>PVKZ01002542.1:0-213696 GCA_004027375.1 Macroglossus sobrinus | reverse complement strand
AAAAATAAACCAACGCACAAAACAGGAAATGAAAAATACAAGATAAAATAATACTGACAAAGGATCAATCCAGGCAGTCCTATGCTTGACTGAATAGGATCCAGGAAAAAGGAACAGGACAAAGTAAGCAAACAAACAAAGCAAAACAAAACAAAACAGAAAGAGAGGCAATTAAAAATGAAATAATATTAAAAACGTTAAAAAAATATTTCTTCTTATTAAAAGAACTCACTAAACACTAAGCACAAGACCCACATCACAGTATATAATCACAAAATTTCTAAACATTATCAATAAAGAAAATAACCTGAGAACTTCCACAGAGAAGGAAAAAATAAATCATATACACAACATAACGTATAATTAGAATGGCACCAGACTTCTCAACAGCAACATTGAGTTTTAAAAGATAACAGAATGAGACCTTCAAAATTCTAAAAAAATTTCAACTTCTAGATTATCCATTGTATAAATCATATGTGAGAATAGAATAAAGGCATTTTTAGATATGCAAGAAGTCAAAGAATTTACTTTCTTGGCACCTTTTTCTACAAAGCTACTGGAAGAGAAAACTAAGAAAGAGAAACACATGAAATCCATGACACAGGCCCAACTTGGGAGAGCAATAAAGCAAAGTCGTGAAATAACCAGCTTTGCCGAGAGCTTAGAGAGCCTAGTGCAGAATGTTAACATTAGGTCAGGAGAGCAGAAAGCAGCAGGAAGGAGATCTCTATGGAACAAAGACTTGATAGAGTATTTTATATGAGAGGTGTTTGTGGGGGCAGGGGGGAGAAGATGGGTGGGCATGACAGAGCTACTGGAACATTTGCAAGGAATTAAGTACACAGAAATAGCAAATTGGAAGAGCAAAAACCAAAAGCTAAGCATTAGTCTTGGGGCTGAGGAAGGGTAAGAAAGGAAATACGAGTAGGACATGGCTCTGAAGTGAACATTTATAGAATCATATAAACACTGATTACTAATTAAATGAAAAACAATGTATCAATATAAAGAGAGAATTGGATATGGGAAAATAAAAATATTAAACCCATATCTATTATAAGGGGAACTTGAGAGATAATATTTAAAATGACAAATTAAGCCATATTGATGTTTATAATAATAGAGAAAAACAGTTAAAAATGTCAGCCTCTGGAGGGCTTTAGTGCTGGGACAGGTGAGGCAATAAGGCTGACTTTCATCTAAGCCCATTAATATTTTATGATACTATTTAACTTCTTTTAAAAATGTGTTATTTTGATAACAATAAAAATTTTTAAATAAGAAAAGGCATTTAGATCAAAATCTTTAATATTTATCTATCAAATACTTTTTTTCCACCTATAAACATGCTCAAGTTGAGCTATTCCTGAAAACATACCCTGATCTCAAGGCTAAATCGCACTCAGTTATTATTCCTTCCTTGTTACTCGACATTGCTGAAAAAGAAGTGTCCATTATAATTGTCTCTGCTTCCTATTTTAGTGTCTCCTCAACCCAGTATCATCTGCTTTCTCCCCTTTGGAAAATAATATCAAGAGTTTCCTAATCACCAGACAATTGTCTCTTTCTAGTTGAAGACATAAACATTATGAGTCTCAAAATGCTCACTCAGCCTTGTTTGAAACGAAAAGAAATTCCAGGTCCCAGGGGTATTAAGAAAATGTATTCTGAAAACTAAAAGTACACTGTGCTGGCACTTTGACCCTTGCTCACGAACAGAAGGATGCAAGGTTGGAGGATATTTCCATTCCAGAGACCACCGGAGGAAAATTGAACAAAACACACGGTTAAGTCACTGGCCAAATGAGGCAAAATTTGTATTTAACTTTAAATCTACATGTATGATGTCTTACTATCATTAATTACAATCCTCTCTTTGAAGTTTACAGAAGCTTTCTAAGAATGTAAACCATAACCTGAAGTACTTGCTGTTTGATCTCCCATAACTTGTGGTGTTTATAATACATATTTGTTATAGAAAACTATTTGCTCACTTAATCTGTAGACTATTTTTGTTAATAAAATCAATCTGTTGCCTTGAGTTTTAAATGAACTTTACAGCTTGGAATTAATTAACCTACAACTATAATAGTATTTAAGTTATCTTGTTAGAAAATAATTTGGAACAAGCCTATACCTTGCAAATTCCTTCATATAGGGAACATCTCTAGTAGAGTCTAATCCAAACACATTTTAAAACCTTTTTTTTTTTTTTTTACACAGTCCAATCTCTCTCCCTGGTTTCCATGAAACCATCTTTTCCAGCTTCATGTTCCTATCTTTCTAGTCTCTGAATCTATTTTTCTAGCTTCTGCCTGGCCCTCAAGTTGTGACAATACCCCAGGTTCTCATTTTACATATTCACCTAGATAATTCCATTTTATTCATTTTTCCTATCTCAATCCCAAATCCAAATCTTGAATGAAGACCTCTTTCCTCAGCTCCAGATCATGATTTTTTTAAATTTATTTTTCAGTTACAGTGGAAATACAATATTATATTAGTTTTAGGTGTATAACCTAGTGATTAGACATTCATATACCTTATGAAGTAATCACTCTGATATGCCCAGTACCCATTTGACATACATAGCTATTACAATGTTATTGGCTATATTTCCTACATTGTACATGATTTTTAATTGCCTAAAGATTATCTTTATTTTTGCTCTTCTGCTAGCCCTTCAAACTCAAAATGGCCCCCCCCAAATTCCAATCCTCATCTATTCTTTCTGCCTTTCCTATGTAGAAATTATAAAGTATTTCTGTCTCCTTCCTTGTTGAATAAATTCAACTGACCACCATGTCCCATGGATTCTATAAGTGAATCAACAAGTAAGTATGCCCCCTCCTTCCATCTCTGCTGCTTCAGCCACAGCACAGACCTTTTCACAGCTATTGTCTAGCTTAGCTCATCTATCCGATGCTGGTTCTCTGTTCTGCAATGCATCCATTACCAGGTGTCTTTTAAAAATAAAGATCTGAGCATGCACTTAATTGCTTACACTTTTATACAGCCTACAGAATAGAGTACAATTTTCATGACAGGGCATATAAAGTCCTACAAAACTTGCCTGTGACTTACCAGCTTCTTTTCTATTTTGTTTTGTTTTTCAGATCATTGTGTGAGCTTTTCCCCCCAGTTTTATTGAGACATAACTAACATACAACACTGTATAATATTAAGGTGTACAGCATGGCTTAACTTACATATGTTGTGAAATAATTACCACAATAAATTTAGTTAACTTCTATCATCTCAAATAGACACACAAAAAAAGAAAAAAATGTTTTTATTATTGTAATGAGAACTCTTAGAACCAACGTACTTTCTTAATGACTTTCAAATATACCGTAAAGCAGTGTTAACTAGAGTCACCAAGTGGTACATTTCATCCCCAGTATCATTTCTCTTATAACTGGAAGTATGTACCTTTTGGCCACCTTCGCCCTATTCCTCCGCATCCCTAGCCTCTTTTTTGTTATTCCACACAGATGTGCTGTACCACTTGTTACTTCCAAATACATCAAATGCTTGGCATGTCCCTTCCTCTCCTCACACTTTCTGCCTGGAAGGTCCTTTATTCCCTTTACCATGGGGAGTCAACAGATTGGGGTTCCAATCCAGCCCTACTGTGCATGAGTTTCGTATTTCAGAAGAGATAATTAGTATCTTGGCCCATTTCCTACCTTGTATATATGTGTTTTTTTTTTTATCATTTCACAGTCATAATGAGCATTCAAAGGAGAGTATGAGTTTAGCATTGTTCTTGGCAATGATTGCCCTTTGACCTTGAATATTTATGATGGAAATTGAAGTTTTGAACAATTTACCTCTTATTTGCCTAGGATTTTTTTGTTGCTTGCCTGAAACGTCTTTCAAAAGACTAAAAATCTTGTCCCTAAAGTGTTATAAGGCTCACATGAATATCAATTATCAACTTAAATAGTGATAAGCTTCCCTATGTCAGTTATAAGTCAAGTGTTGGCAAGCAGTGATTCAAACCCAATTACTGCATGCTCACACCTACACATGTGTTATTTAATAAATTGCAAGCTGGAACTTATTTGTTATTATTATTATTTTGAGTTTCTAAAGTTCTTTTTCTGTTTCATGTTTTTTAAAATAAACAGGCACGTACTTTTAAGATTCAGTCACGTGGTACAACAGGAAGCCCTACTGCGACTGTTCAAACGACTGAGAATCTCAGTTCTACATTTACTGCAGCATATTCTTGGCAAACTTTACCTCTTTGAACTTCAATTTCCTCATTGTGTAAATCTTCAGTCTATTATGGAAATTCAACAGGTAAAGCAGGTGCTCCATAAATTATTGTGATTTTTAATATGCTTCCTGCCATGGGTTATAGTGGCACTCAATTTTCGAGCTCCCTGAAAGTAACAACTATTTTATGTCATTGTATCTCATGCTTGGTAGTTTTTTTAAAATTCAGAAACATTGGTCAGACAGAACTTAAGGTCTATTTTATAATTTGTCATCATCTTTCCACTGAGTTTTCTTATAGGTGGCTTAATATGAAGACTAAAAAGTATTTAATTTTTATTTAATGCTTTTGTAGTTAGTAGAATCATAACTGACAATATCTTTTCCCCCTTCATTTTATATTGTAAAACAGAGAACCAGAATTGAGAATATTTTCCTCAGTTGGATAAAATAGCAATATTTCAAAAGTTAAGAAAAAGGCTAAAGACACCTTTTCCAAAGCATTCAATAAAGGTATAGCAGATTAGGGGAAAACCATCCTATATTTCCTGCTGTCTTAAATATCAGGGAAAACAAAATTAAAGAGGAAGAGAAGCCACAGGGGGCAAGGGAAGCAGAGAATCTAGAGAGGCAGGTGGTTTAAAATAATTCTTTGGCTTGGTGACACTGAGGTCGGGGGAGGGCGGTAGCTGGCTGCCTCTGTCTCTGCATCTTTCTGTGGCTGTCTGTGTTCAGTTTAATGTCAGTTCAATTTCCCTCTATTCTCTGAACCTTGAATTAAATTCTTTATAGAGAATTGGAGAGTAACACTTTTAAATATTGGGACCAATTCAAATGTTGGGAACATTGAAACTATGACGCAAATAGGAAAATCTGAAAGGAGTTAGGTTTAATGGCTAATTAGGCTCCACTAAGTAAGAAGAACGTTGTAACAGTAAGTCTACAATCAGGAAATACTTAGTTCCTGGAACATAGCAGACTTTCATTAATCTCTGAATTTATAATTACTCAGGTGTCAACTAGACTGAGATTCACCTGTAGTTATCTATGGAAAGAAAAAAAATTTATGCTTTTTTTTTTACTATAGAAACAATGTGGCAGAGAGATTTTAACATATTTATACCATCAATTTTAATATGTTTATACAATAAAAGTATGATAATAATTGATTATACTAAAATATTATTGAAAAAAATTCTACTGGTTAATATAGAGTAAGGTCTTAAACTTTTAAAAAAATTTTGAAGCAATATTTTGAAATATATTAAACAAAGAGAACTAAACACAAACTTTTAGAGTCTGAAAGTTTTTCAGAGTTTAATTAATCCAATCCTCCCAGTAATGACAAATCCCATTTTAATCAGCTCTCACTGCTCAACCACAGGAGTATACCACACTCACCTCATCAGAACGCAGGCAGCCTGGCCTAGGAGAATATTGACACTTAGGTCTTTCGTATACCTGCCCCTGCCCCCAAACAGAAAGTCAGCTCTACAGCTTGCACAGTAGAAATTGTGTGATGCAGAATCACGATACCTGGCTAGGAGTCCCTCTGTGACCATTAAATGGTCCTCTGACTCCGAGAGAGCCACTGCATGTCTGTTATCCTATCGGTGAAGAAGAAAATACCTAACTTAACCTCCCCGGGAGGTGACTTTAAGGATTAAAAGAAACACGGTATGTGCAAGGCCTTGTGGAAGAACATACAGACATATGACAAAAAATATGAAGCCTATTAAAGTAAGCAATAAGAAAGTCAAGCCTCTCTTTGACCCCAAGCTTCCCATGTGACCACTTCTCCAGAGATGAACAAGGTTAACAGTTTCTTCTGTTTTCTTCCTGAGTCATCCAATTACATGTGTGTGCTTTTACTCAAATAGACCTGCAGTACAGGCACTATAATGCACCTTGATTTTGTCCACTTAGTCAAATATCCTAGAGCTTCATTTTCAAGGCATATACAGAGATACCTCTTTCTCTTTTAAAATCAGTTTCATTGTCTCCCACAGGCGACTGGGCCATCATTCTTAAAGCTGTCCTCATTGACAGACTTTGAGGTTCCTTGATCATTTTTTTTTTTTTTACAGACTGAGGTGCCATAAATATCTATGTATGTATGGCCAGACTTTTGTAGCACTGACATTTTAAATACCTAGAAGACTTGTAATGCTACTATTCTCTCTTTTATAGAATTCTATATAAGGTCAGCATATCTTGGACTCTAGACAAAAATATATTGAATGTTGACTGAGTGCTTTTAATAAGATCATTTCTGTTAGAACACAGTACTGCTGCAAGGACCCAATGACAGCATTATAATTTCGTACACAAAAACTAAATAATTTAAAAAGAACAATGTCATTCATACTTCACTGTCAAAAACAAACAACAACAGCAACAACGAACATTTGCAGAGTGCTCTATTGTTCAGTAAGCATTTTACAAGTATTGTCTTTTTCAGTGTCTCTCGTTTTAGTACTTAATAGCATCATAAATTCATGAAATCTTAGAAGTAGGAGGGACTTTAAAGTTCTTCTAGTCTAATCACCTTTTTCCAAAATTGCAAATACCTTTCTAAGACTCTTTCGATATATCAAAGGGATGATCATAAGTTGGATCACAGGGAAAACATATTTTACAAATAAGCTTCCGTGATAGGAGGTCGTGCCCAAAGCAACAACATTGTGAGAACAAAGCAGAGAGCTGACTGAATGGATCTGCATCCGAGACAAACCTGTAGGAGCTGATGAGCTCATAATCCAGAATCCCATCTGCTGTTATCACGCCGCTCAGTGCATCAATGTGGAATGCTTCTCCTTGGTTGCCCGACAGAATAGAATACTCAATGAGGCCATTCAACCCGCCGTCCAGGTCGGTAGCAAAAACCTGTCATAAAGCAACTCTTCCATTAGATAAGGATTTAATCTGCATCAAGGAGTTAAGTCTGTTTTTCAGAGAAACGCATTCTGCATCACAGACTATCAAACACATTTTTAAAATGATGATAAAGCAATACCGACCAACTGCTGAAGCTTATGTTTCACTTTGTAATAAAGTGGATAACAGGTTAGAAAATAAGCATCCTCATTCCGAAAACCTTCCAAGTAACTTTCAGTAGGAATGGTACATTTTTTAGTTACAATTTTAGGCAAGAGGAAAAAATACTTGAAAAAAAATCTAATTTGCTTGAATATAAGACTTCCAGTACTGTATGTAGATTCAGGTGAGCACCAGAAAAGAGAAGAAATGATATAGGAACCCTCCACATAATGAAGGAAAATCTGTCATTTGCTTTTTTTCTTGATTAAAGTATTGCCTGTAAAATAAGCCATGTGTGGATTTTTTATATCATATCAAAAGTCTCACTTTAAAAGGATCTTTAAATAGATGAAACAAAGTCTCAATTTAGTGCTAACAAATTTACCTCCTGATCCTTTATGTGATTAGTTATTAAAATAGTGTTGAGGACAAAACAAAAAGTTTTTTTTAATTTATTTTTTTTTATTATGGTGACATTGGTTAATGAAATCTGGTAAGTTTCAGGTATACAATTTAGCAGTAAGGAATATATATATATATATATTGCATTGTGTCAAAGTGAAAAATTTGTATTGGTCTCCATGGAGATATAGCATTTAGTCTGTATTATATGCTGATTGCAAAACTATCAGTGGATTCAAGACCTTTTTTATGAACGAGTTGACAAATTAATTTTAAAATGTTTTAAACTTATTTTTATCCTCTATGCCCATCAGGCTTGGCCTCAGCTCATGTCCCCTGTCATCTCTCTTGGGCGATTATACTGATGTCCTCATGGTTTTTTGCTTCTACTTTCCCACCCCCTCAGCCGATCCTTCACACTGCTGTCAGAGTTCTCAGGGGATACTAAGTGGCCCAAGTGGTGCACTCAGGACAACATGAGAAGGGCACACAGCCTGCCATTTGGTACAGAAAGGCATCAATACACAGTCCCAGGAAGAGAAACTCATCTGCATCTGGGCTGTAGGAAGTTTATCATGTCCCCTGGGCCATATACTTAAAAGTGTTCTAGAGCAGGTCTCCAAAGAGGTATATCAGTTAGGGTTTAGGGTACCCATCAGCAACATATATCCACTATGGCTAACTTCACCGGGATAGAAATGTATCAGAAAGATAAAACTTGGACAGCTCCAGGAATAGCTTTTTTCTAGATGTTACTATCAAGATGAATCAAATCTAACTTATCTCTGTCCTAGTGTCCCCACCACTAAAGATTTAATTTCCAGGGAGAGAAAGTCTCTCTGAGACTAAAGCAAGAAGTGGGGGCAGATCACTATTTTGATTGACAATCCCACCCAGACTGCACCCTACAGAGGACAGTTTCTAATGAAAGTCTGTGGGGTTGTAACCAAAAGTGGGGAGCATGGGCAGGGTGCTGGAAATAGGCAAGAAGTAACTACTACGAGCTCCAGAGTCCTCTGCATTTTTTATTAATCCCAACAGGATATAGGAAAATGGCAGCTCTAGCTTCCTGGAAATGAATGATCTAAAAATGTGAAGAACAAATCTCCTTGAATCCATGCCTGACTCCATCTTCTCCAAGTTTGCCATAACTTGAATCACTGGTAGGTGGGGCTCTCCCGTTCCGTGTTACGTTTCTGACTTGCCCACTAAATTGCATGCACTGATGAGTGTATTTTTGTGCCCTTACAGATTCCATGCTAGCATTCGACAGAGACCCCAGAACAGGAAGAAGAGTGAACTCAGAAACTCCAGACTTACTTTATCTAAGATTTCATTCATTTATCAAACATTGTACATGCCCTGCAAACATTTACATTTTAATTACGTGCTGGAAAAAAAAGTCCTTAGATATTCTTATGTGCATTGATTCATAGTAATTCATTCACACACACGTACATACACAAAATGTATTTCTGTTACCTGTACAACGTGAGCATTGTAGAAGTGGCCTTCAGACACTGACACCTGGTAACTGCTTTGCTCAAAGTGCGGTAAATTATCATTCACATCTAATATTGAGATGGTTACTTTGCTGTAGGCTCTATGCCCACTACTCTCAGCTAAAACGATGAGTCGTACTTCTTTTCTGACCTCAAAATCAAGAAACTTGGGTTCTTTCACAGTGAGTTCTCCTATTTTTATTCCCAGGGAGAAAAAAGAAAAGAAAAGAATGTTGTAGTTATTAATTAAAAAGTCACAAATCACCTTTGGCTCATATGCTCACATGCTCACCTGTCTCTCAAAGTCTCCCATTGGTTGGCCTCCCTTACTGACTGACTGAGGTTATTGTGGGGAAAAAATTGAGGGTTCAAACATGTAGCAGGGAAAGAAATTATAAAATATCTGGGCACTATCTCTTAAATCGTCCTTCTCTCTCTGTATTTGTTCCATCACCATGTCTGGAAAGACTACTTTTCAAACATTTCTTGAATCCACCTCTCTTCATCTTCACTTCTCCTGCCCTCCTTCAAGCCACTGGCATTTCCCATCTTGTCACCTGCATTAGCCACTTAACTTGTTTTCCCACAAACCCAGCTCTTATTCTGAATTAAACTATTAAAAAAACGACGTCATCATTGTCCAGCGTCAAACCCTTCAAATGCTTTCACAGCTATTATGATAAAGTTCAGTATTTTTAACTTCTAAAGGACCTCCCCCACCTCGTAAGTCTCATTTGTGTCATTCTCTATTTTGATCTCTGCTCTGGTCAAAAATTCATAAAAATTCTTCAAATGTTCATTCTATGCTTTTCCATCTGCCTGGAATAGTCCCCCACTTCAGTGCTTCCTTGGGGATCTTTCCAGACTACCCATCCCCAAACCACTGCCATGTGAGCACCCATACAACTGAATTTCCAATTTCATAAAGTCACTTTCATTTAGTGTCATCAGATTTCGTTATCAATTCAGAACTAAAACCAAATTACTTTTACAAAATGTTACCAACACCCTAGACAGAAAATTTAGAATAAATCTAACTATTGGCAGCTAGAGAATAATTAAGCTGCATTTTGATGAACTAGTAATGAAAGAAGCTGGTCTTTAGAAACCTCTATGAAACAAGGGCTGAGCCCATGCCCCTCCCCCACCGAATGGCAGTGGAGACCCAGTTTGAGGAGGGTCCAAAGCTCTCATCTGAAGCTCTGTCTCTACCACAGAGCACTCGGCTTGCGATCATGTGCTGTTACTATTAGTACAAGAAAAATACAATAGAAATGCAATGCTAAATTGCCAGTGTCACTTAATAGAAAGTGTGCCAATTATAGTGCAGATCAAAGTGGATTTTTTAATAAAGGCCTGGGTTTAGGCTTTGATAATTGGAATTTTGCACTTGGAATGAATCTGCAGTCCTAATGCTTTCCTTGCTTGGTTTTTATTTTGGGTATAATAATTGGCATATGCTGTGAAAGTTATGCAAGTAGAAAAGACAATAACCAGTCTGTGAAATAATTCACGGTTAGCACACCTACTAGATCCATATTTTGCATGGAGTGATATATGCCTATTTTTCTCAGAGACATCAAGGATTTACCGTCACCAGTGAGATGAAAGTGCTCCCAGGCTCTGTCTAATAGTACGGGCAGAAGTCCATGTTTTCATTAGAGTAAGGGCCTCACAATACCAACTTCATCCTCATTCTCATACGTTAAAGTGCCAGTTATATAATAACTTGAGAATGAAATTGTAGTAATATTTTCCTTCTGATATATATACATATATAGCTTTTGTCCAAGTCATAAAATACACATCAAAATGAGATTAAGAGTCTTCAGATGCTTAATGCTCGGTAGCATACTCAAGTTGCTTCATCAGTCAGTTATAAACTGTGCACATGCGTATTGTATACAACCTCAGCAGAATGTGCTAAGTATTTATGTCCTCCAAAAGCTTTTAAACTCTCTTCTATTGAAACTGCATCATTGAAACATTGGGAGTTTGATTATTTTTGTTTTATGTCATTCTACCAAATAATGAAATGAATATTACCATCTGTTGACATACACAACATTAGTCAGACTCCGAAATTCCTGGTTTAGGCAGTGAGTAGTAGATGGTTTTTAAACTGAAGTGAAAAGAAGTTTGGATACAAAGGTAAACCTTCGGTTTGTGACTATGGAACAGAGGGCAAATGCTGGCACAGACAGACAGAAAACACAGTTCTCACCAGAGAGCTACCTAACCATAACTTATTCAACCAATAACTAATTATATGGTTTTCTCACATTTTTGTCCTTAAGAAAAGTGACCACAGCGTTAGAGAACAACTTTACCAATTTGTCATACATACCACCTTTATATATTAACTGGTTTAAAATACATATTTTCTTAAAACCTAAATTAGATACCTTTAGACACAAGTTTAACAATTATGTGACAAAGGTGGCATGAGAGATGAATGTAATATCATAACAGAAGATTTAAAAAAAATTTTCTTGACAACAGTGTGGTAAACTATATCAAAATGATCCTCATAATAAAATAAACTAAAATGCTTGACAAATTATGTTTATGGGTGTGTGTGTGTGTGTATTGACATATATTATTTAGCCGATATAGTAGTAAGAAATTCTTAGAGAAAAAAAATAAATGAAAACCATAATCCAGGGAGGTAAGCAAGCTCTAAAAGCTCATTTTTGTTCCAAGTGTTCCTAACACAACCTTCTTCTTTGAGATCAACTCTGGTAGATGCACAAGGTGTAGAAAACAAGAGAAGCCTGAACCCCCCAAAAAAGGTGGGTTCCTATTTTCTAACAGGAAAACCAGAGTAGAGCTATAAACCCAAAGGCTAGCTATGCTCCAAATGAGTGATCATTATTACAACAAAATCAGCTTGAAAACGGATGCACAGAAACTTGCTTGTCTTGACCATGGTGTTGGTTAGAAAAGAGAAATAAGTCTCTGCTAAGAATTCTTTAGCTTAGGCCTGGATTCATGATAGTCATACTACCATAGCTATATTTTTTTATGATCCGCAATAATTAAATTTAAGCTAGTCTTTGCTTGATGATGTGTCCAGGTGATTTGCAAAAAGGAGAGCAAATCCTCTCTAAAGGGCACAAATTCAAGCCAGGTTTCAAAGATCCTCAAAGAAAGAGTTTAAAGGACAACAAAAAGCTCATAACTAACAAGTACAACAATCACAGAGAAGTAAGGCACCATGAATGACAGCAGGCAAATCCATAGATAGCAGAATAAATCTTCAAAGACCTAAGATGTTAGAAATATTGGAAACAGAATATATAACTTACAGATGGTTTACATATATAAAAAAGAAGCTTGGAAACATGAGCACAAAACAAGACATTTCTTTTTGAAAAGACGAAGAAGAGTTAAAAAATAACCCAAGAGAACTTCTGTAAATAAAAAATACAGTAGTTCCTTTGACTGAAAATAAAAGGAACAAATACATGAAAAATATGAAAAGATACAGAAGAGAGTGAAATGACAATATTTGTATAATTGGATTTTAAAAAAGATACAAGGAAATGGTATTTATATCCAAAGCTGATTTCTTAATATAACAATTGGAAACTAGAAGACAGTAGGATAATATCTTTAAAAAGACAAGAGAATATAACTACTAATCTAGAATTCTAAGCCCAACAAAAACATATTTTAAAAACAAGGATTAAATGAAGATACTTTTAGAAAACCAAAATCTAATAAAGTTTACTACAATAAACCCTCACTAAAGGATGTACTTCGGGCAGAAAGAAAATGACACTTAAGTCTGAGATGTAAGAAAGAAAATGGAGAAAGAGAGGAGCAAAGAAGCAGATAAAACTATTTAAAAATATTTATAATGCCAAATGTGAAAGAACTAAAATAGTGGTCAACAAAAGCCTGTAAGTTGAAAAAGAGATTGGGAGACAAAGAATTCTAAGTCTCTTGTATTATTCAGGGGTAAAATATGGATTAGTTAGACTTTAATTATATATGTTTAAATAGTTATGCTAACCACTAAAAGAAGAGAAATAGCTATATAACATCCAACGAACACAGAGAAAAATAATCATTTTTCAGATAACTATATGTTGAATATATAAAAAACATCTAAGAGTTTACAAGTTTGCTAGATACAAAATCAAAGTATAAAAGCTAATTCAAGTATGCATACCAGCACTACCAGAAAAAGCATTTTTCCTTTACTTTAGCAAGAAAAAGTATATTTAGGCTAAATCTAGCAAAAAATATACAAATATGCAAGCCTGCTATAGAAAAGCATTAAAGCCTTATTAAAACGTATTAAAGGGAAAAAATGGTGTGATTTTCTATATTAACCCTGGCTTGGAAGATAATTCCGTAAAGATATAGATTTCCCCAAGCTGATATTTAGATTAAAACGGTTCAAATAAAAATTCCGACAACCAAAATGTCAGTGGATGCATGGATAAAGAAAATGCAGGGTGTACATGCAATGGTATATTAATCAGCCTTCACAAAGAGGAAAATAGGTGACAACATGGATGAAACTTGAGGACATTATGTGAAGTGAAATAAGCTAGTCACAAAAAGATAAAATACTTCATGATTCCACTTATACGAGGTTTCTAACATAGTGGAGCTCACAGAAGCAGGGACTAGAGGGGTAGTTGCAGGGGCTGAGGGATGGGTGTGAAGAGTCCGTCATGCGAGATGGGTAAGTTCTAGAGATCTGCTGCACACACCTCACCTTCTGCAAACGAGACTGTATTGTTCACTTCAAAACTGGTTAAGAAGGCAGAGCTCGTGTTAGATGTTCTTACCACAATTTTTTTAAAAAAAGTAAATCAAAAAAGAAAAACTTTTAGAAGATGATTATTATCTACAATGTGTGGCTATATAGGGCTATGTAAGATTTCAGAGGAGGAAATCTCTGGCTTGATGATTAAGTTACTTAAATTCTAAACTGGAGCTATATGACTTTTTAAAAATATTTTCTTTGTTAATTAGGTGAGGTTTTATCTTAAATGTGCATGCCATTATTATGTGGGTTATACTCATAAAGATATGGGCAGCTATATATCACCCCAAAATTTATGAATAAATCTCCTTTCCTTGGGAAAAAAAATCCTAATGTGTGTGTGGTTGTGTGTGTGTAAAACCTGACAAGCAAAATCGATAACTTATATCACAGCAAAGGGCCAGTAACAGCTATTATATTCATAAGGAAGAATATGATGATTGGCTAAATATGGGGGAGGGCGAGGGTGAGCTTTCCTGATATGACTTATTATAAAACCCATGTATGTAAGAGTGTGTGGTTCAGTGTGTGGAAAGGCAAAGAAATAATGAAAAAGGAGGATAGTCCAGTAAAAAGTCATGGAAACAAGATATATGACAATGGTGGTATAGGAAAAGAGTATTGCCATTAGAAAATGAAAGGAAATGAAGATGAAAGGAAAAATAAATTATTCCTAACTCACGTAAAACCCAAAAAATCAATTCTAATGCCCTAAAGATATAAATGAGAAACACAGAAATATTATACAAATTTTAAAAGACTTTGTGAGAACATCTCAATGATCTCGAAGTAGAGAAGAATTTCTTAAACAACTTCTAAAAAGGGCAAATCACTAGTTAATTCTAATTCATTAAAATCAAAGTGTGCCATTAAGAGAGTAAAAGGCAAGTCACAAACTGTTAAAAACATATTTCCAAAAATAAACAAAAAAAAACCAAGAGATAAATACTAATAAAATATATTAAAAATCCTTACACTTAAAAAAAAATAACACAAATATTCCAATAGAAAATTAGGCAAAGAATCCCAATATGCATTTTTTTTTACATAGGCGAAAATAGAAAATGGGCAATAAACTATGAAAAAATGCTCAAAGTCATTAATAATAACAGAAATGCAAATTACTACTATAGTGAGATATCATTTCACACCCAGCAGATTGGCAATGGAAAGTAGGCTGTGAACAACCGTGATAGCTGTCATTCAATGCTGGTGGAATGTGAAGTGAGACAGACCACTTCATAAAATAATTTGTCCCTATCCATAAGCTGAACAATGCATCTTCTGATCTACATGCTCTTGGGCCTACAGAATTCCTTATTTATGCACCAGGAGGCATGCATGAGATTGTCCCTAATAGCATTTGTCATTATATACCCAGACAGGAAAACCTCACTGCTCATCAACAATAGAATGGATGAATAAGTTGTGATACAAACATATAACAGGCTACAATAAAGAAGTGAAAATGAGAGAACCCTAACGACACACATTAACATAAAGGATTCTAAGTTTGAATTTAAAAATGTAATGCATAGACTACGTCGGGTATAAATCCATTTATATAAAATTCAAAGATAGGCAAAATTAAGCAGTTTTATTGTGTAGGCAAAATTAAGTAGTTTTATTTTCTGTAAGTCACAAGGAAATGGTTATTTCTGAAGCCAGGACATTGGTGAGCCTAGAGCAGCAGGAAAAAAAAAGTTGCAATTAGAGAAGGACATAAAGGGTATATTGATGACAGTGGTCATGTTCTTTTTTATAACCTTGGCAGCAAGCAGGTCCATATCATTCTTTGCTCTTCCTCTTTATTGTGTACATCAGGGTTTACACACTATACATTATCGTTAAATTTGAGCAAAGGAATCAAGTGATGGTAAAGTATGTTCAGCATGATTCTATTATGATGTTGAAATCAAGGTAAACTCAATAACATATCGTTTAGGGATTCAAACACTGGGAAAATTATAATGATAAAATGGGCAGCAATCAATACCAAATTCAGATTAATGAACACTTCTGGGGTGAAAGAGGAGGTGTGTGAGAAGGTAGGGACACACAGGGTACTGTCCCGAGGTTCTAGTATTATTGTCTCATCTTTAGAGATGAGTGACAAATATACAGGGTTTTTTTTTTTACTATTGTCCATTACACAGTATTATATGTCTTAACCTATCATCTTGTAGCTATTTCATGAAAAAATTTTGAAATAAATTCCAACATAAATAAATAACTACTTAATGGAAAAATAGTTTTCTGTGAATGACCTCTTTGAACTAACCTTAGGAATATTTTACCTGCCTTTTAATGAGATACTCTAGAAAAAATAAGGCCAAGCCTGGGCCGTGTCAGGAGTGAGGTGGCAGAAGGATCTGGGTAGCCTGGGATAATACACAAACTCTGCTTTCCTTCTTCCTAAAGTTTCCGATCTTAGCTCTTTTCCCAGAATCCTCAGGCACCTACACTGCTAGAAACTTAAGTCCTCGTGATAGTCACAGTGGCCCTCTTGCAAACAGGCTTCCCACACCACTTTTTATCCAGATGATGAGAAGAGACAAAGATTTAGAACAGACCACCTCAGAAAGCTCCTGACCAAAGGTCATAGTTGTTAGTCAAAAAAGTATGTTTCAAATAATCAATTGGTATTCATTTAAAACACAATAATGGTCTTATTAAAGCTAAATTTAATACATGCTGGATTTGGAAGTAATTTCTTTACCACCACTTAGAAATCTTTCCAGCTGCCCTTTTTCGTTGCGTTGTTGACATTCAGTGGCAAATTGGAAGAATCTGATGAAAATTCCCTAAGGCTAGAAATGTGTGCTTATTTTCAATTCAAACTCAGTATCAATGGTCTTCCTACTATATTTCCCATTCTCCCAAATTGGTGGGTAAATTATAAGTAGAAACCAATTTATCTTTAAAAATTCAAAGAGTAGGATAGGAACTGTCTAATTTGGAAATGTGAAGTATAGAATTCTTAGTGAGTACATATAAACAAATAAATAGTTCTGGATTTCCCATAATTTCTTATTAGCTACCATAAAAAACTCTGTCTTGTTTACCTTTTAAATGATTTACCTGTAACAATCTCTACCTTTCACAATTTGAGTTTCCTTTAGAGAAGTATTTTTTACTAGTAATATTAAATGAAGCCAGAAACAAAGCTATTATAGGATAGAGAAGACTTACCTGAGTTGGAGCACAGAGAAAAAACTCCATCTTCATTTCCACTAAAAATTGAATATTTAATGTTGTCTTGAATTGAGTCAAGAGCCAAAGCTTTTACAGTCACAATAGAAGTACCTATAAAAATTAGGTTAAAAAAATTAGGAAAAGAAAATTTCAGAGAAAAACATTGGGTATTTATTATTTGCCTACTGCATTTCCCTTTGTTCATTCATTCAGTGATTACTTATTGAGGGTCTTCAATAAGCCAAATCCTATGTTAGGTGCTAGGGATATATAAATGACAAACAAAATAGAAAAGATTTCTGTCCTCATGGTGGTTATCAGCTAATGAAAGGAGGAAGACAATAAACCATTAAACAAATACATAATTGAGGTAGATTTCAGATGTGCTGAGTTCCCTGGAAAGAAGGAAACAAGGTTATGTGACCAAAAAACACTTGTTTTGCGGGGGAGGGGACACTCTTTTGGAGAAGCCTCAGAGGAATGACATCCCAGTTGATCCCTAAAGCATGAAAAGCCAAATTAAGACATGGAAGAAAAGGCTTCTAGGGGAACTGGATTTCCCTGGAAGGGGTCCCGGAATCTCTTTGGGCTCAATGGTATCACTTAGCTGTATTCATGTGCTTCATCCTGTGCCCTTTGCTGCTCACTTCTGTTACTTCCTGTCCTGACTGTCCCCTTGTCCCCATCCTATGACTACCTGATTGTTTTTTCTTTTGAAGTATTTTTCATTTGATAAACTTAATTAAGTTATAAATTACATATAATAAAATACACATATTTTAAGTATACAGGTCTATGAGATTTGACAAATACATACACCTGTATAACTACCATCATGCTCAAGATATAGAATATTTCTCTCACTCCAAAAAGTTTCTTCACATGCTTTGACAGTTTGATTACTTCTGGCTCCAGGTTATCACCGATCTGCTTTCTGAAACTCTGAAAGCAAATTTTCTTGCCTCTAAAATTTCATATATGTGTATAGCATATAATATTTTGCTTCTTTTGCTCAGCATAGTATTTTAAGACTCAACCATGTTATTTGGTGTATCAAGGTTGATTCCATTTTTATTGCAGAGTAGTATTTACTGAATGGACAAACCACCATTTTTTATCCATTCATTTATATACTGGCATTTGGATAGTTTCCAGTTTGAGGCTATTATGAATAAAGTTCTGTGTACCAGTATTTGTGTGGACACATGTTCTCATTCCTCATGGGTGAACATCTATGCTAAGTGTATGTCTAACTTTATAAGAAAACACCAAACTATTTTCCAAAGTGGTTGTATCATTTTATGTTCCTGCTAGCAATATATGAGAATTCCAGTTGCTTCTCGACCACTGATATTGTCAGTCTTCTTAGTTTGTCATCTTTGTGGATGTGTAGTAGTATCTTACTGTGGTTTTAATTTTAATTTCCATAATGTCTGATGGTGCTGAGCATCTTTTCATGTGTTTATTGGCCATTTCTACCTCCTTTTAAATTTATCTTTGTTCTTTGGCTTCTTTTTCTCTATTGACCCACCAATTCTGAGAAAATTTTTCATAGTTCTTTACTGGCCTTAACCCTCTTATCTTAGGCCTATAACTTATGTCATCTACTTTAGAGTCTCACTTTAGCAATGACCTCTGCCTGCCCTCTTACTTTCATCCTATCCTATAGAATGTCACTTATTTTTAAAGGTATGCATGTTGTACTCAGTGGGAAGAGTTGGGAAAGAGGCTCTTTAGATGCTGAGTATGCAGCAACGGGAACCTGATAAACAATGGTGTCAGCCAGGCACAAGAGGAAAAGTGAAAGGAAACATTTTACAAGGAAACATGGTGTCAGAGATGAGTACAAAGCAGGGCTCATTAACTCATAGTCTTTGGATAAAAGAAAGAAGCATGGACAAACAAAGCAGCCAGATGACTGGAGGAGGCCAGGGACTGCCTGACGTGTCCAAGGCACTCAGCCTCAGCTCCTCACTGCAAGCAGGCAAAGCAGCAATGAGGCTTCTTGAGATTCTGGTTTTTCTTTTTTCTTTTTTCAAAAAGCTCAAAAATTCCTATTTACTTTTTCAATCCCAACAAGTCAGAAAACAATGTGCTTTACGGCAAAAAATAAATAAAAAAATAACCACATGGGTTGAAAAACAGATAGCTGTGGCCTGACTACAGTTTTGAGTCTGCCTATTAACCATCTCTGATAAAGAAGACGAGTCTCTATTTTACCAGCCCATCTAGCACTTAGATGGTGGCACTTATCTGTCACACCTGAAGAGACTGATCTCATCTCTTGCAAAGTTGGACTAAATTCTGTGAGAGTAGAGGAGGTTTTTTATATGCTTGTATTCTACATATTTCTATAACTCTAGATTAGTGTTTCCTTTACAATTCCATATATTTGCAAATCATATAATAGCTTTCTCCTTCAGCTTCGCATACATTTTTGAGATGCAAGCATGTTCTGTGTATCAAAAATTTGTTCCTTGTACATAATTAGTGCTTAATAAGTATGGGCAGAAGGGTGGTAACAGAGGAGACAGAGAGAGGAAGCGAGGGAGGCGGCCACTAGTGTTCTAGCCTGAAACATTTAAAAATTGTTTACAGGGTCCTCTGCCCACAGGACCCTTTTAAACCAGCAGCAATTTTTTTTTTAATTACTCAATATTATAATATAATACCAAATCTATCTGATAATAGAGTTTGCAGTAGTTGAAAAAAATAGCATGTATTTAAGATCTCTGCTGGACCTTCTCCTTGAATCCTACTGCACAGGCCTCAGGCAAGAAGCTTGAAACCCATCCCGCTGGAGGTTATAGTAAAAAATGATCCCTTAACCAAGTCAAATTGGTATGTTTTCCTTCTAGATACTTAAAAGTGCCTCACTAAAAAGAAGAGAAGAATGAAAAGGCTCTGAAATAGTATTTTCCCCAGGAGCCTTTTCAACACTTAACACCCAAAGAAAAATGCAATGGGTGCTATAAATACTAATAGAAACAAGTATGTGATATTGACTGCAAAACTGAAAATTCATCGAAAAAGGCATAAAACAGAATTTGTTATGGATAATGAACACGAAAACCCAATGAACATGAAGACCCAAACTAAATGCGTTATTCTCTTTAAATACATTGTGTTTAACATAAACTGTGACAAAGTTTAAAAATCATTTATCAGGTTTCAAAATTGTTTCACTTTTCAAGGCTGTTACAAAATTATTTACTAACAAAGTGAAGGGTTTTAATTAATCTGGTAGAATCAAGTTACCACACATGTTGAGAACTCTCAATTTGCTTTATAATCTGATGACTATTTTGTTACATTTCAGGAGACATATTGTTAATATTAAAATATCTTACATTTTTTGGTAAGAATATCCATCAC
This sequence comes from Macroglossus sobrinus, assembly GCA_004027375.1. Lineage (NCBI taxonomy): Eukaryota > Metazoa > Chordata > Mammalia > Chiroptera > Pteropodidae > Macroglossus > Macroglossus sobrinus. The sequence goes on along the minus strand of PVKZ01002542.1, from coordinate 193,173 downwards.
AGCAGGGCAGGATGTTTTATCTTCAGTGCTTTCTGATACAATTTGTACTTTAAACATAGGAAATTTTATTTCAACTGGCTTGTCATATAGTCTTAAGAATGGTAGTAAGAAGAAAAACAGCTATGCAGGCGAGATGTACAATCTTGCTGAGGCCTTTTCTTCTTGGGTTCAGATGGTTATTACATGCTCAATTACAAAAGAAAGCATGGAGATCACATGCATGTTAGAAGAACAAAGATGAGTACAGAATTGTGCATAAAAATCACATATGGCCTCTTTCATAAAAGGAACAAGCTTATTTTTATTGCAAATAAAATGTTCATAATGTCGATGAAATTGTAACACAAAAAGAATTTCATTCAATGAAAATATTTTGAACTGGATTCTAAAGTCAGCAAAGAACTTCATGTATTTATGTATGTTCTTCCTCTGACAAAGTTTAAATGTGAGACTGAGTGAAAGAAAAGAGGAAATCAATATCAAATCAAATAAATAGCAAAACAAACAAAAAGCCCAATTAAAAAAATAAACACAGGGCTTAAATAAACATTTCTCTAAAGCAGCCATAAAAAATGGCCAACAGGTGTTTGAAAAGATGCTCAACATCACTAATAATCAGGGAAATGCCAATTAAAGACACAAGAAGATATCACCTCACACAAGTTAGGATGCTGCTATGAATAAATAATAAAACAGAAAATAACAAGTGTTGGTGAGAATATGGAGAAACTGGAACCCTTGTACACTGTTGGTGGGATTGATATTGCTTCTATGGAATATAATATGGAGGATCCTCTAGAAATTAAAATTGCAACTACCATATGCTCCAGGAATCCCACTGAAAACAGGATCTCAAAGAGATATTTGCACATCCATGTTCATTGCAACACGATTTACAATAGTCAAGAGGTAGAAGCAACCTAAATGTTCTTCAGTGGATGACTGGATAAAGAAATGTGGTACATATGTACAATAAAATATTATTCAGCCTTAAAAAAAAAAGAAAAAAATCTGTCATAGGCTATAATACTGATGAACCTTGAGGACAACCAAGATGTCCTTCAGTAGATGAATGAATAAACTGTGCTACATCCAGACAATGATATATTATTCAATGCTAAAAAGAAATGGGCAATCAAGCCACGAAAAGACTGGAGCAAACTTAAATGCATATTACCAAGTGAAAGAAGCCAATCTGAAAAGTTTACATACTGTATGAGTTCAACTATAGGACATTCTGGAAAAGGCAACACTATGGAGACAGTAAAAGATCAGGGGTTGCCAGGGTTTGGGGCAGAAGTGGGGGAGGGATGAACAGGTAGACATGGAGGTTTCTTAGGACAGTGAAACTACTCTGTATGATACTATACTGATGGATACATGTCATGACACATTTGTCTACACGCATAGAATATACAATACCAAGGGTGAACTCTAATGCAAACTATGGACTTTGGGTGATTATGGTGTGTAAATGCAGATTCATCAATTATAACAAATGTACCACTCTGGTACAAGGTGTTGATAATGCCTGTGGGGCAGCAAGAGGTACATGGGAAATCTCTGTATCTTTCTCTCAACTTTGCTGTGAATCTAAACTTCTCTGGAAAAAAAAAAGTCTTTAAAAAATATATTAATCCTGTTACACTATAAACAAAACATAATGGTTCAGAAAAGATTTATGCCAAATCATCATAAACAGAATCACTCCCAGGTCAGAAGCCTTGACTGAAGGGTTAAGACACTTCAAGAAAAAATGTATCAATCAAAAGGAAGTTAATGAGCAACGGAAGCCCTGACAGTCATAAAGGCATCACAGAATCCTACCAGGCGGTGCTGTGAGTTCCTTCTGAGGAAAGAGTAACACTGGCAGATGACAGTCCACACTCGAAATACATCCTGCTTGAGGTGCAAGCAACTTTCTAATTACAATTTGGCTTCTTGTTTCATTTTTTTTTTTTTCAAAAGAAAGAGCTGATCGCCCTGACATGACTACTCTATCAACATGGCAATCCTAGTTCTTCACAGGAATAAAAGAACTGGCATTTTGATTTATATATGTCACTTCTATGTTGATTAGTAAGTCCCAGAGCTGGTGGGGGCAGGGGCCGGGGGGGGGGAGGGAAGAACTCCCTGGTTTGCTAATAAAATGAGGTCTTGAGCCTATATGATAGATTTACAACCTTTTTAAACCTCTGGAATTCAAAAGCAAAAAAAAAAAAAAAAAACAACTCACCTCTGGTGTCTGTGATATGATCTGACAGTCTGTACTGAATTCAAGTTCCAAAGAAAAGCTTTGGACAGGTTGAAATGTCTATCAATATTTTACGCACCTTGTCATTTTTTTTCAGGCGTAGGTTCTCTGCATCTCATCAGATTCAACACCCTTCCTGACTGTCACTCTTTCCTTCTTCCTTTCTCCTTCCTGCTACATGCTGAATTTTAGTTTACCTTTCAAGTTAGACTTTATGCCTGCCCTTCACATATCTCAGTCTTCAAAGTGAGATCCTAACACAATGCTTCAGATGTCTTGCAATATATACCTACTTGGATATTTATGGATACCACATGCTTATATTACTGCCAGAGTATTTTTAGCCTTCCTTGTGTGTAAGATTTAATAGAACGTTAAGCTCTATTAAAAAGATAATAGTCCATTTTAATTCAATGATTCTAAATACAAGAGGACTAAAAAAGGACAACTCTGATCAGAGTTCAGAGAAAACATGGTGATGCAGATGACAGGATGAAAAGGCCTCCCATCCACATATTCATTAGCTTTTCTGAAGGAATCTTAAACTCTTAAACAGGAGGCCCACCTTCAGAGGTAAGAACGTGATTTGGTCCTCACTGTCTTCTGCCTTAACTCCTTTATCTCAGGTTAGTCTTAACCATATTGATTAATCCCTACTGTGAAGGCTGGGAGTAGATGGAAGGTGTACAGATTTGATGAGAGGCAGCCTGTATGATGGAAAACAGGCTAAAATCCAGGCCGTTTCCTCCTGTAGTGGCTGTCTCCTACCAACAGAGTGAACCTGTGACAGACAAATGAATGGCCAACAGGCGAGTATCTCTTCTTTCCACAGCAGTTTTTCTGTCGTTAAATTGTTTCTGAATCCAACTAGAAATATTATTATAATTACTAGTCCATAACTTAATTTCATAACAAAATGTTCTATTTGAGGTACCATAGAAGTTGTCTTTTATTTAGGTTTAATTCTGCAAACAATTGATCCTGGGTGAACTGAGAAAAAATATATTAACAATTAAAAAATGCCTTAATTATATTACTTAATTTTTAGAAATTCCATTCACTAATGTGAAAAATTGAGACAACGATGATGACTTCCATGCTGATTTTTTTGAGGAATAATATATTTAATGCATATTACTCTGCAAAATTTATATTGGGTGTGAATATTCACTAGCAGTGGTTAGAACCCCTATTATGTGACTGATAAATGAACAAACTAGAAGAGGGAAATTATTTCAAGTAAAAGTTGAAGTCCTCCCAATGGCCTGCAAGGCCCTGCCTCATCTTTTAGTCCTCTGACCTCATTTGCTACTATTTTCCCCACTGCTTACTCAGCCTCAGTCACACAGTCCTCTTTGCTGTTCTTTGAATAAAGCAGGCAGTCTCCCACTAGCTTTTCTTTTTTTCTGAAATGCTCTGACCACAAATATACTAGTGGCTACCTCCTCTACTTAAGTCTTTGACCAAATGTTACTTGCTCAACGATGCCTGACCTTGCATCATATTTAAAATTGTAATTTAGCCCTCCCCCTACACTTCTAATTCCCCCTTACTCTGCTCTGCTTTTCCTTTATTCAATAGCTCTTAACACCATCCAACATATATTATATGTTAGTTATTTATTATTGGTCTTATGTCTCTATATCTTTCCTGAATGGAAGTCTCACATCTAAAAAAAAAAAAAAGCTGTCTTCTAGCTCACTAATACATCCAAGTAGAAAAGTACCTTGCACATAATACTCAATAAAAAAAAAAATAATAATAATAAAATGTATCAAAGGAGCAAATAAAATATCTGAGGAATGATTGTGTACAACAGTGGAGTGTTCCAGAGGGCAGAACTAGGATTTATGAATAAGCGTAAAGAAGGTAGATCTGGGATCAATATATGAATAACTTTGCAAATGAAGGGATTTATCAAATTTGTCAGGCAATCAAATCACCTGCAGAGCTTGTTAAAAACAACAGTGTCTTGCCATTTGTGACAACGTGGATGGACCTTGAGATAATCATGCTAAGCAAAATAAGCCAGAGAAAAAAAGTTGAAAACCACATGGTATCACTTATATGTGGGATATACACCTAAAAGCAATAAACAAACAGGATGTGGACAATAGACTTGTTACCAGAGGGTAGGAGGAGAGAGGAGAGGGGGAAGTAGGTGGGGTTAAAGGGGTCAAATATGGGGTGACAGAAAGAAATCTAACTATGAGCAGTGAATACACAATGCAATGTGTGTGTGTGTGTGTGTGTGTGTGTGCGCGCGCGCACCTTACTGCTAAATTGTACATCTGAAACGTAACTGAATTTCTTTAATCAATGTCACCATAACAAAAAAAAAACAAATAACAACAAGAAAAACACCAGTGTCCCGACTCCAGACCTAAGTAGAACCTGAAAGAACTGGGAAGCAGAACCTGAAGGGACGGATAATGTTTCACACGCAGGTTCAAGAACCACTGTCCTAAACTCTCAATCTCTGCAGTAATCACTGCAGTAATCACTGAAAGGCCACACGTCAGGGATGTTTAGGGAGAAATGTTTATATTGTCCTCACTTCAGACAAAGGCTGGGCTCAAAGATTCTGTAATTTTATCAGATCAATTTCAAGATTGATTGGTACATTGTATTTTGTGCTATATTATTTAGAAAATGTTTACTTTACTTTTCATCAGCCTTTGCTCTGTGTTGGGATGTCTGCCTCTTAAGAGAAATAGAACTATAACTCTGAAAAGTATCTCATATTGTTTAATATTTAACTCTTACATGGAAGTTCATTACATATAAGAATATAGGTTGGAAATTGCTGACTTATTTTGGAAGTCCTATTATTTCATTTAATGAAGATAATTGCGAGTCACTCTTAATCATATTTAGAATCAATAACAGGACTTCTGAGTAAGCAGCCCATGGGAAAACCATAATTCAAAAGAGGGTCAATGTCAGGTTAATAATCTGCAACTGAAAATAATCTTACTTTTATATTCAATAATAAACTGATATTCTTTTCACATAAAAGGCAGTAAGTATATAACATATAAAATATGTTTTCACTATGAAGTGAATAAACCAATTTCAGAAAAATGCAGGTTGCCTTTTAAATAGTGGTTTATGTAGGTATAAAGTAAAATTGAATCATGATAAAATGACAAACACAAGCAAAAACATGGCATAAGCAAGCAAACAGCACACATCAGACTTTAAACAACCAAACGCCTCCCTTCTCAAACCCTCGAGTCCATCTGCGTTGCCCTGTGTTGGATGAAAGGATCAGAAGATTCATGTTTCTGTTCTCTAACTGAATGTAATTACTTAGATTGAATTTCTTTCAATTCACAACTATCTATGAAGAAGTTTTTTTTCTTTTGTGTAGAAAGTTATTTTAAATTAATCTATTTGGTCTTTTTTTGTTTCCCATTATGGCATAAATTTTTGTGGAAATTATTGAAAAACATTTGGCATTATGAGAAAAAACAGTCATGTGTATGTTTATCAGAATGTCTTTTTCTGATAAACTTCAGATGAAAATTAGCAGAACAAAAATTGGCTAGATGTGAAAATTTTTAACTAAATCTACAATAGCACTCTTACTGTATAATCTTTAGTTTTAAGCATTTTGCATAAATGGTCACAATATACAGAAAACTGAAAGGGACACTCACCTGCCTCACAATTTTCCGTGACAGCCCCTTTATACACGTGGTGGCTGAAGGAAATTTTTATATCTTCTCCTTCCCTGTAAACGACCAAGAGCCCAGTGGCTGTCCTAGCCGGGAGCCCCTGGTCCGTAACTTTTAACTGCAGCCAAACTGGAAAATATTCTGAAGATGGATTTTGCTGAAGTTGAATTTCTCCTGTATACTTGTTCATAGAAAACATTGACTGGGTCTGTGCAAAACTAAAAGTAACAGTTCCATTGGGCCCCAAGTCTGGGTCGTTGGCTCTCAGAATGGCAATCGTTTGGTTCGTAGGTGACTGAGGGGAAATAAAAACATCAAAGGGGTTCTGTTCCAAAACTGGATCATTGTCATTAACATCAGTGACGTGTACTTTTATAATTGCTGTGGTGCTTCTTGAGCCTTGGACACTGCAGTCTCTAGCCACAGCCCTAAATGTGTGCTGGGATCTGGCTTCTCTGTCGAGGGTGTGACCGGTTCTCAAGGTGCCAGCCACAGGATCGATGGTGAATGCACCAGAAGCCTCATCCATCAGAAAATACTCAGTTTGCCCATTCAGACCTTCATCCTTGTCCACAGCTGAGAGCACCAGAACCACTGTTCCCACCTGAGCATCTTCTCTCACAGAGGACTGGTAATGGAGCGCGGGGAAGGAAGGGCTGTGGTCATTGTCGTCCAGAACTCTAACTTGTAACTGCACTACGGAGCTCCGAGGGGGGTCCCCCAGATCAGAGCACAGGATGACAAGGGCAAAGCTGCTGACTTGCTCCCGATCCAAAGCGTGAGTGGTGGAGAGTTCTCCTGACGTTGCATTAATAGCAAAGTACTCGCCAGTATTTCCATCTAGTAAAGAAAACATTTAAAATTCATTTGAACTGAAAAAGTAGCGGCCTTAACCAGCAACACATATATATTGATTTATCCATTCATTTAACGAATATTGATTTCCAGATGATTATATCCTGGCACTTTTGTAATTATTAAGGATATAACAGTGAACATCATAAAGTCCCTGCCCTCATGAAGCTTCTAATACTGGAGGAGAAACAAAATAATACAATTCAATATCTATCTTAATTCATCAATAATTAGAATATCTGCTTTGACTTATTTGCAGAAGTATGATTTTTTGTACGTGTGCATCTACAACTTTTATAGTCATATATTTTTCCTCTTTAGAGGTTTAAAACATATGTTTTATTTGAAATAAAACAATAGTAGGCAGGGATAAGAAACAGGATATAATATCGATTTTTGGATATCGAGAATCAAAAGTTAACAGATGGGTAGTAGTAATTTTCTCAAATGTAACTCACTACAGATTGTATGCCTGTTATGCTACTGTAACTGGGTCCTCTTTCACATTCCCATAGCATTTTATGTGTGATAACAGTGCTTTTGTTAGAAATAGTGAAACACTTGTCTATTTCTCCCATAACATAAGCAGGGTTAATGTTTTATTCTTCTCTGTATCCTTCAAAAAAAATTTTCCTTTATTACTGTACTAAGTGAAATAAAAGTTAAAACTCAACACAGGGACAAGGCTTTCAAAAATATTTGAAAGTCGCCCTGAATATTAGTCAGGAAAAATGTGGTTGAATGACTTGCTGGCTATTTTCTTGGATGTGGGACATATTTTTGGATGAGGGGCATATTCTTGGATAAGGCATACTAGTCTCAATAGCATGAGAAGTTACTTGAGTCTGCCAAAGGCATATGGAGAAGAAGTGGAATCACATTCAGAGAATACAAGAGCCATAGGTAGCACCGGCGGGTTGAGGAGAAGGAACTTGTATTCACACAAGACATGGTCAATTTGTACCAAACACAGGGATGGTCAGACAAAGTACATTTCTGTGGCTTTTGTGGCCACTAAAGCAATTCATTCAGTCAGCAAACCTTTATAGAACACCTGCCATATGCCAAGTATGTGCCGGATACTGGGGATATGAGGAGAGTAGAACACGATCGCAGCCTCCAAGAGGCAACAGTCCGGGAGGAAATGGGGGTCAGCACCTGGACACTGAAGCGATGCTGTGAGAATCGTGCAAACAGGGCACTGGGAAGCAGAGAGGAAAGGCACATGCTTTGTGTTAGGGTGGCCAGGAAATGCTTATTTGAAAGAGGAGCATCAAAACTAACTCTAAAGGGGAGGAAAATAGTCTACAAGTTTCAGAGAGAGGGAAGAAGAAGAGGGAAGAGGGAAGAGCCCATGTTAAGTCCCAGGTGTGTAAGAAATTAATGGATGTAAAAGTTTTAGTGTGATGAGAACACAAAATTCCTTGGGTATTTGAGCGCCAGCAGGACGGAGAGGGTTGGCAGTGGAGAAAACATGAATTTGGGAGTTAAGTGGGAGTCAAATCATGGAGTGCCCTGGGTACACTGCTGGAGAGTCTAAACTTTATCTTCATGTTGATGGGGACTCCCTGAAGGAATGTAGACAGGAAAGTGTCATAATCACATTTCTGTTTCTGAGTTCTGGGCAGGAGCATCAAAGCTTGATAAGATACGGGAGGTTAGGAGACTCTTAACAGTAATCTGCTTAAGCAATAAGGAGGTTCTGAAATCATCCATGCGCAGAGGAAGTGGACACGTTCCAAAAATATTAAGGAGGAAAAAAAAGGTATAAGAAAGGAAGAATTCATGATGGGCTTAGGTGAAAGACTCACGGGCATTTAGATCAGTTGTCTTTCAAACAAGGTCTGAGCACCCCCAGAGTTATAATAGCAAAGCTTTCCAAGGAGTGCATGGGACAGGTAGTTTTCAGGCAATTTCCAGAAGCTCAGTCTACATATCTTTATTCCAATAGTTGTTCTGCCTGAGAAATCACATAGGGTTGTCTTTCCCACATTCACTTTGCAATCACCTTTCTTTCAAATTGTAAAAGAAAGGCTCACTTTTGACCCATCCCAACCTGACCAAGGTATACCACCCCAGGGTGTAAAAAGTTTCTGCCAAATAAAGCAGCATTCTCAATATTGGCATTTGGTGTTGAAATGGTGACTGACTTTAATGCCTGGGAAATGCTACCTTTTTTAGTTGGAGAGGGTCCGCTATGAACTAAATTGTAGGTCCTAGTCAAGTTTCTAAGTGGGAAATAAATAAAAATAAAGATCATTAATTTATTTAGGGGTATGTAACTCAGAAGTGTTATTAGTTTAAAAAATGAGGTAACAAGCTAGCATGTATAAATTATCCAATATACATAAAATTAGTGTCCATATTCACTAAGGTTCATAGAAAAACATTTTCTAAATAGTAAATGAGTTATCTCTGCAAGGTATAATATTTTTGTGTTATTACTTTTGTTTTCATAAATCATATATATCCCTTACAATAATTATGTATCATTTTATAAATAGGGAGAAAGGCAATAAAACTGTTTTCATTTTGTAGTAAAAGGGTGGTACAAAGAAAACGTAGTTTGCTTACAGAATTTTTAGCCAATAGAGAGTGACAGCTTCCAGAAGCTAGTCTTAAAACTATTTTTACAAGACCTTAAAGCAGCTTCTCTTCATCAGAAGCTGTCTCTGAAGCATCACTCTCTTTTCAACTCCTATCATTCTATGTACTCTCTGACGTATGCTAAAAATTGGACAGTTCAATCACTTTTTTTTTAGGTGACTAAGATGTATCTATTTCATGTTGGCCGTGCTAATGCTAAAGTTATCCTGTCAGAAATCCTTATGCCTCTGATCCAAAGGGAGCAATATCACAGAATTACCTACAAGGGGGGAAGTTCCTGAAGACTGTGATCTGTGGGGTATGTTTGTAGATCCAAAGTGTGACTCTGGTATTCAGATCTGGGAATTGTCTGCCCACTCCTGTCCTCTAGGTTCCATTTACAAAGACTTGAAAAAAGGTCTGAATTGCTCAAAATGATAAAAATAAGAGATCATAAGAGAGAAACAAAGTAGGGGAAAAAAGCTATCTGTTCCATCTATACATTTACTAATGTTAAATAATTTGCACCATAGAAAAAAATTACAAGAGTGTTTTAAAAATATTTTTGAAGAAGTTGGAGGGCAGTGGTTCCAGACGACTGTGGAAGGAGGAAGAGAGGAAACCCATGGCACAAATCACTTCTCACTAAGTATGTGTTTTGTAGACACTGCAATAGGTACCAAATACAGAATAATCACTATACAGTGTGTGTCAACTCAGTGAGTTTCCTGAGAGAGATTTTAATTTAAAAAAAAAATAAGTTACCAATTATGTGATACTCAATAGCCCCATTAGTGCCAGCATCCATATCGGAGGCCAAAACAGTGTAGACGACCCCTGGCTCCTGGTTTTCCAGAACCTCAAGGTCATGAATGGGGACAATAATCTCTGGTGCATGATCATTTTCATCTTCCACGGTACAGAGAATGGTGGTGGAGCTGGACAGTGAAGGGACTCCCCCGTCTCGTACAAGTACTGACAGGGAATAAAAAAAGACACAGATTGTGGCCGTTAATTCATCTCTAAAATATATTGCTCTAAAAAGACAGCATCGGAACAAACTAACCAGTTGGACTAGATCAAGAATATTTTATCTAAAGACACCCTACTGACAGTGGAATTGTACACCTGAAACTTACTAGATTTCATTAACCAATGTCACTATAATAAATAAAAATTAAAAATAAATAAATAAAGTAAAAAATAAAAATAATAAGTAATAAAATAAAAAATAAAGAATCCTACTGAAATGTGAAATTTCACCACGACATCTCTTGCTGCCTATTATTTTTGCTTGTTTAGCAGAGTAAAGGGACCCCCTTACCTCGAAGGATGAAGACTTCTTGAACTTCTCTGTCAAGTGTGGTGGTTGTCACCACTACTCCAGTGTCAGGATTTATCTCGAACAACTCATACGATGCACCTGGCATGATTTCAAACTGAAGCTTGGCATTGGTTCCTTGACGAAAATATAAAGGAAAACTTTAGCACTTATCCCTTCAGAATTCATTCATCTGTTCTTCTATTCTGTTTCCTGTGAACTTATTAGGCAATAGAAGAAAAAAGCCAAGACACTTACAACAACCATGAAATTAAAGTAAAAGAAAAAAATTCAAAACAACTCTTTTTGGCTGTTCTTACTAAATAAAACCTTCATGGGCTGAAATGCTTGATTTTCAAAAGTCTTATGAGACTTCCCCATGGTGAATGCTTAAGATTTTTTCCCTCCCATAAAAAATTTCTTATGAGTGTGCAACCCTACGACATACTCCTAATTACTCCTTCTAATACCCGTGATTGTGATTTAATGACATAATTGTAGGTGTGTAGTGCAAAGGACGGTTTCTGCAGATTGACCCCTATTTCAAAACTTGTGCTCAGTTACAGTACTCTGTTTATTCTCCAGCGCAGAAGGCAAGGACATTGAGTTGCTTCTATGCATATTTTTATTTTGTTTTCTACTTAGTATTCAGTCTCCAATCTAGAGTGAGAAATGTAGTACTGCATCATTATGCATTTTGAAAATAATTCTTCCTATATTTTTGTGGTTTCATTGCTCCCATGAGAAAAGTATCAGGCCATTTCCATCCCTGGTTGTGAAGGCCATTAATTCCATACCTTTACTGAGTTTATCCCAAGCCATCACAGCTTATCTGCACTTGACGCAAGTTCCTTTTCTTAACTGAAAAGAATCTAGACATAGATATAGCACTTAGACTATATGATTTTATACTTTAAAAAAAAGATAAAATGTTGTTGTTTGACCTTCAAAAAATTCCATTACAAATCTCCATCTTGCCAGTCTTAAAAAATAAATTTTCATTCCACTCCGGTCTAGTGGACATAACATAGGATGAAGTGCTGGAAGAAGTGGAACGTGATGCTAGTTTTATGTATGAATAAATATAGATGTCTTTTTACTATGTCACGTGAAAGAAAGGCTATTTGAGACAATCTGAAGACATTTTAATGACTTTGAAAAAGCTGTAATAAGATAGGATCAATATATTTGATACGATTTGGTCAGGGGTCACTAAAATATTTCATACCATCATTAAGCATTAGGCATATTATTATATTAATCATTATTTAATAATCATAGTGACTACTTTGATCTCATAATAATCACAAAATATTTTTCACAGCCAAGACAGACTTTGTAAAGTTTGTTATTCCTATTTATCTCTTCTCACATTATAAAAATGGAAATAATACCATCTTACATCTACTTTCTTTGTTCCTAAATTTCTGATGAACAAAATTAGATGACAAGCATAGTGCTAATTTGCCAAAGAGACAGTGGTGACTCAAACGGTTATGGCTACCACCTTCGTGGATTTACATGGAAAAGAGCACTTTAATTTTTGGACATTTTATTTTTGAAATAAATTCACTCACTTATTATGATTTTACTATGCATTATAAAATATTATATTACATTATACTATACTATACTAATCATACATTTTAATTTTCAACATTTGTCAAACTTAGAAGGTATCTTCAAATATTTAAACAAACTCAAATCTTTATATTTTCTCTTCCTTACATTATTTGCATTATTCTCTAATGTGCTTTACCATTGCAACCAATATTGTCCTGACTTTTTAGAAACTTTCAGATTTTATGATTTCTATTATTTTATATAGCTTTTGTCCCTAAGATAACAATTGACTCACCTTCAGTCCTCCTAGTATATTAAAGATAAATAAGATCTTTATTTATAACTATAGTTTGCATACATTTTTACGCTCCAAACTTCACACTCTTTACAACCTAAATAACGTGAAATAAATTTAAATATTTTTCTATGGCTATTTTAGAATTGCTAGTGCCTTGCTTCTTCCTCCATGTGCCCTTATAATCCATCAGAACAAACAGAACACCATCAAACTTGAAAACTAAGGAAATAAAAATGAAATAAATATTACTTATTCTAATTTTATTACCTTACTAAGCAAATCAGAAATCTGGATCCGAACGCACTCTCTGATATGCTGATGATACACACCTAGTGGAGGATGTGTGTGTATGTGCGCCCATTGTGCACACACACACACACATGTATCTTCTCTTAGATCTCGAGACCATATGACCTCTTAATTTCCCTCACTCTCGGATACTACTCCTCAATTCACTTCTTCCCCTTTCCAGGACATCCCCATGAATTATCACTGTAGGAACCTTGCAGATTTCCTCAAGTCCTGTGGCTTTTTGCCATAGATGTCTACCAAAGAAAGCCTCAACCCAGGATCATTCCAGCCATCTCTCTGCCCTCCTTGAATATTCAGCAGAAAACTGGGGCTGGAGAAAATTTCACAACAGCATAGATTGAGGCCACTGAAATGTCATTGTCCTCTGGTGATCTTTCTAAATCTCCTTGGTCACCCCTCTCCTATTTGTGTCTTCTACCCAAACACCTCCTGGCTCACACTCGGAGATCACTCCCCTTCCTGTTTCCCAGAGATGGAGGCATTGGGAAAAAAAAAAACCCTCAACTTTCTGCATCAGTATTCAATTCTACTTCTTGCTTTCTATCTCAATGGCAGAAGTAATTCTTTGAATACTTTCTCTTGGAATTTTCCTATTAGTTCTAGTCTTTCTCATTAATTTGTTCCCCTTAAATTATATTATTCTCTAGTTATAAGAATCAAGGTTTTTTTCCCCCCTTCTCTTTAGAGTCAAGCTTCTTTTAAAATGCTATCCACTCTCTGTAGCTAGCTTGAAACCACTGCCATAACTAGCTACTCTTTCTACTGTCACCAAGGACATTCTGCTTATAAAACCTACTGGCCACTTTTAGTTATTCCCTTTGGATACTGCTAACTAATGTTTAAAATGACAGAAAGGAAGAAACAAAGAAAGAGAAGGGGAATGTAAGAGAAAAGAAGAGAGGGAAAGAGGTAAGGAAGAAAAAATAATTCATTCTATCTCCCTCCCAGTCCACTTGCTTCATATACATATATCATACATATGTCTGCAATGAGCTCCTATTATTTGGCAGTTTCTTTCTTTCATTCATTCATTCATTCATTCATTCATACACACATTCATACATTCGTGCAGTTGTTTCTTTAATAGTACCAGGCACTGGAAAGGTACCGCTGAACAACAAGTAATTTTCTTGGCTTTCAGAGTTATCATTAATGGGGGAGACAGTTAAATAAATGAATTATAGAGGGTGCGGTAAAATATATTAAATCACTGAAGAAATGAATCAGGGAAGACTTACCACAAGTAGATAGTTTGTTCATTAATCATCTCAGTCAATAAACATATATGGAGAGTGATAGTAGGTACCAAGGTACCATGCCAGGTGCTAGACTATAACTGCTAGCAAAAAGAAAAATTCTCTATTCACACAGTGCTTAAAATATAGCACTGGATACAGATAAGTAAGCAGGGAATTGCGATTGCACATGTTAAAACATGACTAAGTATAAGCTGAGTCCCTAAGGATGAATAGGATTTAATGGGTAAGAGGGAAAAAAGAGTGTTGGCCCCAAAGGGACTTCAGAGGGAGACTGAGAGTCCGCAGGAGAGGAGATAGGACTTCTTTCCTCCTATTTGCTTACAGTCCCTATCAGCAATGCCATGTCACCTGGCTGTAGCAACCACTCACAGCTTTCAGATTCTTTGGCACTCCCAGGACCAGGCTCTGCAAGTCCTCTCTCTTCTCTCATTTTCTTCCTAGGTTCTGATCATCTCAATCTTTTCCCTTGTTTCCCAGCATCAGAGGTGATAGCTGCTTCCTACAGTTATTTTTCCTGGGTTACTTCAAGATTCCCTTTTTGCTTACCCAGCCTTCTAGTATCTGTATTGTGACATCTGGCTTTCCTGACTGCACCTGACTGAGCCAGCACCAGGAGTGGGTCCCAGGTAACAAGAACTCTGGGGTTGGTTTGGCTATGTCTTTGGCCTTGAATGCACTGCTGAGTTCTTCGTCTATGAGAAATAGAATACTGGTAATTTATCATTTTGCAATTATATCATTACAATTAATGAAATTATCACCTGTGGTCGATTATGATGAAGTGACTATTAAAGGCCTCAAATTCCTTAGAGGACCAAATAGTGCTGACTTGAGCCATATGGTAGTAAAAAGGAATATGATGTGAGATGGCTGTTTCTGAATATAACTAGGAACTTACAGGAAATAAATTCCAAGCTGAGGTTTTAGTTTTGCAGCTCAGCCATAGTTAGAAAACCAGAAAACTTCCATGGGGGCCCTAAAGTTAAGCTCCCTAAAGCTCAAACCCAAATTGAGTGGCAGATATAAGAGGTAACATCTTGCAAAGAGATGCCTAGTGACCTGCACACCCATAACTAGAGTCAGATCTCAACATATTGTAGTTGGTCACATGCAAATCTGACTCAATTGGAGATAGCTTATCGTTGCAAAAGAATATCAAGAGTTTTCTAACTTTTATTAGAATAAACCTCAGTAATATGTGTAGAAATCATTTCTAAGGATTTGAGAGCCAGAAAGATAAAATACAACTTTGATTTAGGCCAGATTTATTTATATGTTGTGCTTACCAGAGATTCTGAATTTAATGTGTTAGCTCATATAGTTATGTTTCTTGGCAGTTGCTTTGACTGGCTGGATTCAATAGGGGCCTATCATCAACGAAGTTGAGATGCCAGATCTTCCCTTGCATACTATAAAGAATCTAAAAGCTTAAGGAAATGGGAATGTTAGGATGGATTTACCATGTATGATGTGCCCATCACCTTCCCCCAAACTACACTTCTTGAGGCAACTTGAAGTAGCTTACTCCAAAGATGCTCCAGTTTCTCAGATCATATAGTCAAAAATATTTATGGAGCTCCTATATCATAATTTGTACTGTCCAAAGAACCTGGGATAAAAGTGAATAAAACATGCCCTGAATCCATGAAAAGTTCACAGCCTAAAGGGCAGGCAGACAAGTAAATAATTATATAATTATAATACCACATATTAAAGGAAATGAGACTATATATTAAAGTGTTAACAGTGATTTTCTCTGGGTCAGTGAGGTTATGAGTGGTCCTTACTCTTTTTTTCCATTTACTATTTCATTAATTCTAAGATACATTTTTTTTTCGCATTTTAACATTTCTGAAATTAGATGCATTTTACAATTAATGGTGCCTTAGAGTCCATGAAATAGATGAAATACTGTCATGGCAGTATTTGTCCCTTGCTGCAAGTGTAGGCTGTTGAATGCAATTGTTCATCTAACATGAGACATTTTCCAGGAAACCAGATGTAGTTTGTTCAAGATAAACGACGATAGAGAATACATTTCTATGGAATAGAGGATAGGATCTCATTATAGAATTCAACATTTTTGTACGGCAGTGTCCTGTTAAATTACTTTGTATTCACCACTCTTGTGCAAATATTTGAGCCAGAAGTGAGTCATCTTCCCTTGGGGGGCACCTTTGTCTCAGAAGTGAGTGGAGAGGGGTGCCCTGGGGGTAGACCTTTTCTCAGTAACAATGGGGCACTTGTTGGTGGCACCAAACGCTGCAGCAGTTTTAATATCTTAGTTAAAACCTGGTAGTTGTTTTCCCCTTTTAATATGAGAAAAAACTCCTGTTAGAATTAGTGTGAGTCATACATCATAAACATTCAGTGCTGGAATTCCCATGGGTTTTGAATGCCAACACTTTAAGCTTACATTTTTTTAAACTGCATTGTAGAATGCTAGAAAACATATGTTAAGCTTTCTAGTATTAAGTAATGCTATAGTATTTTTTAAAATACATACTATAAAGTTAACCATTCATAAATTCCAACATGATGCCTGTTATGTTAAGAACTTGACTATGTCATTTAATTCTCATGCATAACCCTTTCTTGTTGTTTTAGCCAACAAGCAGCAGGAAAAAAAAAAAAGATTGAGGAAAAATATGTTCAAAGGAACATGCATACACACAAATTCACATGTATTTACATAACCACTTGCTTAACAGATCTGGCCTCATTAAAAACAGAGATTTCCAGTAAAGCAAAAATTGTCTCCAAAGCATGTGACGATACACGAGCTTCATGAAGATGATAATGTATATCTCAAACATCCATAAAGGCAGAGTCAGAAAAAACAATAATTTTATATCTAAATTCCCCATCTGGCAAAGCATATTCTCTGAGTAGTGAACATTCAATTCAAATAACAGGTTGCAGACTATTAATTCTAAAAGAAAATCACACTAAAACTAAGCAACTTGACAATAATAATCAAAAAGTGTATTTATGGTAATCATCTTTAGTTGATACATGCAAATTTTTGAAATTCCTCCCTCTTCAAATATTAAAGCAAAAGAGATTCTTTAGTAGAGTCCATTACAAAAATTAAAATTAAAAAGCTAAAGTAAGGTCAAGAGGAAGAAAGAATTTTATATACTTTAAGGATTGCTAATGGGCACGTCAGTGATAGGTTTGGCCTGTGCTACTTTGAGAAGTGGTTTGTATGGTGTCCCGGAGTCCTGCGTTGCTCAGTATATATCAGAGCACATTCTAAAAGAACTACTGAACTGGAATTATGGCAAAACATAAAGCTCATGTGTACATTCTCACTTGCTTCTATCACCCTAAAAACCACACTTCGAGAAATGAGCTAAATAAATTATTTAAGTACCAGTCGGGAAAAGCAATTGTTGGCATGCTCCTGTCATTTGTCTTTTGAGCAAAGTAAGAAAAAATTGTTTGAGCGCACTGCCCTGCTCTGGTCAAAAAGAAAAAATTAAGTTAGCCCTTAAAAAGAAAGTTTTTATAGCCTCACATCCAAACTCTTGTAAAATGCATTTCATTAAAAGGGCAAAGCATCTAAATAGTATATAATTTAGATTATATA
Organism: Macroglossus sobrinus; assembly: GCA_004027375.1. Lineage (NCBI taxonomy): Eukaryota > Metazoa > Chordata > Mammalia > Chiroptera > Pteropodidae > Macroglossus > Macroglossus sobrinus. The sequence goes on along the minus strand of PVKZ01002542.1, from coordinate 175,453 downwards.
GGCTCAAGGAAATGTATCTGTTACCCCTTTGACATGAGAGCATGCTATTATTAATATTATTTCTCCATAGAAACGTCTATTACAATTCTTATAAGGAAAAAATAAAATATTATACTGGTTATATAATGACACTTGCTATATACAATTGTGAAACTAATAAACTATTCAGATTAATTCAGATGGGAAAATTTAGCTTATGCTGTTAATGATAGATATTTCACTGTAATTTTTAATAATTATTTTATTTAAAATAAAAACAGAATATTATTAAAGTTACTGAAACTTAAACACCAAAAAAGCCATAGTGAAACAAAAAGCAATTTTAAGAAATTTACAAATTCCTAGCCGAAGTAACTGTTTATTTCAAAGTCATTTTTATCAACACAGTAGTTGACATTAATAATAGTAATAATGGTAATGACAGAAGCTAACATTTATTGACCATTTATTGTGCCAGACATTGGTCTTAGCCCTTTACATGTAATAACTCATTCATACTTATAACAGAACTACAAATTAAACATTATTATTACCCCTGTTATGCAGATAAGCAAATAGAGGAACAAAGATTAGTAACTTGTTCAAGGTTACCTAGCTTGCTTTCTTGTTCTCAATGTATCTGTTATATTCCAAAAAAAAAAAAAAAATGTGATACCCTGTCTATACTTCTGTTTATTATCAAGATCAAATCAATAAACTGTATATTACTAGGTGAGCATCACTTAAAGACCAATACAAGAAAATGCTATACATAAAAAAAGCCTTCACTGTCCTTACATGTGGATGAGTTTTTACGTGTATGCTAACTAAAGAGATATTAGACGTTTGAGATGACTGGCAACAATTTTCGTTTTTCTGGGACATAACCAGTTTAAATTATGTCAATTTTCATTTTTAGCATTAATTACCTAGTTTCCATATTTTTAAATTACCTGAATCTCTGTCTACAGCTTCAACTCTTGTGACAAACTCCCCTGGATTTCGGTTTTCTTTAACTGAAGCTTCATATAGGTGCTGCTTAAATATTGGAGTCTCATCATTTACGTCAAGAACAGTAATCGTCAAAGTCTGGGATGAAGAAAGTGCTGGGATGCCATTATCCAGTGCCAGAAGGGTCAGAATGTGCTGAGATTTTATTTCATAATCCAGAGAACAAGCTGTAGTTAGTAAGCCTGTTGTGAAAGAGAAGAGGAGTATATGATGAAGATTCCTTAGAGTTTGTGCTTACTCTGCTTCTGCCTAACTTATCCAATTCGCTAAAACTTCAGAAGCTTTCTTCGTTAAAGAATAAACCTTATAAAACCAACTTTAAATTCATATATTAACTAAAAGAAAAAGATAACATTTTTAGCCAGGAAAGTCATCCATAAGGATAAAGAATTCAGAAATAATATATCATATATCATTTTCTACTGAAATAATTATATCAAAATTATTTCTCTACTCAACATCTACCTTCATTTAAAAAAAAACTATGTAGGTTCTAAGAGTATACATCTTCAGGTCAAATAAAAATTCATATTTAACATGACCAAGTTACAAAATGGAGAGTATGGCTATATTCTTTAAGCCATTTGGTTTTTAAGATACACAGTTTTGTTAGTTATAGTCTCTCTGTATTTATTCAGTTAACTGTCCTTTTCATTAACAAAAATAGTAAAGACTTTATAACTCAGACAATAAATTTTCATGAATAAAAATGTCTCCATCTTACTGCCATTTTCACCTTTAAATCATATAAACAAAATGTTATAGACTTGCACACACACAGCTTTTACATGATTCCAAGACACATTTTTTCTTTTAGAATTGCTGTTTGCTTCTCTAATACATGCTCATCCTATAAGAACTGTTCTTCAAATAATTACTGCTTCAGATTGTTTAAAATAGTTACTTATTATTTATTACTTATTACTATTATTATCCAATAATTACTTATTACTTTATACTTCACAGCCAAAAGACATTGAAAAATTCACTGTCTTCTTTATAAGAAATATGGGCCTTGTGAGATACACGTAGCAGATCTCATATGAGATCGGAAATTATCATTTTAGAAATTATCATTTTATGTCTTTGAAAAATACCTCAACTGAAACAACCACAGCAATTATTCAAGATTCATGATACCAATATTACTGAGACACAGTTTAAATTTTATCTATCCTCTTTAACAATCTGAAATAGACCTTCCTTGGCCATTGTGGAAAACATTTTAAACATTGTTGAAATGGGTCCTTGGAGACCCCAGCTCTAACAGAAATCAGCAACTGGGTCTGGACTTTCTCTCTGTCAGTTGGGCTTTTAGGTGGTGTTCACGCATGCCTCAGAATGGAACCATATGCACAGGATTTAATAAATATTTTGATAAAAAAATTTCAACAGTACATAGCCAGACTATAATCATGACTTCCAAATCCTATGCATTTGGGCCCATTTCAAATTATGGTCTTACTAATAGTTGGGCCAAATGGTAAACATCTGAGATTTTTTTCTGAGTCTCATGCAGAAAGGACTTTACTTTTTAGAGAATCAGATGATAGTCCATCTCTTTAATATCTCCTAAAAATCAGATTGGGGGAAGTTCATTTCTAATTTCACAAGAATGACACTTTGTACATACAATCTTCCAACAAACTAGATAAAAACTTTTAATAGATGTTATCTGGCAATATGGTGATAGCAAGACAAGTGACAAGTAAGGTGATAAAAAGTGACATTTCTGCACAGTACTTGACAGTGAATAAAATATTTTATCTATTTTCAAAAAATAAAATAGTACAGTTAGTTAATGATGTGAGAAGGGTCTTAATGCTCAAATCAATCTAACCATTTAAAAATACATTATTGCTATTATATAGCCATTCCATGAAATGGGAGCTGGCTACAAAGCAGAGTCAATATTAACAAACAGGCCATTACAGTTGGTTTTTTGACTACAACCTCTTCTATCATACATATAAGTTAAAAGATAAATCAAGTCATGTTTCTATCAAGCTTATACATCTTGAGAACTATCATGTTAAGAGGAAAATGAAAAGGATAAATGTAAGCAAGTGATCAGAGGCTTCAACTGACAGTGACATATACGATACCTGATGACTCATCTAGCATAAAGGCCATGTTTTCATTTCCTGAGAGGATGCTGTATGTCACTCTTCCATTCCTTCCTTCATCTGGATCCTGAGCAGTTATGTGGTGCACTAAGGAGCCCACTGCGGCATCCTCTTTGATGTGAGCGATGGGAAAAGACACAAAAGTGGGTCTGTGGTCATTTACATCCAAAATCACTACCTTTGCCATCAGCGATCTCAGTCGCCGGTCTGTCACATTCACAGCTTCATCAGATGCGGTTACTGTGAGGATGACAGTCGGAACTCTCTCCCTGTCAAGGGGGGATGCGGTGACTAATGTGCCAGAGGAAGGGTGGATGAGAAATGGATTCATTCCAGGGTGGTGAGATTCAATGAAGTATTGGATTCTACTGTTCAAGAAACTGCCATCTCCATCTTTAGCATTGAAGACATGTACCAGAGTCCCGACGGGGACATTCTCTTCTATGTTTATCACAACGAACTCATCTCGGAAAGATGGGGAATAGTCATTCTGATCTTCCACGTCAATACTGAGGAAGGCTGTGCTATTCAGGGGAGGAGTTTTGCTATGGTCTTTAGTAACCACCCTGAAAAGGTAATGAGATGTCATTTCATAATCAAGTTCCTTAGAAAGGAACAAGTCTCCTGTCGAGCTGTCGATTTCAAAGTGACCATCCTTGTCATCTGCAGCAATACTAAAGTGTAACTTTCCATTATGATGTTGCTGAAAGTGATCAGGTGACTTTATCAAGCTCATGATTTTTGCAGGCTTTGAGTTTTCTGGTATAACTAAATGTCTAATATTCTGAGAAAGGGTAGCTCTCCCTTTGGATAGTGGTATCACCTGGAATAAGAATTAAAAAGAGCTGTTAATTTGGGGTATTTTTAACAGTTGAATCAATACATGTGATGATATTCTTCTAGAAGATAATTCCTTCCATTTGTGTAAAATATATACGTTAATAGGTGATAAAATGTGTTTTTTATATATAATTCCATCATGCCTCTAAAGATTGAAAATTTCATAATAGCTAGGAGATAAGAAAGTAAAGAATTTTCCACTTCTCATTTGTTGCAATATGTGAAATGATAAGTTTGGTGAGACCATGCTATAGTCCAGCTTGTGATTCTTCAATGAGAATGTGAAATAACTAGTTCTCCAAATTGCTCTAAATCTTAGAGAGCAATATAATCATAACGACATCTGTGTGCATTTATGTATCATGTGTCTTGTTTATCTGAAACTAAAAACTTAAGAAATTACAATATAGAATTTTCTCCTAACCCACATATCCTCAATCAATAAAGAACATAATTTGGGAACAGATTACATAGATTTTTGTAAAAAATCTTTTGGGGATATATATTCTTGACTATTATACATACCAATATTAATATTACTGATTATCACATGCATGAACAAAGAAATGGGCTATGAACAGTCATCTTATTTTTGATGGGCTGGTGTAATTTTTTCCTACTACGAAGACTCCCCACAACTTGTTTGCTCATTCTAATGAAAATAAAACCCTATAATAGAGATCTAAGTGACTTTTCCAAGTTTAAAAATTATTACAAAAATCTATGTAATTTATTATTGGCCATTTGTACATACAAGTTTCTCCTGCAAATTTACCAGGTCCTTGCAATTAGAGGAAAGAGAAGAGATACATTTTGTTTATCATAAACAAAGCAACACAAATGCTCACACAGTGATGAAGCTAAGTATCTTGTCAGGAATTGTACAAATAAAAGGTTCAAATAAAAGGTTATTTGTGTGTAATTATTTCTCTAGTGATCACAAAAGGGAATACATACATGTGCAATGGACTCTAAAAATAGTATTCATATATTTAATGTGTCTCCACTCTATACAGTTGCATAAAAATAAAAAAAGACCTTAGAACATCCTTTCACATTTTACGGTGATGACAGAATATTACCTGAATATTAATAACTGCCTGTCCTTGAAGAGGAGGCACTCCTTTGTCATTGGCTATGACAGTTATCCTATATGAAGGTCTATAATCATACAAAAGTATTGTGGTTGTTCTTATTTCACCACTGTTGGCATCAATCTTGAAGTCATCAGAACTATCTTCTATATGCACACACACAAAAAATAAGAAATTAGTGTTAACTGACAATGCAGAAAACATAAAATTAATTAATTTAAAATACATCTGTGATCATTTGGAAGATGTATATGCCTTATGCTCTATGAGAGAATGAACATAAAAAATAATACTGAAGATATACATAAGAAATGGAACAGATTTAAAAAATTTTTAGTGTGGCGTTTCGAATAAAAAAAGTAGACAAAATGATATAATGAACTCTTGTGTGCCTGTCACATAGCTTCTATAATTATGAACTCATGGCCAATCTTTATTTCCCATTCATATAATTCCCTTTGCTATTCTTTCCCAGTGCATATAAAAGTCAGGTTTACACTAACTATACTGTAGTTTCTTACATGTATAATATAGCATTACGTCTAAAAAATGCACATACCTTAATTAAATAATTCCTAACTGCTAGAAAAATGCCAACCATCATCTAAACTTTCAGTATGTCTTAATATTTTTGCTGATGGAGAGTCTTTCCTCAATGTCGATGGCTGAACAGGGTGGTGGGCTGCTGAAGGTTGCGGTAATTTCTTAAAATAAGAGAACAATCAAGTGTGCTGCATCAGTCAAGTCTTCCTTTCATGAACAAGTTTTCTGGAGCACGCAATGCTGTTTGATAGGATTTTACCCACAGGAGAACTTCTTTCAAAATTGAAATCAATCCTCTCAAACCCTCCCACTGCTTTATTGACTTAAGTTTATGTAATATTATAAATCCTTTAAATGAAATCCTTTGTTATCATTTAACAATCTTCACAACATCTTCACCAGTAGATTCCATCTCAAAATCCACTTTCTCTGCTCATCCATAAGAAGCAACACCCCATCTGTTCAAGTTTTATCATGTGGTTATAGCAATCCAGTCACATCTTCAGGCTCCAATTCTAATTCTAGTTCTCTTGCTATTTTCACCACATCTGCAGTTATTTCATTCACCGAAGTCTTGAAATCCTCAAAGTCATCCATGAGGGTTGGAATCAACTTCTTCCAAACTCCTGTTAATGTTGATATTTTGACATTTTCCCATGAATCATAAATGTTCTTAATAGCATCTAGAATCGCGAATCCTTTCCAGAAGGTTTCAATTTACGTTGCTCAGATCTGTTGGAGGAATCACTATCAATGGAAGCTATAGCCTTACAAAACATATTTCTTAATAATAAGGCTTGAAAGTCAAAATTACTCTGATCCGTGGGCCGCAGAGTGGATGCTGTGTTAGCAGGCACGAAAACAACATGAATCTCATTGTACATCTCCATCAGTGCTCTTGGGTGACCAAGTGCATTGCCAATGAGCAGTTATATTTTAAAAGGAATCTTTTTTTTCTGAGCAGTAGGTCTCAACAAGTAGGCTTAAAATATTCAGTAAACCATACTATTGTAAACAGATGTGCTGTCACCCAGGCTTTGTTATTTCATTGATAGAGCATAAGCAGAGAGCAGATTTAGCATGATTCTTAATGGCCCTAGGATTTTTAATATTATTAGTACATATTGGCTCCAATTTAAAGTCATAAACTGAATTAGCCCCTAACAAGAGAGTAAATCTGTCCTTTGAAGCTTTAAAGCCAGGCATTGACTTCTCCACACCAGCTATGAAAGCCCTAGATGTCATCTTATTCCAATAGAAGGCTGTTCTGTCTACACTGAAAGTCTGTTGTTTAGTGTAGCCATCTTCATTAATTATCTTAGCTAGATCTGGAGAACTTGCTGCAGCTTCTACATCAGCACTTGCTGCTTCACCTTGTACTTTTATGTTATGCATATTTTATGGAGAAACCTTCTTTCCCTAAACTTCTGCTAGCTTCAGGCTTTTCTTCTGCAGCTTCCTCACCTCTCTCAGCCTTGACAGAATTGAAGCGAGTTATGGTTGACCTTTGGCTGAAGGAAATGCTGTGGCTGGTATGATCTTCTGTTCAGACCATTAAAACTTTCTCCATACCAGCAATACGGCTTCTGCTGACCTGTTATTCATGTGCTCACTGGAGTAGCACTTTTAATTTCCTTCAAGAATTTTTCCTTTGCATTCACACTTTGGCTAACTGGCACAACATCCCTAGCTTTCAAAGGCCTGTCTCAGCTTTCAACATGCCCTCCTCACTAAGCTTAATCATTTCTAGCTTTTAACTTAAAGTGAGAGTTGTGAGACACTCCCTTACATGTGAACACTTAGGGACCAGTCTAAGTAGGGCTGTTAATTTGTCTAATTTAAATATTTTTGTGTCTCGGGGAATAAGGAGGCTCAAGAAGATGGAGACAAATGGGGGATGGTCAGTTGGTGAAGCCATCAGAACACACAATATTTATGGATGAAATTCACTGTCTTATATAGATGTGGTTCATGGCTCCCCAAAACAATTACAATAGTAACATCAGAGATCACTGATCAAAGATCGTCATAACAAATATAATAATAATAAAAATTTTTGAAATATTACAAGAATTACTAAAATGTGAGATCAAGACACAAAGTCAGTAGATGTTTTAAAAGTAGTTCTGATAGATTTGCTCAATGCAGCAAATCTAAACTTTCTAAACTTTCAATTTGTAAAAAATGCAGTATCTGGGAAGAGCAATTACTTAAGTGAAGTGCAATAAATGAGACATGCCTGTATTGGTTGCGATTTCTATGCTTTGCCACATTTACTTTATTTTATTCTCACAAGAATACTGTAGAACACTTCCATACATGTGATATGTATCTTTGTTACTATTAAATAGATTTTTATCTTATTTTAGCTTATATTTTATAATTGCCTCTATTTTGCAACTGGATATAGTAAAAACAAAGGTAGGAATAACATGATCATATTTTTTATATTGCTATGCCCCAAGTATCATTTTAGAAGCTTAATTTTTTTAAATATTTCAAATTGTACATTACACACTTGAAACCTATATAATTGTATTAACTAATGTTTCCCTAATAAATTTAATAAAATACAAAGAAAATAAATTTAAAAAGTAAATATATATATATCACCAATAAAAGGAAAAAAAAGAAATATATGATGAACTTCCACATAAAAACAGTTGAGACTGATCAATTCTCAATAGTCCTTCAAAAAATATTTAAAGAAATGACAGAGTTTAAGTCCAGAAGAGGACCTGTGTTTACTTCCAATTCTCATTTCCCTGTAGATAGCCTCTTTTCTAAAGTAGGGGTTTGTGTTTCTAGTCCATACATCCATGAGTAATATATAGCATGTTTTTATTTATAAATAATGGTATTATAGCAGAATTATAGCTTACAATATTAATCTGTGTGTGCGTGTGTGTGTGTGTATTCTCTCTCCACTCCCATTGTCTTTCACAGATATACCAAAATATACATTCTCTTCTGCAGCTCAAATTAAAACAGGAAAAAAAAAAATGACATAAAGATCTTACGGACTAACTGACCTCTTGAATGCATGCTTGCAAAGCAGCTTTTCTTTCCCCTAGGACCAGATTAGAATAAACTAAGGGAACGGCTAGAGAAAGCTAGGTGGTGACTGAGAGGAGAAATTAAGAAAGAGAAGGAATCTCTGAAGCAGGGGCGAGGACACAAAAAAGAAGTTTCTTCAAATGCAGACCTGTGTCAGGCTCGTTATCTCTGGAAAATCTGCCGTGTCATTCTTAGGGGGCCGAAGCTTCCCCGGTGGGAATATTACAGGTCTCTTATTTCATTCTTCTTCTATGTCTTTTTAAATATTCTATAATTTTCTATATAAAGGTCTTAAACATCTTTTATTGGAATTTTCCTCCCTGTGCTCCTAATCAGGATCATCCTGATTTCAGAGGTTTTGAAACTTAAAGAGGGGCCCTCTTTAAGAAAACTAGAACAATATTACAAATATAAATTGTTCTCTGGTTCCCAGTCCTACCCTTGAAGAATGCATGCAAGTGAAGGGGCCCCAAGCTTAAACTTCATTAGCTTCTACACCCTGTGGTTTTCTTTGTTATGGTCAATGAGATCTTTGAAAACCGGCTTAGTTTTTAAAATGCTAGTGAATTTTGTATGTCGACATTGTTTCCGTAAATTTTTCATTGTATTAATTCTAATGGTTTGCCTATAGCATCATTTGGGTTTCATGTAGACAATTTATCTGCTGGTAAGGGCAATGTTGGGTCTTCCTTTTCTGTGTTTTTGTCAAACGTAAAAAAGCACTGAGTATCTTTAAAAATGATATAAAACACAATGTCAACTAGTTAATCACTAGAACAAATCTGAGGTCGGTGCAATCTAAAATAAAAACACAAAAGTATTCCTGTCTCAATAAAGTTCTCACAGACATGTACGTTATGTGCATATGTAATATTTTCTAGGTATGGTTTACTCTAACCTTAAGAGTATTTAGTCATTATAGAGATTTGTAGATGCTTAGTTTTTGTAATCATATTTACTTATAATTAATATCACTACTACTTTCTTCTTAAAAGATGATTCGCACTTTGGATTATTGAAAATTTTTCATTTAAGGTGGATGGTTGGTTAATTGGTTGAATTCTATTTAGAGTACATAAAACTATAATTTTTCACTAAACTTCTAAACTCTTTCTTAAAAATAAAGGTGATTTTAGACAATAACAAATGTATTTTTTTGTAATTTGGCATTATTCTTAATGTTATGTATTTTCCCAGAAGGACGATAGATAGCTGATAAATGAAAGAGGAAATTCTACAAGCTCTTAATTCTTTATGGATGGTGATATTTACCTGAAGATACTGAATATGTAACTTCTGCATTGTTTCCTTCATCAAGGTCCTTTGCAAACACAGTCGTAACCAACATATTTACTGGTTGACCTTCCAGAACCTGACAATAAAACAAATAGCTTACAAATTAGTCAGCAAAATTTTAAAAAAAAATAGCAATGAACTTTAAGTGAAGAACACACCACTACTAATCATTTTAAAACTATTTTAAAGTCCACATATAATTACAATGTCTACCTTATAAAAGTTATATGGGTGTGAATCCATGAAAAGAATCTACGTTACAAATTAAAATCTTTTATTTAATTTGAACAGATTATCTGCAGTATTTGAAGGAATTCTAAAGGTGGGAAAGAAATCAAATTAACTAAACAATCTTAGATATTTTAAGAATTCTATTATCTTCTCATTTATCACCTTTTCAAGATTTTTTTTTAAAGGTTGTTTCTCTGGTTCAAAATATGCTAAAAATAAACATAAATCTTTATTTCAGGAAACGTACCTCATACTGGAAGCATACTTCATTAATTAATAGAAACGTTCTTGGAATATTAAAATTTACATGTGGAGTTGAGCTTCATGTTTAGGACCCTAGTGCACAACTAAGCCACTGTATATTTTAATAACATAATTAAAATAATAATGATAATATAATATTTTGTTTGGCTAAATTTTTCTTTAAATATGACTTTAGAAGATGAGTTTAATGGTATTAACATTCTCAATACCTTTTTTGCATTATTCAACAGGCATATCTGAGAATAATTTAAACGCCCAATTCAATGGTTTTAAAATAGCTTCAAAAATTTTTATTTATATAATCCATTTATTTTTTAATGAGTTATCTCCAAAACATATTTATTTATTAATTTGTACTTGGAGTAAAGTGCTAATTTATCGCACACATTATACAACATATAAAAACATAGAAATAAAAAAGATAATAAAAATATAGTTAGAAATTTCTGCATGTGCCCCCAAAGATCAACTTTTATAATCTCTAGATATACTTTTCTCTATTTTATAGCTACAGATTGTTTTCCTATCTTTAACCAACCATTTTAGAAATGGAGCTCTGCACAAAGAGATAACATGCAAATTATTGGAAAATTAATCCATGTCTGAGTATTACTGATAATGGGGAATCATTATGTTTGTATACAAAGGGCAGAACTACATTATCATAAAACAACTAGATGTGCGATCCCAAATAGCACAAATAACCATTTTATTTTTTTGACATGTGCACAATTTCTAGGTCTTAGCACACTAAGACTGATTTCATAAATTCACCCCTTTGGCCACAAGATGGTGCTCAAAACAAATAAGAATATCACAAATTCATTGCAAGGCTATTTCACCCCACAAACCTTGATGTGTAATTCCTTTCCAGGGAGACACTGAGGGAAATACGGCCTGTTATCATTGATATCAGCAACGGAGACATAAACCACCATGGTGGCGTTTCGCGGTGGGGAGCCATGGTCGGTCACTAGGACAGTCAACTGATGCTGCTCCTGATGCTCGTGATCCAACGCCACCCAACTGATAACTTCACCTGAGGGACACAGATGACAATAAAGTAGGCTGACACTGTCTACCAGAATTCTGGCATTGTGAGCCCCAACAAAAATAACTTGCAGGAAAAAAAATCAAATACTATAAAATAGCTCTGAGTAAAAGCTTAACTTCCAAGACCACGCATGGCTTAAAAATGTGGCTCCACTGTTGAAAAAATTTTCTGAAGTTTTTTCTGCAAATGCGACTTTAAATGAGTCATTCTTTGTATTTCAACTTATCTACCACCAACCATTTGAACTAAAATTGAAATCATAGGAACAAATGATAAAATATTCAGAAGACTTACAACCACTGCATATTCCTATTCATATTGCTATACAGAATAATGAAAAGAAACACGTCATCTCTGACATCACAATCTCTAAGTTTGGGTCCCATTTTCTCTACCTCAGATATGGAGGGACCTCTTTTAATCTACTTCCTTATGACTACCAGAAACAAATGCAATCACTAATTTAAAACTACTTTGTAAGCTATAAATTATTACACACATGGCAGTTGCCATCACTGTGAAATAATGGTAAAACATCTTCCTGAAAATCATATTTCATATTTCATGTCCCTTTGTCCATGGTTTATCTTATACGTGTACAGTTATTTGTTATATCACAAAAAAAATGTGTTGCAATGAACAGCAACTTCCCAAATAACACTTAATACATTACAAGCCTTATTTTACATATTTTTGCTTAGAACTGTTTTCTAGGCAAGTTCCCTTATGTTTCAGACACAGAGATTTGGGCATAAAACTGTAACTGTCTTTACCTATTGTCGGGCAAATGGAGGCCAAGGACTCTCTCCAATAGCCTGTCTCCTGCAGAGTTCCACCAGGCACCGATTCCCTCGCTACTTATGAAAATATTTACTTGTGAAAACATAAACAAGAAGCAACTACCACTTAACATTGCTATTTCTAAGATTTTTTTTAGCCTTCTTCATCCAAATTAAATGATGCGTAAAACAAAACAAAAAGCTTAAATGAGGAACAAAAAAGAAAATTCACGTTTGGGTATGTTGCTTAATTGGTGAGCTTAAACATAGTGTCTATTTATACGTTGTTTATAAGCTATAATTGTCCTCTGAAAATCCTAAATCCTGAGTGGAAAGCATATCTTTATTTGATGAACCGATTCTATGACACATAGCAGCTGTTTGGAGGTCAATGGTTAAAGAAAGACTGTGAGGCTGGGCCTAGGGCTGGGCGTGGGCGATGCCAACACAAGATTCTGTGGGAGCCAGAGTCTTGATCACTACAAGATGCTCTGAGCACCAAGATGTGGAGGACAGGCATGCCTGCCATGCTGAAGTGCCCTCAATTCCTGTCTTGTCACACTGTCCCAGACCTGAATGGAAACAGTTTACAAGTAAACCGTTTTCCATGGCCTTTCGTATGCTTTACCTCTTCACCCCTCAGAGCAGGACATGAAACATGCCAGGGATTATCTTCTCTGTTCATGGTAAGGAAGCTGCACTCTGCACTCTGAGTTTAAACTACTTGCTTAAAGCCACGCAACAAAACTAGGACACCTGGGCACTGCACTAATTGTAGGAGAGGGATGCTCATGAGGAACTTGTAAGTTTATAGTCTATAAATTCATATGACTCACTTTGCATATTTTAAAAAACATAATAAATTACCGAGTGAACTAGAAGACCTAGAAACTAGCATATGGAAGTAAAGAGCAAGCAGGGCCATCCTGTATGGCTGTGTAGCTGGAGCTGAAATCCAGCTTTCAGTCTCCTTGGCAAGCCATGTCCCCTGGTAAAAAGCTCCATCTGCTGGAGGAAGGGGCTCCTTCTCCTCATTCACAAAACAGGAGTCTTCAAAGTTAATCAGAATTGAATTCAAATTCCGTCTACCGTAGGGCATGGAGCATCATTTACACAGGCTCTGGCAGACTTGGCGTCTCCAAGAATTGTACCATGGTCACCTCCTCTCACCCCTTCTCGCTCCATGGCCTTGGGATGTCACCTGAGCTATCTGAGTCTCAGTTTCCCCAGCAATATAGTTGTAGCATAAACATATTTCATTTGCAGGTGGTCTCAGAGATTAAATTTTGTATTAAATTTATATAATATAAAATATTAAGTAGGATAAAATTGTTATATTAATTTAATAATTAAGACTTTTAAAAACTCACTAAATTTCTTTCTTTTCCTCATAGTTCCCTTATCAAAATGAGAATGGAAAAGTATATTAATAAAATATATCGATAGAGTGATATTGAAACCTTAATTAAATGATTGATTTCTAGCTTTACATAAATGACATTTATGTTTCATAAAACATGATTGGATTTTTTTTAAATCTACAAATGGAAAAGAATGGTGAATAAATTACATTTATTTAACGCAGTTCTGACTGTAACTCTAATTCAGAATAAGAATATACTAGTAATGTGTGGGTGAGAGGCAACAGAACTATGAATTATTACAGAAGAAATTCTATTCAATTTTTACTTCATTTTTAAACCATAATACTCTAATCAATATAGTAGGTACTAAAAACTGTAATTTTAATGATATGTTTGTACTAATGTTATAATAACTAAAAGATTTGAGTTTTGTCAATTCCAATTTTAAAAGAGTAAGTGGAGGCTACAAAATGCTACCTGTATAAGGATTCATCTTGAAGAATTTTCCATCAGACAAAAGGAAATATGACAGCTGTCCATTCTTTCCCAAGTCTCTGTCAATTGCTGTAATTTTGCCTATTACCCCTTGAGGAAGGGGACTCTCCTTGACTTTCAAAAATAACACATCATGCAAGAAGGTAGGGGAATTGTCATTTTCATCCAGGACATGAACAATTACCGAAGTGCTCACATTTTGCGACAATCTGTCCTCTGGGATCCGGGCAAACACTCTGAGATTGTACGTTTGTATGGATTCGTAGTCGAGCTGTCGCCGCACATAAATCCAGCCTGTGTAAGGGTGGACGCCAAACACAGCAGAGTCTGTGCTGGGCTCCAGCGAGTAAAGGATCGGGGAGATTTTGCGGTCTGGGCCAAGGGGGTAGGCCTGTAGGTGCAATATTTGGGTCATCAGTGAGAGAGACTCACTAACTTCCACTTGATAGACCAAATTTCCAAAAATCAAGGAAGGGCTTGATTCTTGTTTTTCGACAACAATAGTCAGCACTAACAGGGATGTTTGAGGAGGAATGCCAAGGTCCTGGGCCACGAGAGTCAGTGTGTGCTTCTGGGGCATATCGCCTCCCAGACTGCCATTGAGGTATACCACACCAAGGCCCGAGTCAATGGAAAAGATGGTTGGATTCTGGCTTGCGATGGAATATCGGATGACTCCATTCCACCCACTGTCTTTGTCTTCTGCGTGTGCACGATACAAGGCTGTGCCTGGCAGTGTGATCTGAGATATTTTAATTTCATCGGAGGCTCTGAGAAACACTGGATGGTTGTCATTGACATCAATTACAGTTATGTTGACCTCTGTGCTGCTGCAGGCTGGGGAGCTACCGAGCTGAGCCTGAACTGTGAGCACAAACACAGGCTGTGTTTCATGATCCAGAGGCTTCTGGGTTCGAATGGTGCCCAGCCATGGGTGAATAGAGAACTTTTCTTGCAGATTGCCAGAGGAGATTCTGTAAAAAACTGGCTCTGAGGAGTCTGAGAAAAAAAAAAAAAAGAAAGAAAGAAAAAAAGAAAAAGACAAAAGGAGAGAAAGCAATCACTGTATGTCAAAAGAATGTCCCTACTGGAAACACTGAAATCTGAAAACAGCTCGACTACATCGATGGAGAATAGTATGCAACATCTTACACCTTCCTCAGCTCTCCAAAGCCTGTTGAAAAGTAGACACATGGTTTAAGATGCATTAGTGGACAAAGGTAATGCCCAATGGACAAAAACCGAGGCACGGGTTTCACTATCTCTCTTCATTCTACTTGCTTCAGGTAAAAAGAAAGATATTCAGAAAATTATTTGGATGCCTTTTTGATATATGTGAGGAAGCCAAGTTAAGTTTACATTGATGTTTCTCTATGATGTCTACCTACAAATGGCAAACACCCTCTACAAAAGTCCAGGGAAGGGACAGAGGAAGGAAAAGGAGAGGGCTGGGAGTGGTACAAGTAAGTCACTTCTAGGAATTTATGCTGCCAAGAAACCTCTACAAGTTATACAAGGACATTGCTTGAGTTACTATTTGGACTAGTGAAATACTGCAAATCATTCAAATTGATGGCAAAAGAGAAATGTTTAATAAAACATGTTTTATATCTAAGTTGAAATATCAGACAAACTTTTAAAAATGAGACAGAATGTTGTACAGTTACCTGCCAATGTTATACAGTAGGAAAAAAATATAGTTGTAAGACAACAAAGATAGTAGGATGTATTTTTGTAAAAAAAAATTTAAGTGTGTGTATCTGTGCATGGTATATACTTTCTACATTATAATTTTTTGTTTCAAACTTTTTTAAAAAGTACTTATTACTTTTGTGATGACAAAGAAATTATTAGATAATAATAATGCTGAAAGAACAAAGAGCAAGCCACATCGTATGGTCTCCATTTTTCTTACATGGAGAAAAGGAAAGATTTATTCAAGAGTGCACACAGCCTAAGGAAATATAGGGAATGTTCCAATAACGGATTCCAGTGCAGCATAAGAAGTACTTACTCAAGGACTCTTTAGCTTTCACGGTCCCGACAGGACTGTCTTCGGGCGCATCTTCATAAACTGAGAAAGTGTACTTGGGCCTTTCAAATTCAGAGGGTGCCAGGGTTGTCTGAAGAATGTGTATAGTGATGTTGGCATTGATGACAGATGTGAGCCCACCACCATCTTGAGCACGGACTGCCAACGTAAGTGTAGTGGACTCCAAATGACTAAGAGTTGATGTTAAGTAAATAATTCCTGGGGAGGGGAGAGAAAGATTTAAAAAACAGATCACATGCAATAAATACCAATGGGCAACTGTAACACCCGGTCTGTTGATTCCACTGTGATGGTTGATTTTCATGTGTCAACTTGAGTGGGCTACGAAGTGCCCAGATATTTGGTCAAACATTATACTGCATGTTTCTAGATAAGACTAAACATTTAAATGAATAAACTGAGTCAAGCAGATTGCCCTTCCTGATGTAGATAGGCCTCATCCAGTCAGTTAAAGACCTAAACAGAACATAAAGGCTTACCCTCGCCTGAGTAAGGGAGAACTGCTCCAGCCTGATGACCCTTGAACTGGGACACTGGTTTTTTCCTGACTTTGGAATTGGCCTGAGACCTCAGCTTTTCCTGTGTCCTGAGACTGCCATCCTTCAGACTGGAACTGTGCCACTGGCTGTCCTGGGTCTCCGGCTTGCTGACTCACCCTGAAGATCTTGGGAATTGTTAGCCTCCACATTCATATGAGCTAATTCTTTATAATAAATCTCTCTCTATGTATTATACATGCCCTACATATATTATATATATCTTGTTATAATATATATATATATATATATATATATATATATATATATATATATATATATATACATATGGATAGAGATAGAAACAGAGATCTCCTATTAGTTCCATCTCTCTGGAGAACCCTAATACATCTGCTTTCCAGACAAAGAACTTGAGCACATTTGCTAAACGATGATCCAAAATCTATCAAATTAACAATATTTTCCAAGAGCTTAAATATTGAACATCTTCAAAGTTTATCATTTTACCAGAAAAAACATAAATGGTGTTGTCTTTTTTAGGCCTGCCTACCTTATCACCCTCCAGAATGTAATGCCGACAAAGTCGAGGAGTAAGAACTGAGACTTAGAGGGGATCCTGAGTAACACACTTCAAAGTGACATGTAAACCGTGAAGCACTACACCAGTGATTATTATGCAGAGGGCTTGGCGGGGAACCTCAATATACAGTAGTCACTCAGAGAATGAATTGTGTGGAAGGAGGAGGAGGTCAGGAGTCCTACTTCTCTAAGGAAGTGCCTTGTAAAGAAAGAAAGTTTTTAAGCCTTTTAAAACAAATAACACGATGTAAATCCCTGACCATACAAGGTAAATTCTTCCAATCTCAGTTTTTCACTAAGTTTTGAGAAGAAAATGCTCATTATCTTATTGTTCCATATCACATTTCACAGTCTTAGAACTAAGGTCTTCGTTCGATGGCGTCTTCATGAATATATTTTATACACAAATAAACATCACACACACACACACACACACACACACACACACATATGTACATCTATATGCATATATATCTACACACACACACACACACACAAATGCTGATCTACTCAAAATTCCTCTGTAATGATGGGATAGTCAATATTGTATAAATAAGAACACTGATCATCAATTGCCAAGCCAAGAATTTACTGTATAATAATATAGACTGGTAGGGCACTTAGGTAAGAGAAGCACAAACACTTTCCAAAGAAACCCGTCTTCATCTCCGAGGTTCAAAGATTCTCTCAGATAAAGATCCAAGCTTGCAATAATAAAAAAAAAAAACAAAACACAAAACACCTGAGGAAATACGTTACCATGATTGAGATTGAGTGCCAACAGCAGATTTTGACTAGGAAAGACTTCAGAAACATAAATGAACAAAATGCTCTAGTTAAAAGACAAATTTTATCAGAATGAATTTTAAAGTAAATCCAAACATATGTTTATGAGAAACATAACTGAAACAAAAGGATACAGACAGGGTCTAAGTGGAAGACAGGCAATTGGATGCCATGTCCAACTTCATGTTCCTTGACCCCTACAATCTGTCCCACAGATGATGTCCCCTTGCTTTTGGACTCTTTCCTTTGGTTATATGATAGTTCCTTTTTTTGCCTTTCCTAACAATTTCTGGGATTTCTCCAATGGCCTTTCCTTCTCCTTGAGTCTAAGCATTTCTCTAATTAAGTTCTAGGCTATTTGCTCTATTCTTTGAAGGGTCTCAAAGAGTGTTCCCTGACCACCTGCATCAAAATCGCCATGGCTACTTGTAAAAACAAAAATTTTCAGGCTCTTATCCAGATACTTTGATTTCTAGATGTGGAGAAAGGTCTAGAATTGCATTTTTGACAAGCTACACTAGTAATTTTTATTACTCTAAAGTTTAAAAAACACGACTGCATACTCTTTCCTGCAAAATATTCACATGTTCTTGTGACTTCACTAGTTGCTTTATCCTGATATCTCCCCATGTCCTCCCACCTGACGGACAGTTCTAATCCTCTTTCTAGGTTGCACTTCCTCCAGGGCATTTGTCAACGGTTGGATTATCAATCATCTTAGTTAAAATGAAGAAATTATGTATGACTCATCCTCTTTCATTAATAAATCAATCACCATTCATATATCATCTTCCTCTTAAAATACCCTCAATTAGTTCCTTCCTCTGTTTTTATTACTCTCTTTAGTACAAATTTCATAACTTTACCCCTAGATAATTATAATAATATATTATTATGCCTTCACTGTTAATTAATATATATTCCCTGTTCAAATTTCCTAGTTCTACCCATACTGCTGCCAAGATAATTTTCCTTAAATATCACTTTCACTATAACGTGCTAATGTCCAAAACCCTTACATCATCCCTTATTTCCTATAATAATCATGTTAAAGTTCTCTGTCATACTTTTAAATTCCTTATAAGCCAATCCATTCAGTGTAGCTTCCTGTCATTATGTAGCCCATCTCTTCATTCACTTCATACACGATAATCTCCTGCCATCGTAAATATGGATAACAAGTATGATGACAAAGAGCAGCTCATGGGATGCAACTGTAGAGTGACTTTGTTTTTTTTTCTATTTAAATTTATTTTGTGCAGCTAACTGTTCTTTCCCTGACCCTAAAATTCAAGAAGTTCCTACAACTTGTGCAATCACTATCAACCAATCAAAATTTTTTCTATTTTTAAGTCACAAAAGTCTCAATTTAATCATTAGAATGTAAAGGTCTATATAATAATAATTCTAAACTTTCAAGTTCAGATGGGGCATATGCTGCAGGTCAGAAGCTTCTCTCTTTCCTCCTTGAACTTGCTTCAAAGCTCGAATCTGAGGCTGCTTTAGCAGAGGGAACACACCTCTTCACACTGTCCAGGCGACTGCTTCTTTGTCTCCTGCAAAGCTGGCAGTGCTCAGAGCTGCTCCCTCCGGCCCTTTCTGAGCATAATCTGAAGCAACTCCACACCAGCTATCTCTGTCACAAATGACCAACATCCAGGAGAAACCACTGAGGACACTTTGCCCCTATGAACTCCTGAAGTGCCGGCTTGTCCCCACTCCAGAAATCTCCCTTTCGTTCCACTGCCACTCATTCTCCCTTTAGAGTTCTCAGGTGAGAGACAGACTTGGGTCTGTTAGCTACAAACTACAGAGAATACACACTGAGTTCTCTGAGTAGCCAGAGAGGTATAGGTATCCCACCCTGGAGGGACACTCACAAATCAACAGCAGCTCCCTCCAAATTTTCAACCCTTTTACTTCCAATTTATCAACCTTTTAGACCTTTGACAAGATGAGTAAAGTTCAGAAGAAGAACAAAACTGGTTTTCAGGCACCTCCCTTGTCAATCCTTTATAAAGTCTAATATCCCTGTGGTATATGGAGATTACTGTGTCTCTTAGCGATTCAGCCTAAACTCAAATTTTAATTTCTTGTCAGAAATGCTTACTGTCTCCATTCTTCCCCTTCTTGTTTATCCAAATCCGAATTATCTTGCAAGGTTCGGCTCAAGTTCCACAGTCCAGTGACTCCTTCCTTGACAACTCTAGGATTTTCAGAGCTCTCCCCTGAAGCCCTACACTATATGGAGTCATTACAGTCATCAGTCAGTATATGACATTTGCCTTTTATATTTCTTTTGCATGGAAAGCAAATACAAAGTGACCTTAATGAAGACAGTGTGACTCTAACTCCTAGAAATTCGGTCATACCTGAAATGTGAAAGTATCTTTTAAAAAATGTGCTAATGAAAAGGATAGCTGATGAGTCCAGAAATAGTAGAAAAAAAGAGAAGTAAATTTTAGGCACACACATCTCGGTCCAAGCCATGGAAGCAAAGAGCGACTTTAGCAAAGTGTTTTTAGACTTCAAAGAGATCAAAGAAATCTTTAGACTTCAAGTGTTTTTTTACTCACAATGAAAAGCAGACTAATACAGAGTGCTGGAAGTCAACAGGCTTTCATATTTTTGTTCTACTGGCAAAAACATCTGTATTATGGGGAATATCCATCAGGCTATTTTACTAAACATTAAAATTATCTCATTTCCTTCTTTAAAAATTAATGCTCTCTTACAAACTCTTCCAAATATGGTTTGGTTTTCTTTATAGTGTGCCTAGAAGAAGGTAGGTTGGACATGAAACCTCAGGTATTCAGTTTCTATGATAATTATGGTTTTTCACTATAACCTGGTAATTGACATTCATTTCAATACACCAATAGAATGAGCTTGTTTAAGGTAAGTCTGATGATAAAATACTTTAAATATGAAATACCATTGGCTTCTTCTTCTTCTGTCTGTGTCCATAGTCTCATATTTTGATTTTGGAATTGTAATTATTAAGTCTCTTGCCTTGTTCTACATGTATTTTTTCTATATTCCTACATATGTGTCCATAGATTTCTATACTCTGGTCTGAATTAAATATCTATTTCTTTTCTAGTATTAAACTTTAAAAATTATTGTTTTTTCATAATAATGTTTTTTATTTTACCTTTTATTGATATATAATTGACATATGCCATTCTATTAGTTTTAGGTATGTGACACAATGATTTGATATTATGAAATAATTACCACAGTAAATTTAATTAACATCTATCACCACACATAGTTAAAATTTTTTTCCTTGTGGTAACAACTTTTATAATCTACTCTTTTAGTAATTTTTAAATATACAATACAGTATTGTTAGCTATAGTTGCCACACTATGCATTAGATCCCCAGGATTTATTTATCTTATCACTGGAAGTTTGTATCTTTAACCACCTTCATCCATTTCATCTTGTCCACCCCTGTCCCCTGCCTCTGATGATCACCAATCTTGTTTTCGTATATGTATATGTCCACATATACTAGACTCAACTAAACTATCAGCTTTACTTTGGCAACAAGTCCATCTCATTCTTTCCTTATTTAGTCAACGACCATTTATTGCATACCTACCACATGCCAGGAACTGTGCTATTAACTGGGAAACCAATAGGAAGCAGAATAAACAATGTCTATGTAGGACCAACATTAATCAAATAATCACAAAATATACAATTATAATATAAAGAGAAGCTGTGCTGGAATATAAATCTAGGCACCTGATTTAATGTGGTTGAGGAGGCAGTTGTCGGAAAATACATCCATGAAAAGGTGACAGGTAGTCTGAGACCTGAAGGATGAGTTAGGCCATTAACTAGGTGAAGATGTAAATATGGGAAGAGGAGAGAAGAGGGAACAACCAAATGATCTAGGTGGAAGAAAGAATATGTGAAGTCCCTGCAGAAGGAAGCATGGCAGGTTCAAGGAAAGGAGAGGAAGAGGGAGATGAAAAGAAGAAAGAGGAAGAGAAAGGAAGAGGAGGAGAAGTAGTAATAGCTGATGCAAGGAAGGAGCACAGAGTTAGTCTTATTGGAGCTGAGGCCACAGAGGACAGCAGGCAGATCATGAGGGCCTAGGTTACCATAACAGGGGTTTTGTCTTCAGCCAGAGAGCCATATGAAGTCATTAAAGATTTTAAGCAGGGGAGTGAAATGACCAAATCTGTCTTTTTATATTTGAACATGGTCCATTTTATCCCTATATATATAAATTTTACCTCTGAGTCAATGACTATTTTAGTTGACCTTCAAAGCCAATTTTATATGGTGAAACAATTTCTGCTAGAGACCAGGAAGAAACTAGCAAGTTTCTTTGAACCTTCACCACTTAGAAGGGAGTATTAGGGTTAAGTTTGTCCTTGTCCTATATATTGGATGTTTCAAAACATTGGTGTTTTTTTTTAATAAAGCGAAGCTAGAAAACATATTTATTTGAATCCAACATTCTTAAATAAACTTAGCTATCTAGTAAAAGTTGAGGGGCCAGAAAATATAATTATATAATATAATGTTACATCTAAATATGCATATTTATATGTACATAATAAAAAAATAAAATAATGAATAAAATGAATAGCTCTCTTTGCCTATATATTGTCAACTTGAAATTTATGATACTTTATTTTACTTCTTACTTTAAAGTACAGTGATTATATTTTATCATTAACCACCAGTTTAGGGGACAAACTTTATTTTAAAACACACACTGATTCATTTACAGAGCACTGATTATTTTATGTTTTAATTACTGAATTTACATATACCAATTATAATGTGCAATAATGTTTATCTATTCTCTTTATCCTGTCACTTTTTATTTAAAAGAGGACGCTGCTGGGATGAAATTTATTTTAATCAATAGACTAATAAAAGAAATTAAAGACAAAGGTTCTCTCTTCATTGAAATTTAATATGTGTATAAAATCATATTCTTCTACTAATTAAACCTCCTGCAAAAGGGATATTCTTAACCAAGCTGGTAATTTATAGTTAGAAAATAATCTGTAAGTCATTACTAAAATTGTAAGCTATGAGATAATTAAGAACAAAAATGAGCACAAAATCATGACCTTCCCCACACATGGAGTCTATAAGTATGGTTTTCTCAAAACAAGAGACAGACCAAATCTATAGGATATCAATACAAGTTTCTTACTGGTTATTGATATTTATGATATCCCTTTTATATTCAGTTTGTGTGAATACAGTAACTTATTCATCAAATATATGACATTATGCTATTTATCATGCACACAAATCTGGGAAATTAAGTTGTAGTGGCTGAAAGGAATCAAATGGATTCAAAATTCTATCTGATATTGACAACTAAAACAATTTTTAAGAATAATTTATTCATTTTGGAAGAATTCATCCAACTTATTTATTCAGTGGAAAAGAGTAAATAAATCAACAGATAATTTGGTATTTCAACTAAGCTTGTATAAGATGTCACAATGAGAGATCATTTTTATATATTACTTAGTTGAAATCAATAGAACATTTATTTATCTTAGCTTTGTCTTTAGTTTTAGTTTTTGGGTTTTTTTAAGTCATTATAATGGAAAGAGCCTTGAAATGGAGTAATTTTGGGTGTCAGGTTTACTACTATGATCCTGAGCAAGTCACAAAGACTCTTAGGGTCTTCAGTCTCTTAATTTGCAGGTGGGCATAAGGCATCTGCCTTGCTTATCCCATAAATTGATGTCAGGCTCAAACAGGCAGTATATGGAAAAGATGCTGAAAGGTTATTATTGTCTGAGACAGAGCAGTACAGGGACAGATCACAGATCTAGGACAAGGCTTAAGTCTAAGTCTGCAATTTACCAACTGTGCACCTTTAGGCAAGTCACTGAATCTCTTTCTGCCTCAATTTCTTCCTCTACTAAATGAGGGTCCTGAATTGTAAGGTCCCTTCCGTCTCCAAGAGTCTACAATCTTATACTGAGAAAACGAACGGGAAAATTCTCTAACATGCTTTTGTTTCCTATGAAACCAAGATAAACTGATTAGGCACTTGTGATTAATTTCAATCTCTTTCTTGCAAGTAAAAGAAAAAATTTTTTTGGTGTCGGTCGGCTCACATGGTATTAATTTATTAACTACATATCAGAATGTTCTGAATGTAAGAAAGTGGCGATCATGAAGAATTAAGAGAATCATTACATGGTATGAAATCTGAGCATAAAACTAACATTAGAAAAGAATCTGCCCTTGAAATAAAAACAGAGTCTGTACTACATTACATATAGTCCACTTTAAAATCCACATACTCATACAAACAAAAGATTACAGCTAAACCTGAAGGCATAGCTGCCCCTGTGTGGCATTTTAACTTACTCAGTTACCCTTTTAATTACTTGTTCTTCCGTAGAGCTAAACTTAGATTTTGTGTACTTCACAACTAAACATAGAACAGACAATAGGCAAGGCAACTTATAAAAAGCTTTTATTCTAAGATGTACAAGAGCAGGAATTTTTGTCTGTTTTATTCACTGATGCATCCCATACACCTATAACAATGCGTGGTACATAAATAAATGTGCATTGAATAAATCCATATTGAAAGAATGAATTTGGCTTCCATTTTCTGCCTCAAATACACAAATTAACATTCTTTTAAGAACTTTTATTAACTTTTCTTTATGTTAACTTGCTTCTGTTAAAAGAGGTAAACCACAAGAACCTAACCAAAAATTAATTTCTAACAAAAAAAGTAGTTGAACAACAATAAATGACTAGTACAAATGCTTACAATCCCTGTCACCTTAAAATAATCTGAATTAGAAGTATTGTTTGTTTCAGTGTTAAAATGACTAAAAATATAAATATAAAAACTAAAGGACTGTTCTTTTCATGCTACTAAAGAGAATACCTCAAACAATGCAGGAAAAAATCTACATATAATTCATAAAATGGGATTAAAAATACATGAAAAAAGTGCTATTAATAAATACGCCTCCGTGTTTCCTTCTTTTAAAACTCAAAACACTGTGGTCTGCCCTGTGCCCACATCAAAGGAACCCAACTAACTGAGAATAAGAGAAATGAAGGCTCAAGTCAATATCTCTCTCCTGGTGCCTAAACACATTTTACAAAAATGTTCTTTGAACTATCCACACACTTAGAAAACCAGAAACAGACCAGGAAGATAAACCCACAAGAGAAAACAACCATGACATTGCCACACCCCCTTCCAGTTTTCTCCAAAACATTTTTCTTACCAGATGAACACAGTAAGTCAAAGAGCTCTATTTTTAATGCATGAGTCTTGGTTGTGGCACAAATAAGTCAATGTAAAATCTCTTGTTGTCAGGAAAACATGAGCTTATAACACAAAGTATATAAGCTTATAGAATACCATGTCTGATACAGGAAGCATCAAAATGAAAGGACAAAAGAATCAGTGGGCAAATTAATGTCTCTAAGAGAAAATTTTAGAGTAACTTGAGAGGAAATAATGCAGAAATTTGTTCATCAATTCTCAATATTCTCCTTATACAATATAAACTATATATAACTATAGAACTATACACTAATCAATTATATAAAAACTACAATCTATATAATTATATAACTACATATAAATATACATATTTGTTTATATATATTTAGTATATAAATCTAGACAAGTGCCAGCCAGTACAGATAAGCTGGAGAGAGAATGAGATAGTTTGGGGTAGTTTTGAGGAAAAGTAGGCGTAGGCCACAGCATCACTTATGCTACAATGGGGAAAGAGTTTTACCCTGTGTTATCAATGACACTCCTTTGCAATTTAAAAGAATATAATAAGGATTTAAATCACTTTTCAATTATTTCTAAATGTCATTTGTTCTTTTACTCCACAAATATACTTTGATAAAGGCAATTTCTTGAGACTATTTACATTGGCAGTCTCTGCAGAGACAGGCCTTCTGGGAGAAGCAACAAAACTCAACTTATTCTAGGTTACAATAAAAACACAAATCCAGAAAAGGAAAACAACACTCCAATACTGCTCCTTGTTCTATTCTTTGAGAACATCAACAGTTAAATTAGCATTTATGGCATGGCCTGCAACGCTAATCATTATGTACAATATGGAAAAATGTGGTTAGAGTTGCAATCAACCAACAAATGAACCTGAACTCAACTGTTCAAATTGGAGACTGCCTGTTCACTAGGCAACCTTTTTCCCACAGCTAGTCATGATGTTGTTCAAGTCTCCTCTAAAGGTTAAAGCATTACCATCCCTCATGAATTTCTCATGAGTTGTGATTATGTGCAACCAAATTCTAAGTACTGTTAGACTAAGAAATGTCTTCAATCTAAATGGACAGACACGAAAATAATATATGCATTGGCCAGCAATAACCCGAGGCTACTTCCATTATGAAATTGGTCTCTGTTTAAAAAAAAAAAAATACCATGATACTTCCCCAGATAATGACTCACATAAAGCATTCTCCATGATTAACAATGGCATTTGTCTTACATTCAGTGCCAGGAATAGAAGAAGCCTGTGGCTGACTGAAGCCAGCATGGCAACAGAGGTCTCTTCTAAAAACAGAACACTGTATGGCTCATTCTTCAAGATCTTCCAGGGGAAACTAGACGATGAGCGTGTTGATGCCTTTTAAAAATAATCTGCTAAATGCTTTTCGATCCTGTGCCCTGATTACTGGCTGACCTACATAATTTTGGCAATACTAGTACCCTAGAGGGTCTGACATTTTGACAAGCAGTTGAAGTCCTCATTTTGGAGGAATTTTAAAAAGGCCAAGATAAGCAAACCAATTTCCTAAGAAAGTATTTTCTTCTGATCTTTTAAATGTTAAAGGGGCCACATCAGTGGATTATTTTGAGCAAGGAAAGTTTTGCCTTATAAATACTGCCACTGTAAACAATTAATCCTCCAGCCAGCCACATACTCCAGATGAAGCACATTTTCTAGGAGGCAGTGACTCTCCACCTAACAAGGCTGGGAGAGAAGGCAAACTAACTTGGTAGATTAGCTGTCCTCTGTAAATTACCCTTTGTTTCTAATGAATATGGTTGCTGCAAAGGGTTTTATAAAGATCCAACAGGACAAGGTACAGAACATGCCTAGCATGGCACCTGGCATTATCATCATCATCACAATAGAAATGCATTCTGCCCATGCTCAGATTAGATGCTTTAAGAAGAAATGTAATCTAGAAGATTGTCCACTGAAGCATTATTCACAGTAGTCAAGTTGTCGAAGCAATCTAAATATCAATGGATGAGTGGGCAAAGAACACATGGAACATACATATAATGAAATATTGTTTAGCTTTTAAAAAGAAGAAAATACTGTCATATGCAACAACATCGATGAACCTGGAAGACATTATGAAATAAGCCAGTAACAGGAAGATGAATACTGAATTATTTCACTTACATGAGGTACCTAAGATAGTCAAACTCATAAAATCAAATCGTGAAATGGTGGTCGCCAGGAGCAGAGGTGGAGAGAGAAATGGGGAGTTGCTAAATAATAGAAATGAAGTTTCAGTTAAGCAAAATAAATATACCCTAGAGATCTACTGTATAACACTTTACCTAAGCTAACAATAAAGTATAGAACACTTAAAAATTTGTTAAGAGAGCAAATCTCATGTTAAGTGTTATACTACAATAAAA
This sequence comes from Macroglossus sobrinus, assembly GCA_004027375.1. Taxonomy (NCBI): domain Eukaryota; kingdom Metazoa; phylum Chordata; class Mammalia; order Chiroptera; family Pteropodidae; genus Macroglossus; species Macroglossus sobrinus. The sequence continues at coordinate 147,732 of PVKZ01002542.1, read as the reverse complement.
TAAAATAAAACTTTACAAAAACTTTAAAGAAGAAATGTAAAAGAAAATATTGTTTTTCCTTTTTTGCAGGTTCATTCTTGGGCTAGAATATATCTAAAATCTCAAATGTATTATAATGTGATTTTATACACTTGAAATTTTATGTTTTATTATAATAAAATACTTCAAACATTATTTTGTTAGCAACAGACCAGTAGGAAGGGGAGAGTAACCTCTTAAATACTGATTATTTCTGAAGGACTCCGTTTGCTCACTGGACTTCTTTGGCAGACACACAATCATCATATTAACGTACTATAAGAAACTTTAGATGTTACCTTAAAAACAAGGAAACTAATACCCAAAGAGATTAAGGGGATATCAGGCCCAGTATAGGAAAGGGATGCCCACACAATGCTCTGTGCACTCACAGGACCTATTAGTACACTGAAATGATGCCAGTCATCCTTACATGGCATGAGCATACAAATGAGGGGACATATGCAAAATTGGCCAGCTGTTTCACAAAATTTACTGCCCTTAATCCTCACAAAAGCTTTGCAACATGGGAATTATTAGCACTACTTTTAAGGTAAGGAAACCAAGGCCAATAAAGACCATAAGACTAGCAGGACGCCAGCTAGGACAGGGGTCCAGGTCTGACCTTACTACACAGGCCAGCTTTGCTGCCTTCTCGAAGGGGAAGTGAGCTTTGCAACATGCCTACTAATGAAAAAATCACTTTTGCTAATTTTCTGGCTGTTTTTCAAAAGCTGTTGATTTCAGAGGAAAACTGTTCCAAAATCACATACCTGTGGGAGAGTCGATGGTAAAAAGGGATGACAGGTCGCTGGGGAGGAGCTCATATGTCACCGTTCCATATATCCCAGAATCCCTGTCAGTAGCAAGAACATTGACAACCTCGGTTCCCGACTGGGTCTGGCCACTGATGGTCGTCACGTAGGTGGACGGGTTAAACTCGGGTTCGTTATCATTTACGTCCTCCACCTCCACACGAACAAAAGCTTGGGCGCTTAGTCCACCCTGTTGATGAAGAAGTGATTAAAAATGGATCTCTCCTGTACACTGGGACACAGAATAACTGACAGATATCCTAGAATAGACTTTTGAAACAACAACAACATAACAACAACTATATATGCATAAATTCTACTTTTAACCCTGAATGAAATCATGTGTAATAGCATGGTATATATACGTTAGCACTGATTCTTAAATGTGCATGAGATTACCACTTAAAGCTTCCATTATGCAATATTTTCAGAGTATGGGCCAAAGATATTCAAAGAAAGTTGTCCTAATGGTCAAAGAGAAAAAAAATTACAGTTATTCCCAGGATAATTTTTAACTCTCAATAAGGAGGGATAAGGGAGTATTGGTGGAGGATGCAGTTTTAGAAAAGATCATCCGTGAAAGCCTCACTAAAAAGGTCCATTTGAGGAAAGACTGACCTACATGAGGGAGCTAGACTTCAGTTATCTGGAGGAAAAGCATAACAGAAGGCGGAGAGAGCGAGTGCAAAGGCCCTGAGGCTGGAGTGCAGCATGCATCCCAGGCCTGTTCAGGGGACGGCTTGGAGTGATGCCAGAGAGGCAGAAGCAGGCCCTGGAGAACTCCATGGGCCCCTGAAAGGACCATGGCTCTGACCCACTGGAGAGTTTTGAGCAGAGAAGTATCATCATTTAACTTAGATTTTCACTATTACTCAGGCTGCAGTGCTCAGAACATCCTGAAGAGCATAAGGTGGGAGGAAAGAGACCAATTAGGAGGCTATTTAGAATTATCAAGTCTGGAGTAGATGGTAAATATTTGGAGCCAGATTTGTTTTGGAATTCTAAATTTTTTAAGTTTTAGAAAAGTAATGTAGTGCATAAAGTAGTAAGAAGTCGATCCAATACTGTTTATTTTGTGTCATCTCCATCTCAAAACAAGGGTGGGGGAGGAACTACAATAGAACAAAATCCACTGTAATTTTTACTTTTCTAAAGTAAACATATGGTCCTATTTTAAAGCACCACTTTCCATTTGTATCTGGTACATTTTGATACTTTCATCTTTGACAAAAATCCTTGGTAAGTCACACAGCCTGGGTTTTCTCACTCACTTATCCTCCCCCTTCTCTGGCTGTCTCTCTCTGAAAAAAATTTTTTTTCTACTATGGCAGGGAGGCACTGAGCAAAGAGGAAGAAGAAAGACCGCGGAGAAGAAGGCTAGGCTTGGCAGGGCGCAAAGGGAGGACTGCTGCTGTGGGCAGATCTGCAGAGAGCACATGTGAGGGTGAGGGAGGGCGAGCAAGAGTGTTGCCTGGAATGAGGTTACTGACAAATCCAGAAATGCCTCACATGCTCTGAGGTCCCACAGACCTGAGACATGGGGGACTAAAAACAAATCAGAAAATACATCTTTAGAAATAGTGTGACTTTCCTTGTTCTCAGTGGAACAGAGTGTTAGGGCCATGCCAGATACGATAACAAAACAGAAATAATAACAACAGCAGTTCTGTCTAGCCTGTGTGCTTAAAATGCAGACCAGCTTCCTATCTTCAGCAAACCTCAATGACCTGTAGGTCCCCAGGTGGAGTGGACTGCAGACTGAATATAAGCAGATAGAAAATACTGTACACCATTGTGACATAGGCCCTGCTATTTCTCCAAACTCATTCTTTCTCAGTTTGGCTTTCCTTTTCCTTCTCTTTTCCCCTTCTTTTTACATTTCTCCTTGAGTTCAAGAACTCACTTAGGTCTGAAGAGGGACTGAAAAAGCAGATAAGGGAAGTAATGAGAAAGTGGGGAAGAGGTAAAGAAACGGATGTTGCTCCACCGTAAGATCTGTGAGAACGAAGATGTTAATTCCTAAGCTGTTTGTGAAGATCCTAATTCAGGCAATGCTACCAGAAACAGGTCAAAGGTTACATGGACAGAGAGAAAAGGGTATTGTCACAGAACAATGAATTTTTTTGCAGAAAAAGTATTCTAGATCTCGGTCTCCCTTTTTTATGGATTAGTTTGTATCTGCTGAATGTATTGAATGGGAGTACTTTCCTCTTATAATAACCATTTGTGAATGTGCGTTAAGTGTGCTTTACATATATTTTCTCCTTCAATTGTTATAATCTCCCTTTTTCAGATTTGTACAGTCTCTCCCATTTTAACAAATAAGAAAACCAAAACAAAAAGAAGTTAAGTGACTCATCCAAGGTAAACAAGACTTTAAATAGCAGATTTACAGCTAGAACAGAGATTCTTCTGTCCCTAGAGCCCCTGGTGACTTATTCTAAATTAGATTTTTCTAAGTATTGCTATAGTATCAATTCTACCTTTCACAAAAGACTTGTTTAAAGACTATGCTAGGGGCAATGCCAACCACAGACTGAGACTTAGAGGAAAAAGGAAAACAGAGTCCCTGTTACTAGGGACTTATAATTTACAAAACTGACACTATACAACTGGGTTTGTGGTACAGTAGAACAATCTTGAATCAAAAGATCTGGGTCTAATGTCTGGCCCTGACCACATCTGGGACCAGAGCCTCGAGAAAGTCAGAATGTCCCTGTGTTCAAGCTACCTCTTCTGTAAAGCAGAGCTAACTGCTCACTTGGCAGGCCTATTGCTAGAAGCAGGGCTATAATATGCATGAAAGCATTTATAATGATTAATCAACGTCCAGTCTAAGATTTTACAGGTCCCTTATCGATTGATTGAATCTGGAATTTTCCAAGTTTTATAAAGGTAATATTGTGCATATGCCTACTAAGATTTGGAGTGGCACCCCATAATTGAGTACTGAATATTCTGCAGCAAAATGAAAAAAAGAAACACATTAAGAAAGATTTAAAAAAAAAGAAACACGAATAGCTTCATGTCAGTTCAAGTCAGGTTTCTCACCGAATGAGTTTTTAAAACTTTCCATTGTGAGAGCTTTGGGATTTCAGAACTACAAATAAAGGATTGTGGATCTTTATTATTCAGAAGTCAACATTAGCTATGAGCAGTGAACACAGGAAATCTCAGTGCTGAAGGGATCCTTGATATGGGTCCTCAAAAGCAAATAGGATTTTAGATCTCCATCTGCTGTGCAGTTCTGAGAGTCCGGAGCAGCCCTTTCCACGTGGAACAGGTGGACCCTGAAGTATGGCTACCAGGTGAGCAGTGAAAAGGACTTGTTATGTTTCCTTCCTAACGAGGTTCAAGGGCACTCTTTGTTCTTAGTGACTCCAAATCAGAAGAATGAGAGGAAATTGGAAATGTTGCTCTGGAGAGTCATAGCCAAATATTTGAGGAAACCAGAAGAATTCAAGATCTAATCAAGTTTACAGGTAGATAACAAAAATCTCAAAGACAGTGAACAGAATGAGAGTCTAACTGCTTAAGCTACAGCCAATCAAATAATTTCCTTTCTTTGCTTCCATTTCTTCTGTATAAAATATTTCCCCTAGCTCCTGTCAATGGTAGAGTGGTATTTAAGACATTTTGTGATTAGTCTTGACAGTATACTAAATAATCGTGGACAATCGGCTTGAGACATGGTTCAACTTAGCTAAAAATTATGGAATAACTGATCAAAGGCTTATTCTTGACACTGGGGTGAGGGTGTTGATCAATGAAAAATAAGATAGGAATAAGTACGTGAATACATTTTGGAAAGTGAGATAACATAATCTGCCCTAAATCCCAGTTACATAGGACTGGGTTCTGAAGAACTAGCATCCAGCACGGAGATTATAGTTAGTAATACACTGCATACTTGAAATTTGCTGAATGTAGATCTTAAGTGTTCTTAACACTCACTCACTATATGAGCTGATGGATGTGTTAATTATCATGACTGTGGTGATCATTTCACAATGTATACATATAAGCAAAACATCAGGCTGTACACTTTGAATATATACAATTTTTATTTGTTAATTATAACTTAATAAAGCAGGGGGAGAAAAAATGCCCTTGTACTAAGAAAGTTTGCTTCTAGAGCTTTATCTACTTTTCACACAAACTGTGTAGCACAGATTCGATAACCAACTTTTATCATGAATACATATAATAGTGAAGGGCTAAATCAATTTATTTTCTATATTGCTAGTTTGACACAGCCCTGCCCTAAGCCTGGAGTGGTGCGATAGAGATGAAATAGCTTTAACTCAGACACATTGAAGCTATGGAATTCAGGATGTCACAAAAAGTAGGGATAGAATATTAATAAATAAACACACAGAGAGAGAAACATTCATTTGGTGAAAAAGAATAGAAAAAGGAAACAGGAATTAGGTAAAAGTATGAAATAATTAAATTATAGAGCTTTACTGTGAAAAATCACCTGATTTTCAATGTAATCCAATTATTCATTTCCATTATGTAATTTTATAGCATCTTCATGGCTTCTATGGGTGAGACAGATTGCAGCAATAGTACTAGTAAAATAGGTTATTTCAGAACTAATATCAGTAAAATAGAAGTGACTGAATTTTTAAAAATATTGACAGTCATCACGATAAATAGAAAAGAGGCCAAGAACATCTAGATGTTTTATAAGAAAAAATCCTTCTATTGTCAGACAAATATCTTAGAAACCACCAACAAATGGGTTCTCAGCAATTTTCTTCCAAAGAGCTTTCAAGACATATATATTAGAAAGAGAAAGGATAAGAGGGAAAACACAAACTGTCAAGGTTATTCTGTAAAGTTAAACATCTTTTGTCAAAGTGCAGTTCATTATTTTAAATAAATGTATCATGGCTTAGAATCCAACATCTTGAACCTACAATATCTTGTCTGAGTTCGTTTATTCTTCCAATGCAGTCTAGACTATTTAGAGAACAGACTATCCATCATTATCAACATTGTTATCTTCATCTTTGCCAACCTTTTTGATTAGGAACATATGCTGCTGGTAGATACCGCACAGAATGATTGACAGATGAAGACTTCACTCTGTAGAAATGTACAGTTCATCACAGGAGAAATTTATAAATATTACGCAGGCAACACAATAAACACTGCACAATGGATCTCAAACATACGCACATGCATGCGCGCATGAACACACACACACTGCTTGCTCTCATAGATCCTAGGGCAAACACAAGGAACATTAGAGACAGTTTTAGGTCCAAAAGATGGTTAGGAAGTTTGTAAAAGCCTATTATTTGGGGGTAGGGCAGGGCTAGAATATGTTGTGCTTTGTTAGAAGATTTTCCTTCTATGAAACAAGGAATTTTTACAAAAGAATATCTTGATTCTGATTCACACACATCACTGCCTTAGTCCATTCAGGCTGCTATAACAAAATACCATAGGCTGGGAAATTTATAAACAATAGAAATTTGTTTCTCACAGTTCTGGAGGCTAGAAGTCCAAGATCAAGGTATCATCATAGCCAGATTCTGGTGAAGGCCCAGAGGCTGTGAAATTCTGGCTGTGCCTTCAGATGACACAGAGACTAAGTTCTCTGGGGTCTCTTTTATAAGAGCACCAATATTTGTGAGAGCTCCAATCTCGTTACGTAATCACCTTCCAAAGGCCCCACCTCCTAATTCCATCACCTTGGGTATTAGGTTTTCAACATATGAATTGTGAGAACATAAATATTCAGACCATGGAAATTATCAACCTGGAGATTGTCTCTTCTTTGATTTCTAAAAATTATCAAAACCTGCCACATAGTCTATAAATACTTTCTAAATTATCTTGAAAATAAAATACATTTGCCTGGCAGGAAAAGAATTCATCCTCTTTTGTTCAACCTGGGAAAGGTTTGTAGAGAGATGGTGTGGTTAAAGATGCACTTGAATATTGCCAAAGATACTGGTAAGCTGAGAGGAAAAGAAAGCATTTTCATAAAGTCTATAGAGTAGGTACAATATGGAAACAGAAGTAAACAAGGAGGCTTAAATTAAATATCTGGCTGGATTTTTTTAAATTCCACTGCCAATGCTCCTAATTAATGCACTGCTTTTTGGCAGTAAAAAAAAAAGTTTCTGGCATCAAATGATCTTATTCCTATTAAGATCATTTCTACATACATTTTTACAAAATCATCTGAAACCAACTAATTAGGAACAGATGTTTGACTACCACAGTATTGGATCAAACTGGTTATTCAATTCTAAGATGGCCTTTTACAATTGCCTCAAAATCTATTAAGAATATATTTCTGAAGCCATGGATAAACATTTGTATGTGCATATATTGAGCTCTAAATAATCACATAGATTTGAATTAATCTAAACTCCTCTGTTTACTCCTGCTTTTGTTTCCTACATTTTTTTTCTTACATGAAAAAAGATTTCTGAAACCATACAGTCAGGGGTTGATAAAATCTAGCTAAACAGATCATGTTACTTTTTCATATTTACTTATAATAAATATATTTAGACTCATTTTGTCTCCATCAATTCATGACTTAAGTAGGTAGATTCTCCCACTAATTTCAAAAGAGAAAGATTAGATAAGAAATGTGTTAGCAGTACCTATCTGCACAAGGGAGAAGTAAGTAAGCAGATCAAAAAGAAACAAGGAAAGTCTCCAAAACAGACTTAGTGAAAAAGTAAAAATGCATAACAATGTGTATAGTAGGCTGTCTTTGCTGTAATATAATTGGAAATTGGACGAACTGTTTCTAAAATGTATTTGGAAATGTAAATGGTCAGGAATAGCCAAGAAAATTTTTTAAATGAAGAACAAAACTAAACGAATACATATATCATGACCTAATACAAAGCTAAAATAATTAAAAGAGAATGTAGAACTAGTACAGTTAGATAAATAGGACAAAAATAGGGTGTCCAGAAATAGACACACACATATACAGTCACAGGATTCATGACGAAAGTGACACTTCAGTGCAATGAGGAAAGAATTATCATTTCACTAAATGGTGCTGGGTCAACTGAATATCTATACTGAAAAAAAATAAACCTTTTCCCCACTTGGTTGAAAAAATAAGTGTAAAAGGTAAAACAATAAAGTTTTTGTAACAAAACATAAGAGAATACCTCATTTCCCTAAGGCAGGAAAACTACTAGTTGTAAAGGGAGACAAACTGATAAACTGAGCTTTATCAGAATCAAAAACTTCTGTTCCTCAAAATACGCCATTAGAGAAGTGAAAACGCACGTCACAAAACAGGAGAAGATACGTGCAATAAATATGTCCAACGAAAAATTTGCATGCCAAAAATATAAAGAATTCATACAAACAATAAGAAAAAGAAGTACAATAGAAAATGGGTAAAGAATCGAATAGATACTTCACAAAACAAGTTATACAAATAGGCAAAAAACATATGAAAACATGTTCAATTCATTAGTCATCAAGGATATGCAAGGTAAAGCCCCAATGTGATATACCACTACGCAGGTACCAGAATGCTATAAAGACATTAAATACCAAACATTGCAGAGGATGTGGAGCTTATGAAATTCTCATACTCTGCTGGTACAGCCATTTTGAAAAGTTGTTTGGCTTTCTTATGACCTAGCAACCCCACTCTTAAATGTATACTCAATAAAAATACTTACATTTGTCACCAAATTACATATATGAGACAGTTAATAGAAGCACTATTTGTAATTGCCTAAAATGGATACCATCAATTATAGAATAGATTTAAAAATTATCATTGTAAACCAATGAGAATGAGTGAACACGACAGCATGAATGATTATAACAAATGATGTTCAGCAAAAGAAACAATAAAAACATATATTGTATGAATCAGTTTACTGGAAGTTTAAAAATAAGCAAATAATGTTTGGTGTTAGGTCTCAATAGTGATTACTCTTAAAGGGTGAGAGGGTGGAAGGGATAGTCACAGCAAAAAGCCAGGACATGAGCTTCCAGGCACTAATAATGTTTCATCTGCTTCCCTGCGTATGTTCATTTTGCAAAAATCAATAAACTGTACTTATGACTTGTGCACTTCTCTGTAAGCATTTTACATGTCAATTTAAAAGTTTACCCAAAAAATGACATGAGACAAACTGAAGATGCCTTCACTGTCTTAAGATGGGTCAGTATGGACATCAGAAAGGATAGGTTCAGCAATGTATGAAACAGATCAAATCTATTAAATTCCAAGCATTTATAAGAAAACTATAAGGAAAAAAAATTATCAGTATTCTTTGGATACAGTAAATGCTCCAACTCATTATTCTAAAACCTGATAAAATAAAGAGAAATAATCAAGCATTATCCTGCCTTTTCTGTATGAATTATATTTCAGAGTAATAAAAATAGTTGATAAGAGAACATTCTTCTTTGTTGAACATTCAAGATAATAAATGTAAAATAAATAATAGAATTCAAAAATCACCATATTGCAATCCCTAATAAAATGTGTCTTGTGATGCAATAAGCAACACACAGCACCATCTAAATAAACCAAAAACTAATCAGGTCTCTGGTTCTAAATGTTGGTTTATAGGAAATGTGATAAAACACACACACACACACACACACACACACACACACACACACATTAAATAAATTCCAAGGGTGTAATCAGCCACATTCAGAATGTAGCAAATATACAGGGCAAATAACCTGATTTCTTCCAAAAATAAATATCCTATGAGAAAATGGGGAGAGTGGGCGCGGGGGGCAGTGGCTGACTATTATGAATTGAAACTTAAGGAATAAAGCAATCACATCAATTTGTGAACTTATCTGGATCTTTATTCAAATAAGCCAGCTATTAAAAGACATTTTTAGATAATTCATAAATGTTTTAATGGAATGAATATTAGAGATTATTAATTATTGTTAATTTATTGTGGTCATGTTTTTAAAAGTCATAATCTGTTAGAAACATTATTGAACTATTTATGAATGAAATGATATAATGTCTGGTATTAGCTTCAAAATTCCCTGCAAAGAAAAAGGGGTAGTGATTTATGAAACAATACTGGCCAATGGTTGATTGACAATCATTGGTATTCTCTATTGTGATAGAGAATTCTCTATATGATAATTCGCTTTTAATTCTGTTTAAAATTTTATACATAAGACTTACCCCATCCCTAGCTTTCACCAAGAGATCATAAGTGTCTGGATCCCTTTCCCTGTCGATATCTTGAGAAACACAGATTTGGCCATCACGTGGGTCGATCTGGAAGGCCGGGGGTGCTCCATAGCTTTGGAATCCGTCGTGAAGAGAATACTCGATCAAACCATTGAGTCCTGCATCTGCGTCAGAGGCTTTTACCTACGAGACAGGAGGTTGCCCAGTGAGGAGGTGGAAACACTAGCATCACTTTTCAGTTGGTCATGAAACACCATCATGATTTTCACAACCAAGTAACCCCCATAGCTGTTCATACAGGGCAGGCTTTGTTTTTCTCTCTCTCTTCTCACTTTCTATGACAAGTCTCCCTCACCCTCCTTCTCCTACTGTGAATTCTCTTTTTCAGTCTCTTTTGCCCGTTCCTATACTTTGATGGGTTCTCGAGAGGTTTGGGTTCCTTGGGGCTCAGCCCTCGGTCTTTCAGCTTTCTTACTTTTCTCACTGTATCTAAATGATCTTATCTAATCTTAGGGGTTTAAAAACATCCACATGCTGACAACTTGACAACATATCTACGTATTCCCTCTCATAGCTATAAGCCTTCATGTGATGGGTTCAACACTCTCCCCATCCCCTTTTGGAGCAACAAGGGATGGGCAGAGAAACCAAGGCCGTAAGTGGCACAATTACTAGTAATCCAATCCAACTGATAGAAATCACCCTGGAGTATGAGGTTTGAATTTCCCAAGCCAGATTTCCTTCCAGAAATGATTGAGTTCCACATGGAGGCCCCTGGCCCAGAAGGTGCATTGGGATAATATCCAGCCAGTATTCTGCTCGCCAAAATAGGCACACTGATATGGACCAGTAACTGCCCAGAGGAAAGGGCAGTTTTCTCTTCGGCCATAAATATGTTTGGCCATAAATATGTTAGTGTGTTATTGTGCCTGGCAGAAAAGGTGAAGCAACTAGAATTGTGAAAGCACTTAACTTATTTATACTAATTGTAGGAGTATGCAGTGAGAAATATAATAAGCCATATAGAACTTAAAATAGTTTTGAACTCATAGGCTCAGTATAATTCTCTTGATTTGTAACCCTGTTAATAGTAAGAGCAAACATCTAAATAGCACTTACAATAAAAGAAGTACTTTAAGGGAAGATCATCCAAAAAAAAAAAAGAGGAAGAAATAAGAATACACTATATGCTATAGAACAGGTACCATCTCAATTGCTTAACATATATACTTATAACCTATAATGAACTCCATTTTACAGATAGAAAAGATCACATAGCTAAAAAGTGCCAAAACCAAGATTCAAATGTGGGAAGTTGAACAGCAGCAGAAGACATGTTCTTAGTGATCACACTACCTTGCCTCTCAAGTCTTACCCCTACTCAGTTCATCTTTTATTTACTGAAAAAGTATCCCCCCAACTCTGCAAATCCCCTGGCCTTCTTCCAGTGCATAATTTCTTAAAGTGTGTGTAACACCACTCCAAGTAACTGTTTACTTCAAGTGCACACGACTTTCTCACTAGAATATCATTAACATGAAGAAGGGTAATCGGCAGTAAAGCCTGTGCTCTGGATTCTTAGTTGAACCTTCTATTCCATCTGGTCAAATTCCAACTGGGTTCCAAAAAGTAGAAAAATAGATAGAGTGATGACAATTGAAAATAAAAGAATTAAGCAGATCAATTCAGAGAGTCTAACATCTAACTAACAGACATCGCATGAAAAGAGAAGAGAGAATACATAAAATTAAAGGAAGGAGCAGCTATTTCTCTGGATCATAGGACACATACGAGTGAGGCTCCAAAGTCACTATGATAGAGGAAGAGAGAGTGGAAGAGACACTCTTATTTTTGACTTTCTTAGCCCAGTAGTTAAGTTCAGCTCATATTTCACTGGACAGAACTAGTTACATGGCCCAGACCTCACTTAGAGACTGGGAAATGTAGATCGCTAAGACTTCTATTGAATACAAACTATCTCTGCCACGAGTGCCTTTATATCTCTATATGGAGACAAGCATGTAAGATTATGTAGGTCTCCATATATGAAGTAAAATTTAAGCAAGTGTAAAGTAATACCCAGAGAAGACTCCCCAGTGTGATCCTACTATGGATTTAGTTGGGGCAGTTCTACGTATTTCTGTAAGGCTTTTAGGAGGAAGGCAAAAATAGAAGACAGTCAATCACCTCCATTATTAGTATTTCTACTGTTCTCATTTACATTTATTATGCTTCTCAAATGAAACCCCAACCCAATAACATGTTCAACTGAAGTTCTCAATAAGCTGGATCTTTCATCCTATTCTATCTTGATAATATAACTGGAATGTGACTCCTGGGGCTATTTGTGTAGTCTAGCCAAATGGTCCTCAATCAGGGGGCAAGTTTGTCTTTACACGGACTTTTGGCAATGCATGGAGATATTTTTGATTGTCACAGCTGTGGAGAGGGCACTGCTGGCATCTAGAGGGTTGAAGCCAGAGATGCTGCTAAACACCCTAAATGCACGGGACAGACCCCACAACAAACAATTCTCTGACCCAAAATGCCAACAGGACCTTCTTCACCTGAGGAACCTCTTAACCATTGGCAATATTATTTCTCTCTTTAATTGTCTTTTTTTTTTTTCATCTAATGACACAGTCTTTTAAGTTTATCTTTACTCTCATCTATCTTATATTCTCTGGTAAAATTTTATCCTGTGCAACTAGCTAACATGTTTGTGAGCTATTCTTCTCATCAGATGGGCTGAACCAGGAAACCCACAAACTTCCCCACTACAAAGAACTAAATTCCAAGTACATTTGGTCTATTCCATTCTGGCAGCTGTTAATAATTTAGTAGCCTCAAGTTCCCAAAGACACCAAATATATCTTCTAAAACCATATGCTATTCTCAATAACTTTGGCTTGACTGGAAGATAAATACAATGAACTTTGAATTCTAAAACTCATTCTCAGCCTTTAATGGCACATATTAACAAGTAATTTGGCTTATATAAAACAAGTTTCCTTATTTCCACTTTTAAAACCTTTTTCTCATCTGGACTTTTGGCAAAGCAAAATATAAAGAGTCAAAGTGGGATATGAGTCTGATCTCAATTTATGTTAGCGGTTCACATTCAGAGTTTCAGAATCATAAAATAAGAATGTATTCCTCCCTGTTTTTCCTCAACTCCCTAAAAATTTTGACCTATTACTCCAGAACGATATATTCCATCTTTTAATATTTGGTCTTGAATGACTACAATTAATTTGTCATCTTTATGAGGTCTAAATTTCCCAGTATCCACTGACTTACACATACATGTAGGCAATTTAAATAATAGAAAATGGAAATGGATTTGTCAAATCATCAAGAGGAAATTCTAATTAGTAAATAAGCTCAGTAGGCCCTTTCTTCTGAGATAGCTGCTTAAATCAAAGAATCAGAGAATTAGCTGGTCAGTCTACTATCACAATCTTTATGGCGCTAAAGTAGGGATCCAGAGATCTCGGGAGGGTTTTTCTTTGGATCTACTCAAAGAGTCACATTTCAGCACTCAGTGCCTTCCCTGTGTTCCTCACCTCGATCTCAGATTATCTGTTTTATACCGAGATAAATTTGATGATTTTACTTTAAGTTTATTCCAACTCAGAACTGTTCTCATTTAGCCTGATCTTTCAGGTTAATTTAATGGAGACATTATAAAAATGCAAAATATTAATACATTAATATTTCCCTAATTCCATCATTAGTTTCCTGAAACTTAAAGAATTTTTACCACTTCCTTAAGTGTTAAATGAAAGATATTCCTTTACCATCTGGGTAAGGATTTCTCCACATGAATGTATCATAGAGACAGAAGAAAAATTGAGAACATTGACTCTTGAAAAAATGTTTGCACGTTGCACAGTGGAATGGATCTATCTGCATTCCCCTCACTAGCATAGCCCCACCACCACCACTGCCCTGGCCCATTTTGGAAGGTCTGCTTTTCATCAACTGGGGCAACTTTGCTGGAGATCACTTGCCCAGCCAATCACATCAGCACCCAAAAACCCAAAAGTTAACCCCAAGTGATAAGGTGATATATTGTCAATCATATCATTTAATTAAATGGCATTTATAGAAAAGCCTCAGTGCCCAATCAAAAAAAAAAAGAGCAATCAAACAAAAAAGTCCTAGAAAAAATGTCTGCACTTTAGATGAAAGTTTAAATTAAATCATTCATTTTAATTTTTTCTTACAATAATTTCCAAAATTATGTGTGCTATCCATGAGCATAGAAGTTTGTTTAAAGAAACGAAATTATTGATACAACAATTTCACACATAAAACTTCATAAAGAAAGAAGAAAAAAAAAGAAATCACAAAATCATTTTACATTTGAAGCACTTGGCCAACCATTGATACTGCAGCTAAAACATGATTAAAATATTTCAGTGGAAACTAGATTTAGCATTGGGACCAACTTGTCTTAATAGATGGTCCCCATATGCAAGTATGCCACTCTCTGAACATAATTTTAGCAAGTTTACCAATGACCTGTATCTTACTAAGTCTAATAATCAAGTCTGGGTCCTTATTTTCTACAGCGTTCAGCCACATCTCACACAAGTAACCATCTTCTTCTCATTGAAACACTTCATCAGAAACCATACTCTGATACTCCTCCTCTCCTACAGCTTACTAACTTCCTTCAGTTTGCTGGCTCTGAATACTATAGCACCCTAGAGCTCAGTCATTGAACTATTTCTCATTTCAATCCACACTCATGGCTTGTAGTGGACATTGCATACATGGACAGCTCTAATAAATCTGACTTGCATTTTATCTTAACCATCAGACCATTCCTTCTGTACCTCAGGAAAACAAACTTCAACCTTGTCTGCTTGCAATATCCTATAATCTTTGAGCTCTTGCTACACTTGTTTGGGTTCTATATTTTCCTTATCCTCCTCCAAGTCTTGCTGGATTATAGAGTCAAGTTTATGATTATGAAATAAAAACTAAACAACAACAAAAGAATGAGATATTTCAAAACACCCATCAAACACTTATTGACTAATAATTTTTTTTTATTCCTAAAACACAAGCTATTAACCAAGTTACATCATCAGAGAACTGGCAAAAGAAAAGGGAGAAAAAGCTATCTTAAGGCATGTGGAACTATTCAGAAATTGGAAAATAAAACTGTTTTATTTTCGCCTTTTAAAATATAGTTTCAGAGAAATTGATAGAACTGTTAGGCAAATAAATTGATTATACACTCTAAAGTAACGGTAAAAAAAAAAAAGTTACTGTTCTGTTAATATGTTTTTATTGCCTTAATTGAAGAATGGGATTAGGACACAAATAATCTTACTATGTATTGCCCCACCATAAAGAAAAGCAGCAGCCAAAGGAAATTTTGCAAAGGAGACCAATAGGTGGGGATGAGGAGGTAACTTGTCTTATGTGGTATTACAAAATAAACAAGACAGTATAATCTAAAAATAGAATTGGCAGGCATATTGAACACAAAAAGCAAGACCTGAAACAGATGCTGGCAAACCTAAATTTTTGTATACTACAAAGAAAATATCATAACCCATTGAGAAATGTGGATTTATCCACATAAATTGCTAAAAAATAATGGCAAAGTACATGGAGAAAAAAATCAAGTTTGATATTAACCTCACACCAAAATAAGTTCTACACAGACATGTTAAATATAAATAATAAAATTATTTAAAGCACAGAGAATATATATAGGAATAATTGGCTGATTCTTATATTGAAAAGAAATTTAAAAGCAAAAAGGAATTACAAAACTAAAACAGATGAACAAGAATCACAAAGAAAAAAATTAGTGCAATGACTGCATAATCATTTAAAACTTTACTATATCAAAAACACTATATACAAAAATATTTAAAGGCAAATCAGGTATAATATCTACAACAAATATAGGCCTTTAAAAATAAAAATATATTGATTTTGTAACACAAAAGAAAAACAGGCAAAGGATATAAACAGTTCCCAGAAAAATAAATATATTTAAGATATTTGACTTCACTAGTAATCAAATAATTGAAAAAAGAAATAATATTTTTCAAATATTGGCAACCATTAAAATTAGCAACCATTAAAATAATTGGTGACCATTAAATAAATAGCAATTTGGAAACTATTAAAATAATAGTAAGTTGGCAACCATTAAATAACATATTAAGTGGTGGAAAGGATGAAATAAATATGCATTCATTTTTAAAGTCTATCTGAAAAATAACTTTGCTTTTACCATATACAAATGGTAAACATTCTCCCAAACCTAAAAATGCATGCATCCCTTTTGATCCAGTTAGAATACTTCTAGGAATATATGTAGACAGCTATTTGTATAAAAAACATATACATAACATATCATTATTTATTCAAGAAACCAAATGTCCAACACTAAGAGTTAAGTGAATTCTATGTCATTCATCCATAAGACAAGAATTTGATGTCACTATGAAAACTATATATTTTAAAAAAACATGTCTAATAAAAAAGAAAGGCAACTATATAAAATATCCCATTTATACAAAAAAAATCCATCATATAAAATAAAAATTAAAAAGAAATAAGCCAGAGATGGGAACACTTCCAAACTCATTTTATGAGACACGCATTATCTGATACCAAAACCAGGCAAAGACACTATACGAATATTACGCATCATATTACAATATCCCGTATGAACACAGATGCAAAAATCCTCAACAAAATATTAGCAAACCAAATTCAACAATTCATTAAAAAGATAATACTATCATGATGAAGTAAGATTTATTCCAGGGATACAAGGATGTGAACCACTCATTAATCATCCACTAATCAATCAATGTGACATTAACAGAACAAAAGATTTAAAAAATCATAGGATCAATTCAATAGATGCAGAAAAAAGCATTTGACAAAATTCAACATTCATTTATCTTAAAAACTCTCAACAACATGGGTGAACAGGGAATGTACCTCAACAAAAGTCATAAGCCGTCAGCAAACATTGAACTCAATGATAAAAAGCTGAAAGCTTTTCTTCTAAGATCAGGAATGAGACAAGGATGCCCATTCCACACCTTTATCTAATATAGTATTGAAAGTTCAAGACAGAGCATTTAAGAAGAAAAAGAAATAAAAAGCATCAAAATCAGAAAGAAAGAAATAAAGCTGTCTCTAATTGCAGATAGCCTGATAGTATATGTAGAAAACACTAAAGACTCCACAGAAAAAAACTGTTAGAACTAATCAACAAATACAGTAAAGTTTCAAGATACAAAATCAATATACAAAAATCATGGTATTTCTATAAATAATAATGAACTATCAGGAGGTATTAAGAAAACAATCCCATTTACAATCAAATCAAAAAGAGTAAAACACCTAGAAATGTATTTTCATTTGACTTAAAAATTTTAGTTATTCAAGGAAAGAATTCTAATTACCATTTTATAGATTTGAAAACTGAGTAATATAAATATTTTTCATATTGAAGTGACTCCAGTCTAATGTGTATCAGGGGCTCTTTTGAAATACTGTAGTTGAGTTGGATTTGTATGCAAGTTTATTCTCCATTCATTACTGCCTCCACATTCTATTTCTATAGGAAAGCTAAACTCAAAGAGGGAGGAGGAGGGGCAGGAGAAGGGGGAAGAAGACTCTTTTGACCCTATAATTAAACACATACAAATACAAACACTCAAATCAAACAACACTAAATCTTCCAAAACCCTCCCATGTACCTTTACTAAAAGGGATCAAAGGATGTTAAAGTTAGAGGAACCGGGTCACTCGCCCCACGGCCCATGAATCGCTTCCAGTGCTCTTCTCCACCAATGGCTCTGTTTCGATGAGGTCAAATCTTCCTTCACAGGTAAGAGAGCCATTTTTAAAAGAATAATTAACTGATATTTATGGTATAAAAATTAGGTAGCTAGTAGCTGATCCATTGATTGGTGCTTTAAAAATCATGCTTGTCTTTGATTTAAGTATTCTAGGCTGCCGATATTCTTAATAACCTATGGCAAAAGAACAGATAGAAATTCTGGTAGCAATTTTAAGTAAATTGGTTGTCTCAATACTAACATACAAAAATCAATTCACTTTTGTCTACAGCCATGCCACCCTGAACAAGGTTGATCTGGTCTGATCTCAGAAGCTAAGTAGGGTTGGGCCTGGTTAGTACTTGAATGGGAGACCACGTACGAAGACCAGGTGCTGGAGGCATAAAAAAATAAAAAATAAGGGATTATAAGCTGACAAGGTCCTTGCAATCTGTGAGGTCAACCAAGGGTTGCCTTGCCTAAAAAAAAAAAAAAAAAAAAATCAATTCATTTTAATATGATAAATAATTCATACATAAACACACATATAAGGTAGCCTAAAATATACTCACATCATCTTTAACTTCCAGATACACATGAAAAAAAAATTATGATGTTATTTTAGAAATTATAACTGCATGAGTTCCAAAGTATCTAATTGTTTATTATTGACATTAATAGTGTTAGTAATAAGAGTAAAATTCGATTAGCTCTGGTTCTTTTGATCATCTAATTTGTATTCTGTATTATTTTCACAAACAATATCGCAATATAACTCCCTTAACTGTTCAAGACAACCATCATTTACAGCTACTTTATACTACTCTTCATCACCAAACTAATAAAATGTGGTCTTTCAAAAACAAATCAATCTTTAATTAAATGTTTTCATAGTATTCTTACAGGTATCTGGAAACACAAAGAATTACATGATCAAAACCTTTTGTGTATCCAAAAATGAACTTGTATTATAAATATTATATTATTATCAGATATATTCACAATGTCTAATACCATAAATCTCAAATTTGTGACAGGGTCTTAACTAAACATTTCCTCCAAGATTTTATTTTTCTGAAGCTCAGACATAAATTCTTTGGCCAGTATGAGCCTTATCTGAGATTTGACAGAAGAAATGGATTATAAAAGCTGATGCCCTATTTCTATTATTTCTTCCTACCTCAAGGATTTCACAATGGAATTTATTTTTAAATATGCCTCACATACATAAACATCAGTATTTTCAAGCTGCTAAGTTAATGTTTCCTTTACTCTTTCAGGAATCCTTGCTTTAGTGATCTCATCCAGTCTCATCCCTTTCCCTGTGTTCCAGACTCACATATGGCAGTACCTCCATGATCAGCCCACTAGATGGAAAATCTACAAAAATACTTGACTTCAAAAATAATTAAATAAGCTCTGATGCAATCTTTTTTTATTATTGTTTAATATTATTTTTACCTAGGGAAAATTTTTTAAATGATTGGGAAAAATAGAAAATGCTATCACGCCCAGTGAATGTTGAAGATATACCCAATTTACAGCAAAAAATTGAAAACAATACAAAAAGTCCATCCAAAACATGGAGTTGGTTAATTTTAAAGCTATACAGTGGAATAGTATGCATTTATTAAAAAGAATAAAGCAGATCCATATCTACACACATAGAAAAATAAATAAAATATATTAAGAGTAAAAGTTATAAAAATTTATAGATTCAGTAAAGTCCCACTTTTGAATGAAAGAAATAATAACAACATGTGGTGCGATGGTCCTACGGCTTTTGAGTCTAGGGCATCACAGACTAAGGGAAGAGAATGGCTTTCCTAATGACCCTGGAGATGCAAGGATACTGTGGCAGGTAGGCGAGGGAGGGATGAGCTGCCACCATGAAAGATGTCTGAATATTCCTCTCGGGTACTCCACAGCTGTCCAGCCCAGATGAAAGTCTTCTCCTTTACCTCCACCTCAGGACTAGAATCATCCCTTCTTCAGAGGCAAAAAAGATAGATCAGAGAATTCCTGGGGCTGGGTTTGCAAGGAGATAAGGTGCCGAAGAACAGAGGAAGAGTTAAAAAGACTGACAGACTAAAGCAAAGGAATGCCTCTTCAAAAGAGGGGCCAATTGAAAAGGGGACTGAAGCCCAGTCCAGAAGCCAAGGCAAATGGACAGCTAGGCTCGGAGCACCACACCTGACTTCACAACCCTCTAGCCACCATACACGTGCAAGAATCTAGAACACAAAGGTGACTACATGTTTTGGGGCTCCACCTGTGTGTTCCCCAGCAGAAAGAAAATCCGATATGATTTTCCCTGCCAGCACCTACACACCTGTACTCCTTCAACGTGAACAACAGGTGATGGTGGCGATGGACCACGTAGCCCCACTGGGTCACTGAAAGGCAAGGCTCATTTCCTTTTAACCAGTTTCCTAACTCAAGATAGATTATTGTGCAGAGTTACATAAATGTTACTATTTCCAGAGAAAATAAAAATCTGAAGAATATATCCCAAACTCCTAACAGGTGTTCTCTCTTGGGATGCACTCATGGCAAACATGCACATTTTAAATGATATGTTTTTATAAATAGTGTTTTCTATGGAGTCTGGTTCTTTCGATAATGTATTATGTACTCTGTATTATATATATCTATATCTATATCTATATATATCTTCCATATTGTGTGACATTATATGAAATCTTTCATATTGTGTGATTTTTAAAGGCCACGCTCTCCCCACTTCACCCAGAAAAGGACATCCTGAAAGGCCTGCAAAGTCTAGAAAGGGCAGCTGGTTTTAAAATTTTTTTCAAAAAGGATTTATGTTTAAGCATCTCATTCTCTTTTGGGAATTAGAACCACAAATTAGAACCATGTGACTTTTATCTTTTAGTTGTATTTCTCCTGTGTATGTTTTGTAAAATAAAGAGATACTCTAAATTTATGCCCAGGGGTCTTCCCAGTGGAAAGGCGTACTCCCACATATAAACACAAACAGGTGCACTCTAAACTCAAGGGTGGGGAGGGGAGCAGAGGCATAGGTTTGAAAAATCCTAGAAAAAAGATGAGTAGTGGAAGGCCAAGTGAGGTTAAGTCTGTTGCCGGAGAATGGGGGTCCTCTCCCAACATGTTGTCCAGGTTCTCGATGTCTCGAACAAGGAATTGAGCAAGACACCGAAGTACAGCAGAAAAAAAAAGCTTTATTAGAAGAGAAAGTACCAGACATGGAAGCGGGCCTGAGCAAGAGAAGGGTGGCTCAAAAGACCTGGTGACAAAGCCTTTGTGCTTTTTATCCCCATTTGCTGTGGGTGGTTACTGAAGTGGGCTTCCTTGATTAACAACTAAGATTGACAGGACTCAATGATTCATCATTTGCTTTCTGCGCATGTTTGTTCCCAGAATTCAGTCTGTTATAATGATATTAATAAATTTCTGGGCCTATGCATCATATTATAATGGTGGTATAATGAAGCTCAGGTGAGATGAAGGTCATTGGGGTCTTCATTGCGTGGGTGTGAGTGACTGGCATAAACTGGCACCTAATTCTCTGCTTACTTGTGTCTTTGTGGAATTTACTTTTAGCCTAAAAATGCCTTCTGGTTTGCTTAATTATGGGTGGATTAGAGCGAACCCTTTCTAGGATAGGATGACCTCAGTATCTTTGCAGGCAGACCAGAAACCCCTTAGTTCTTAACTAACTTTCCTGCCTAATTCTTTCCTATGAGCCATGACCTCCCCCTTATTATTAGTATGGATGTTGAGGGATGGGAGGTCTCTCTCTTCCGTATCTGCTTCCTGCTGAGAAGGGTCATAGTCCCTGCCTACAAGGGTTTCATGGAGCTCTTTCCCTTTCTGTCTCAGTCAGAAGTGCCACCTCAGTCCCTAGGAAGGAAAAGATGATACAAACTTGTTATTTAAATCATATATCTATTAATTTCTATTATTGATTTGCTTATTAAGCGAGTAAAGGAAAACAGGCTTGGTTAATATATTTCTTAAAGAGTAAAAAAGACCTTTAGCCTAAGTCCCCTCCCCTCTCAGACTCTAAGGGCCCTGCCTGGCCTAACACTATTTCTGTTAACAATGGGCCCATGACCCTTATCAATAGCCAGAGGATCTGAGTCATCAGTTTCAGGGCAATTATCAGGATTTGAGGGAGAAAGCCTTTTTCCTAAAAAAAAAAAAAAAAAAAAAAAGGAGGGAAGAAAACTTAACTAGGTTTACTGAAAAGATTAAGAACTCTGCAAGAGATGTCCCATGTCATTTCCTGCTAAAAGATTAAGAATTTTAAAAGTGGCGTCTTGTTATCAAGTCCACAGCATAACCTCAGGCTGTGAGTCCCAATATGGGCTCTGACGTGGGGAAATAGAGTTAACCATAATATTCGCACCTGAAAAAGCAACATAGTCACATTTGGCAAATGTGAAGGTTTGAAAACTGAGACTCCACTTAGCAGCTTTGTTTTCTCAGGGGAAAAGAGAAGGCAGTAAAGTAGGTCTAATGGAAACATGGGCTACACTGCTTTGCCTCCCTGCCCCCGATACAAACACTTAGAGAACTATATTTATCGTAAGCATACTCGTTAGGGAAAATCCCATTACATTTCAGTGTTCCCTTTATAAAGACCTACAGGGAAAAAAATACCCCCAGGCTTTAGTTCCAGGAAAGTCGATACTTCTTCTCTTGAGCAGCTGAAATGCTTCTAACTTGGGGACTGCATGAATCTTGTCACTCTGGGGAATTGTACCTGCTTTAATACACGTGCATGATCTTGTGGACTCTACTTCCACTACTAAATTCTTCCTGGAATCATCTTACTATGCCACTTCAGCTTTCTTTTGTGCCATTTTCCCTTTATTTTCATCTTTCTGGATTTCATATAGTTTTGTTAGCAGTTTCATATTTTTTTAATTAGGTGGAGAACAAAATACATTAACTTAAATAGCATCCTACAGAAATTGATGTTATAAATATAACAGCTATGTGATTAATAACTGACCAAGGAATGCTAAGTTAGGAGATGTTTTTAGTCCAGAAGAGGCCAGAGGATCACTCTAAACATATGGTTAGAGACCGTCCCCTGCAAGAGAAGCCTTCAGTTGCCCAATGCCTTCCATTGGGAAGAATTGCCGGTTTGGTAATTCTGTCTAATTTACAAGCCCACTTGGCCACTGGTCTGAAAGAATATTCTCTAATTAGCTTTAATGGTAATAAAGATGACATTATAATCCCAATTTGTTGACTCCTGAGACCTTTTAATTGGCTCTGAACTCAGGAAGGGAATAGAATTGACTGAGTCCCCAGTGGCAACACTTTACATTCACAGTTTCCACGGTGTCCCTAACCCACCTTTATAACCTATCTTCTCTTATTTTGCTTTTAATGCTTGTGTTCCTGTCCAAATACATAACCCACTGTTTCACACACTCTTTGCCCTAAGCTTTGTCTCCTGGTGTTCCCTCTGCATGGAATTTCTTACCGCCTTCACTTCAAGATAATCAAATCCTACTCATAATTCATTCTTTTATTTGAACACAAAGCCCAATGCAATCAATACCTCTTCCAAGAAGCCCTCCTTGATGAACTCAGCTGAAGTAATCGTCCTTTCTACTAAACTCCCATAGGCACTTATCTATTTCATTGTTATTCCCTAATTGAGTTATTTGTACATCTTAAATCTTTCTGCCATTCTTTCTTTAAATAGGATCTCAAGGAATTTGTAGCAATTGAATAATATAAGAGAAGAGGAAAAACTCCTTAGTGAAATTATAGGCCAAACAAAAAATAAGAGCCGTGACTGTTTAACAAACACATGCCCGTGTGGAGTGGACGAGGCCCTGAGGCTGGCAGTAATAGCTAAGAGGAGACACGGGCGTCACACTATGAAGCAGAACATGCAGTCAAACGTGTGCTAGATTTTAACGACATTGGAAGATCCACAAAAGTTGGAATAGCGAAGAGACATAAACAGTTACTTAAGTGAACATTAGGCAAATATGTCTTACATATTTGTTCAATCCTATTTCATCACACATATAATTTGTGCTAAGGACTTAATGACTGGTTATTTACTCTATGACTATTCTTAATTTCTTTCACAAATTTAGCCAAATGTTTGAAATTAAAGCTGTCGAGATCTAGGACACCTGTACTCCATTCAAGAAGAAAGCCCATTTGTATTCCTGAAAATGGCCCAAATTAGGATATGGGCTCCACTTAAATAACATATTGCATCATATAAAATAAAACCAACTTCTCTTATACCTCTTAAGCTTCTTACCAAACACATAACAAACTGTGACAAAACTGTGACGAACCCGATACAGCGTCCTCTGGTTCGTCTAGAAGGCTGCCCCTCATTAGAGAGCACTCTCTCTCACTCTTTAAGCCTAAGGGTCATTCTCAAGGATAAACAAAAGATTTACCTTTTACGAGGGGCTTTCTTTTAAAAATGGCATTTCCTAAGACCCAGATTTCACCTTTCCCAACAAATTCTGTATGCTGCTTTCACAGTAAAAGCTTCTCAAAATGAGGAGATGAGGGAAGGGCTGAGAAGGAATTTTCCCTTCTCCCTCATTCACACACAAACACGAATAATGAAAACCTGGCACATCATCTCAGAATATCTGCTTATCTCTCAGCTGGATAAAGTAAAACTATGTAGAAGTAATAGAGCTGGTAAGAAGAGAGTTTGAAGATACAAAAGAAAATGGTGAGTGGATCAAGGACTGAGACTGGAAAGGAGGTAAGGACGGGTGTACAAGTAGATATGCTTTGGCTTTTGATTTTGCTTTGGGAAGAGTGAGGAGTCCTATCTGACACATGCTTACCTTCTATCTTTTTTTAATTTAATTTTACTTTTTAAATAACAACTATATATAAGGCGTACAAGTTTTAATACATATAGACATAGTAAAATGATTATGACAGTCAAACTAATGAATATATTCATCTCCTCAAATAGTTAAGGTACCTTTTGTGTGTGAGAGAGCACCTAACGTCTACTCTTAGCAAATTTCCAGTATACAATACAGTATTATTAACAACTGTCACCGTGCTGTACATTAGATCTCTAGAATATATGCATCCTGCATAACTGAAACTTTGTACCCTTTGACCAACATCTCCCCAAGTCTCCCACATCTCCTTGCCCCTGGTAACTCCTTGCCTCTGCTACGTATTTGATTTTTTTAGATTCCACAGATAAGTGAGACCATGAAGTATTTTTCTTTTCATGTCTGGCTTATTTCATTTATTATAATGTCTTCGAGGTTCAACCATGTTGTCGCAAATGGCAGGATCTCCTTCTGTTTTAACGGTAAATAATCCAAAATCTATGTTTCCATGAGGCCTAGTACTATGATCAATAAATATTTGTTGGTTTGATTTTAACTTCCCTTAAAAAAATTATATATGGTAAATTTCCTCTATGCCCTGTACAAATAGAGGCACAAAATAGGAATTTAAATCCTGAGTACATTTACTAATGTCAAATAAGAATAATACCCACTTCCTGGAGTGAAGATTCAGTGAAATAATGTATAGAAAGTGCCCAATGCCTGGTATGTAATAAACACTGAACAAAATTTAGTTATAGTTGTTGCCAGTTCTCAGTTTCCTGCCTACTTTCCTGTCGTCACGGGATTTCTGTCGTCACGTTGAGTTCAGTAGTTCTCCAACACCATGTCCCAATACAGCACTGCGGGGCTTAGCAATAAAGCATGTCTCAAATAATGTGCTTATCACATGGAATAACTTGCAAAGTCTTCAAATGATTTTTGGAAAGTGTTACTGGATGCCAATCCTTATAAGGCTATCTCTATGACAGTGTCACTCTTAGTCATTCTCATTCCAATAAGCTCCCAAGTAGGGCCTTTTCACCCCAAACTGACTGCCAGCCTCAATCACTAAAGTCATATTAATATACTATAAGAAGTTTAATTCTCCATTCGTACTCACACCTAAAGCCTGAGTCTAGATGTGCATAAACTCAAAAACTCATTATGCTATACTACTTCATAGAGGCAACTTATTACAGGTCTATATATGTGGGAGCAAAACACTGACAGAGGCTTTAGAAGGACAGCTTTTCCTTTAATATGATCGAATTCTTAGGACTCCACCCCCCACTCCCACCTCCTTCTCACTAGATCCAAGAATAGGAAACAGACATATTTTCCCCTTTATCGACATAAGTCTTCAGTGTTTGTGGGTTTTTTCCATACCTCCAAAACATCATCTGAAGAGAAGATTTGGAGTTTCATAAAAGATTTCATGATATCTGTCTTCTGGGAGAACTGGAAACAGAAATTGAGCTGTAAATGCTAGACTGTTATGCCTGAAAGCAACTTCTATTTTCCATTCTGGATTGATTTTAAAACATGGTATCATTCCCAGAACTGTTAAGAATAATTCAGCTTCGACCTCCACACCCTTTCCCCTTTGCTCTTAATCTTGCCCTCAAATCAGATGACACACAAGGTTTTAACATTAAAATCTGCCCCCCAAAAACTTGATAACCAGGTAAGCACAAACCTGTTAATAGTTAGAAATATTTTGTGGAAATACATTTTTTAAGTACTCTGCATTTGGGGGGGGGGAACACATTATTTGAGACATGCCTTATTGCTGTACTGTGATGTTTTGGGACGAAGGGTTAAGAACTAAGTCACGCAATATGACAACGGAATAGTCCGAGTTTTGATGGGTAAAGACACAAAGGTGGGCAGGAAAATGAGAACTGGAAATACTAATAATTAAGTTTTATTGTGCTTACTCATTAATAAACATTTCATTTGTGTTTGGGGTTGCTATCTTTATATCCCAAGGAGATAAAAATCATACGAAATGGGGAAAAGGGTTGAGTAGTAAGATGCAAATTCCAGGCCAGCAGAGGGAGTTGGTGGCAAAGGGATTCAAACACCAAAGCTGAATCCATAATTAATGTGGGTCTTCAGGGGCTGAGCAGTAAACAAAGTAAATTCCAGCTGCGCCCAGAATGTTCTGTGAGGTTTCATAACTCCAGGCTGTTTCACAACAGTTAGGGGTCCCCTTGGGGACAAAGAAAGAGAGAAGCAATTCCAAAGTGCTGTGAACAAGTTGCAAGAGAGCATCAATCCACAGGGGGGTTCACTCTGTACAAGCAACCCTTGAAGAAATTGCCAGAATTTTTCATTTATAAAACACGAGTGCTATTTACCTATAAAGTGACCAGGCTCTTGGGGTTGGCCCTTGATGCTATAAGGACCCCTGTGGAACTTCCTTCAAAGGACCTTCTCATTCAGGAAACCAGAAGTTTGTACTACATTCTCCAGGACCAGCTCCATCCTGGAAGAGTATTGCATTATCTGGTGGTCAAACAAAAGAACTGAATTCTCTTGGGCATGCTACCTGAAACCCTTATGAACTCGAGCCCTCTTATGTCCTGTCTTAGTATGGTGACACTTTCAAAAGCAACACAAATCTACTCTAAAAAAAAAAAAACAAAAACAAGAAAAATAATGGAATGTTTCTGGTTTTCTTAAAGAGATGAGAAGAGTCTTCACACTGCTTCATACAAACAGAATTCCCTGAATACTCTTATGATAGCCATGAACCCCGCCCTCTCCCCACTGCCCTATTATGCTCACCTTCACCTCTTCCTTTATCCTGAAGCCACCCCACCATTCTCTGCTCACGCCTCCAGGCGTGACTGCAATCAGCTCCAGAAAATGAAGTCTATTTTCTTACTCTAAGCTTTTTTTCTCTCATTTTTATTTTACAGTAAAATTTATATTCAGTGATATGCATTGATCTTAAGATATAGTTAGATAGTTTTGAGATAAAGATATAGATATGAATATAGACATAGATATGTAGAACTAGAGGTGGAGAGATAGACGATATACATATAACTATCTGAGGAACCAGCACACGAATCAAAATATAGAGCATTATAATCATCCCAAAAACTTTCCTCGTTTCTTTAGCCACTCACTGTCCACCCCCATAGGCAACAACCATTTTAATTTCTATTGGCATAGATTAATTTTGTTAGTTTATTAACTTTACATAAATAAACTCATTTATGTGCTTTTGTGTATCTGGTTTCTTTCACTCAGCAATAGGTTTTTTAAATTCATCCATAGTGTTTCATGTTTCAAAAGATCATTCATTTATAGTGCTGGGTGGTTTTACATTAAATCTGTGTAGCACAATTTATTTTTCCATTCACCATGAAAAACTATGTTGTTTCTTGTTTGGGGCTATTATGAATGAAGCTGTTATGAACATGCTTGTACATGCTTTTTGAAGACATATGTTGTCATTTTTCTTGGGTAAAAATCTAGCCATAGAATTCCAGCGTTATGGGGTAAGTGTATATTTAACTTCCTAAGAAGCTAGCAAACACTTCTCCCAAAATATTTTACCAGCAACATGTGAGAATTCCAGCTGCTCCATATCCTAATCTAGACCGATATTAACAGACTTTTTAATTTTATCCATCCCAGTGAATGTAAAGTATATCAATATGACTTTAATTTTTACTTTCCTAATAATTAATGATGTTGAATACTTTTCATAGGTTTATTGGGCATTCCTATATTTTTCAGTGAGGTGTCTGTTCAAGTATTTTGACTTTTTTATAGACTTATTTGGTATGTTATTATTAATATGGCAAGATAGCAAATACACTCTTCCAATATGCATTTTGCTTTTTTATTTTCTTAATGGTGTCTTTTGATGAGCAGAACTTTTTACTTTTTATGAAGTTCAATTTTGCCAGTTTTTTTTTTTTTCTTCTTTTATGGTTTGGGCTTTTTTGAGTCCTCTCCACAAAAACTTTTCCTGCCTCAGGAGTGTAAGATATTCTCCTGTGTTTCTGTCTAGAAGTTTGAAAGTTTTACATTTTGGTCTATTAGCAATTTCAAATTAATTTTTGTGTATGGTGTGAAAATGTGGTCAAGTTTCCCCCCTTACACATATCCAATCATTCCACAATGATTTGTTTAAAAGACTTTCTTTTCACCATTTAATTGCCCCTGGTACCTCTGTTGAAAATCAATTATGAGCATCTCTTTCTGGACTCTACTTCTGTTCCATTGATTTATTTTTCTTTATGCCAATGCTACACTCTCTCAATTTTTATAGCTTTATACAAAGTCTTGAATCAGTTAAAGCAAGTCTCTCCAACTGTTTTCTTTTTTCTTAAAAACATTTGGCTATTCCAGATCCTATATTATCAAATACAGATTTTAGAATCAACTTGCAACTTTTGTCAAATAAGCCTGTTGGAATGTTGATTGGGACCCTGATAAAACTATAGATCAGTTTGGGAAGAAGTCACATATTAAAAGTATTAAGTATACTAGTCTATGAACCTTATATGTGTATTTATTTAGAGTTCTATTTTCTCTCAGCAGTTTTGTAGTTTTTGAATATCCTACATATCTCTTATTAAATTTATTCCTATGTATATATTTTTATACTATTTAAAAATTGAGTTTTAAGTTTTTCATTTACTATTTTTATTGTGAATATATAGAAAAAGGTTTCTTTTGTATCTAAAGCTTATATCCTGTGATCTTGCTAAATCCACTTATTAGTAAATTATTGTACATTTATTAGGATTTTTCTACATAAAGGATAATGTAATCTATGAATAAAGACTGTTTTATTTTATCCTTTCCAATCTTTTGTCTTTATTTATTTTTCTGGCCTTACTGTTCTAGTAAGAACCTTCACAGTACAATATTGAATAGAAGTGATAAAATAAGCATTCTTGCATTTCTCCTGATCTTAAGAGAAAAGCACTCAGTCTCCCATCATTAAGCATAGAGTTAGCTATAACATTTTTATAGATTTCCTTTATTGAGTTCTATTTCCAGTTTGTTAACAGCAGTTTTTCTTTTAATCTTGAACAAGTGTCAAATTTTATCAAATATGTTTTCTATATTTATTGAGATGATCATATAGAGTTGTTTTGTTTTTCTGTTAATGGAGCTGATTCACATTGATTTTCAAATAGTGAACAACTTTGTATTTCTGAGATAAACTCCACTTGCTTTTATTACCCTTTTCATTATCATTGGATTTGGTTTTCTACTGTTTTGTTCAAGATTTTTTAAATCTATGTTCATGAAGTATACTAGTTGTATACTAGTTGTATACTGTTTACTTATGTCTTGATTAGGTTTTAAACTCGGGGTTATCCTGGGCTCAAAACAAGAGTTGGAAAATGTTCCCCTAACCTCGGTTTTCTGACTTTATGTGAAATTGGTATTAATTCTTTCCTGTATGACTGATAAAATTCACCCATAACACCATCTGAGCCTGGAGCTTTTTCATTCTGGTGAGGAGTGGGTAGTTATTACACATTCTATTTCTTAAATAGATATAAAGCTACTGAGATTTTTCACTCTTCTTTGTGTCAGCTTGTAAGTTGGTTATTTGTCTTTTTCGTATGTTAACAAATTTCTTGACATAGTTAGTTTTTCATAATATTTTTTGAACATATCTAGATTCTGCAGTAATATCCTCACTTTCATTCTTATTAATGATAATTCATTTTTTCTCTTTTTTCTTTGTTTATTCTTGTTAGGGGTTCATCAATTTTATTAATCTTATAAAAGAAATTTTTACATGGTAATTTTCTCTAATATCTATATTCTACTTTATGGAATTCTGCTTTTCTCTTTATAGTTTCTTTCGTCTGTTTTCTACTTTGCGCTATCTTACATTTCCAAATATCTAAAATAAAACATTTCCCTCTAATAACTGCATCCCACAATTTTTAATGTTGATTTTTATTATCATTTCATTAAAAATATTTTATAATTTCCTTTTCAACATCTTCATGGACTTATAAATTTAGAAGCGTATTATTTAATGTTCAAATATTTGTTTTTTTCCCTCCTAAAGATCCTATTGTTATTGATTTCTAACTTAATTTCATTGTGGTCAGAGAACATAGTCTCTAAGATTTCAATCTCTTAAATGTGTTGAGACATTTTTTATGGCCCAGTATATAATCTATGACATTGAACATTCCATGTGTACTTGAAAACAATCCGTGTTCTGCAGTTGCTGGACATAGGCTCTGTAAGTGCCAACTATGTAAATCTTTATGATTTTGCCGAGGTGGGGGGGATCTACTTAATCTATCAATTACTCAGAAGGGCTGCTAAAATCTCCAACTTGTGTATTTATTATTTCTCCTTTTAGTTCTGTCAGATTTTACCTCAGGTATTTTGCAACTCTGTTATTAGATGCATGGGCATTTAGGATGATTATGTCTTCATGATTAATTGTCCTGTCATTGAAATGTCATGAAATATTCTCCTTGGTCTGTGGTAATAATTTTTGTCTACTTCGTCTTAAAAGACAAAGCCATGCCAGCTTTCTGATGCTTACTATCTGTATAGTTTATCTTTTAACCTGTTGTCCCCTAGTGTATAATACGTTTTCACTATTATACTTCCCCGTTCTGGCCACTTTCATGATATTCTCCTTATCTTTAGTTTTGGGCAGTTTAATGATGATATCTCTAAGTGAATTTCATTTTCTATTTACCTTGCTTTGGATTTGTTGCTGATGTTCTTAGATGTGTACATTAATGTTTTTTCTCCAAATCTGGGGAATTTTTAGCTCTATTTCTTCAAATATATATATTTTGTTATGCTCCACTTACTCTCTTCTCCCTCAGAGACTCCAATTATGTGTATAATAGATTATACCATCCCAGACATCACTGAGGCTCTGTTCATTTTTAAAAAATATTTTTCATTCCATTCTTTAGATTGGACTTTTTATTTCAGATATTGGCCTTTTCATTTCTGTAGTTGCCATTTAGATCATTTTTATAGTTTCTATTTTCTTTTTGCTGACATCCCCATATGTTCCCTCACTAGGACCATCCTTTTCTTTTAAGTCCTTGAACATATTTATAATAGCTGTTTTAAAGTCCATGTCTCCTAAACCTAACCTCCTGGCTATTCTGAGGTCTATTTCTCTGGGTCTCATATTCTGTTTCTTCATATGCTTCAAAAGGTTTTTTATTGTACACTGGGTATTGTGTGTGACACATTGTAAAGAGCCTGTTTTATGCTGTCTTCCTCTTAAGAGTTGGTGTTTTATTCTTAAGGTGTGGCCCTTACTTGAGGGCATAGTCCTTAGAGTGTGACCTTTGTGTGTTCTCAAAAGAATGCCCAAGTCATTCAACGAGGTCTCCTCATCTCTGCGAGGGAACTCCAACATCGCCAGCACCGGATGGACTCGGATCTCTGTGTCACCTCTCACCCACATGGAAACTGCTCTCTTGCTCTCTGCTCTACCTCACAGAGTCCTGGCCTGCACATACACAGCCCAGGCCTGGGCCGCAGATGTAAGTTATGTACCTATACAGATTTTTGGGTCCCCCTCTGAGCAAATGATTCCTCTCCAGCATTCTACAAAGTTTTAGCAGCCCCAAAACCCAATCACTGACTCTCATTCAGCAAGCTTCTCTTAGCTCCTTCTCACTTTCCCACAATGAGAAAGGTGTCTTGAATCCAAGAACCAGGGCAAACAAGTGCCTTATCTCACGTGTTTCTATTTGCTCAAGAATCTCAGTCCTACTCTGCCTATTATCTAAGACCTGAAAACAGTTATCTAATATATTCTGTCTGATTTTAGAGATGTTTATGGTGGGAGGATTACTCTGTTGGGACCAGAAGTGCAAATGATAGCCCTTAATGTTTTTCTTGTGAGAGTCAACCCCACATAGGAATGTTAATGACTAAATACCTTCAGCTCATTACATCTCACTCCAGGAAAACTTTCTGGACTCCTGACAAATCTATTACACAGTTTCCTCTCTGAGGGCTCATGTGTTATATTCACTTGTGGCAAGTGAATCTCTTCTGACTTGCAGCGCAGATCCCACCTTCCTTTCTTCTTTTGCTATTGTGTGGGGCGACATGACCAATTTCCCGACTGCACATCACTGCATACACCAAAGTTTGCTCTAACAAATTTTGGAGCTAGGATCTAAGTGTCTGTCTTGGAAAGGAAGCAGCCAGCATCAGGTTCCAATCTTCCCCTCCTTCAGGGTCTGCATCTCTCAGCAGAGAAGAAAGATGCCGGCTTCACTAATCCTTCCCCTTATGAAAGCAGCTGGACACCAAACACTCCCAGAAATATGGAGATGCCCACACTCCCCATGTCACAGGCAGTCCTGAGGCTGATTCACACATATTGGGGTCAGCCATGAGCCAGAGAATAAGTGGTCAGAGAAATCCCCTTTGTTATAATGTGGAGGAGGACAGGGTACACACTCACATGCCCAAATTCTGGACTTGAAGAGTCTTCTGCTTGGAACAGAGGGCTCGTTCCTCCTTCCCCATCATGAGAACTTTCTCATTTATTACTAACCTGACTTAAAGAGGCTGAGCTATATCTATCTTAATTTATGGTTCAACAAGAGTCTCATATCTTGTCTCTGTTCATTTGCTGCAAGAAAGCTACTATGTTTTTCTCTTTTTTTATGTCAACCTCAATCTGCTTCACCAGGAGCAAAAACTCAGAGGCTCTGCAGGTGTGTGGTGAAGTGTGGTAACTCAACTGCAAATAACTCTAGCAGAGACCTCATCCAAGCAGACATTCCAAACTGAATGTACTCAGAAAACCTTTCTCTTCTCGTTGATAAGCAGTTAGGAGCTTAAAAGCTCCCAATAGTGCTCTGGCCTTCCATGAGCTTTAGACAATGTCACACAGTCCACCACAGGAGAGAAGTCCTGGAAGCTCTCCATAGATGCTAAGAGCACACGCTCTGACGGCCCCCCGCTACATCAGTGAAATCCTCCACACAAACTCGAGTCTCCATCTTCCTGGTCTTTTGTAAAGTGCTTCCTTTCTCCAGGATCTGGAAGAAGGCCCCTATGTCAATGCTTGCAAAGCCTGCTTAACTAAGCAAGTACCACAGCAGCAGTCCCAAGAAAACCACCTTCTGGTGGAGGGACAGGGCAAAAGTTTGTCTCCACGCTATCCGTCCTTCTTGAACCCCTCTCCCCATCTCCTTCCAAAAGCTAGAGTTTCTGAAACTGAACCCTGCTTGCTGTCCCCCACCCCAGCCCAAGTATAGTCTATCTCCCACCCTCAGACCACCTGTGTCATGTCCCTGGAATTCTGCTCAATGGTATCTTTTATCTCTATGTGTATCTGATATGGAATTAACTTTGGAAAGCAAGTTAAAAAATGAGAAAGTTAATGCTGGTATCACCTTAAGATTAACTTCTCAAATACCTAAATTCCAGGATTTGGGTAGTGCAAATGCAAATTTAAAACACGTCTCTCATGTGTGGAATATATTCAGCCAGGTCATTTTTAAATCACATTAGTAATATTTCCTTTGCTGCCCAGTGATTACGTCAATTGAAATATTATGATGGTGCTTGAGCTACATTTAATGAACAAATTTAATTAAGATTAGCATTAAAACTCTACCCAAGGTTAATAACTCTTGAGGACAAACTTTCCAATTTTAGTATATATGCTGCCGAAGCAAGCATGAAAAACTTTCATAAGAGACAAATCTGTAATTCATATATGTCATGCAGGGCAAATAAAATATATTACCCTTTACCAATATAGGCCATTGCTATTTTTGTACTAACTTATTTTTTTATTACATTTATCGGGGTATATTGCCTAATAAAATTATATAGGTCTCAAGTGTATAATTCAATAACACATCATCTGTATATTGCATTGTGTGTCCACCATCCTAACTTATTTCTTTAAACTAGCCTAAAGTTTAAAGGAAAAGACCTAAGAGTTATAAGGGAAACTCAGTTCCTAAAAAGCTAAAACTCTTTCTCTCTCTTTCTCTTTCTCTCTCTCTCTCTCTCTCTCTCTCTCTCTCTCTCTCTCTCTCTCTCTCTCTCTCTCACGCACCCTAACTGTGAGTCATGAAGCTCTCTTTTTTCCAAAGGAAATCTGTCTTGTCAATATCGGAAATGAAGAGAAACCTCAGCAAGCCTCTGAAGAGACATCTCTCCGAGGACAGAGTGCAAAGTCAGATGTCTCACCTCCTCTGGATACTGACTGCAGCCTCTCCTGCAGCTGAGCCTCAGGGGTACCCCCTCCTCAGCCCCGCTGCTTCTCTCAAATTTCCTGCCATCCTGTGTGAAACCTTAACCTGCTTGGTTTACCGCTGACCCAAGATCTGGAAGCAGGAGGGCAGAGAGGTGCTCCCACAAAGTGAAAGGAAATCACTTTGGAACCAAACGAACTCAACCTCTGTGGGTCTCTCCCTGACAACACCTTCCTCTTCCACAATTTATGCAAAATTAAAATCTTAGATACTCTTGATATGCATGAGATTATCCAGTTAATTTGCTGTTTTAGCAAATGAGAGCTTCTTTTAAAACAGTCAAACACACCTTTGTAGAGCCAAAATATGGAAGATCTTTTCAGTAATCCCTGCTCTTTTCAAAACGAAGTCTTCAATGCATTCCTCATAAGACAAACCAAGTCTTTTTGGATAAAAACAGTGTCTGGTATATAAAAAATGGTCGATAAGTGTTAGCTCTTAGTATTATGACCTTGTTCAATTGCTGAGAATGATGAAATTGAAATTAAACTCCTTGACTCATCGGGGACACAGTCTTGTTCAATGAGTGTCTTATTGCTTGCTTATTGCAACTACATAAATCATAAACACTCAATAAATGCTTGTTGAAAGGCAAAGAGGTAAGGATGGAGGAGAAAGAAAAACAGAGAAAGAAAAGAAGAGAAGAAGGAAGAAAGGAAGCTAGCTAGTACCTACACATGTGATAT
This sequence comes from Macroglossus sobrinus, assembly GCA_004027375.1. Taxonomy (NCBI): domain Eukaryota; kingdom Metazoa; phylum Chordata; class Mammalia; order Chiroptera; family Pteropodidae; genus Macroglossus; species Macroglossus sobrinus. Next base: position 112,084 of record PVKZ01002542.1, on the reverse strand, counting down.
CTACACTGAGTGGCAGTTTAGAAGGGAATAGGTTTATTTTCATTACAAGTCTATAATTCCAAAAGGATTGTAAAATCACCTGACTTTAGCCAAATTGTTCCTAAAATGTGTCCCATCTGTGCACTTTATCCTATGATATGTTATAGTCCCGGAGCATTTCCTTCTCTTTCCCAACTATTAACAATTTATCTATTCTTTAAGCTCAATTCCAATTACATTCCATGAAATGTTTCCTTATCTCCCAAAGCAGAAATAATCTCTTCATGTTCTCAAGTATAAGAGTTATAGTGTATAACACTTTTATCGCCTATAACCAGTTTTATTTTGCTAGTTATTTTTTTATGAATTTATTTTTGATCACCAGAAACAACTTGACATTTTAGATCACCAGCCATTGTACACCCATATTTTGCTCTCATGCTGAATATCCTCCCTGCCCCTCTGGATCCACACTATCCACCTTTCTCCCACCTGCTCTGTGCCCTAGAAGACTGATTTGTATGATTACATCATCTGGCTCTGCGGGTCCCAGGTCTGGCTGTGATCCAGGCTCACAACCAGGGATAGCACTCCAGATTTAGAATGTTACATTAATATAGTAGGGCACCTGCGCCTAACTTGTGTAAATATGATTCAGCTTATTGTATCACGCACGTGTGGCAGAATGCCACTATTGTTCTCTGACATAGGTAAGACCGCCCATGCGGTCCCCTAGCACAGAAGCGTGCACTCCCCACAAAAAAGTTGGTGCCTACCATTTCATTCTCAGGTCAGCTTCTCGTGTATTCTTTCAACTGAGCATCTCACCACCAAAACCTTCCCTTCTTCGTCAGCTTGGTGCTGACAGAATCCCTCATCATGTAACTTCCAGTGGGTTAGGTCAACTGGGAGCCTGGGAAGCTGGCCACTTACTTCCCCAGTTCCCTTCTTACAAAGACGCAAGAGCTGGCTGAGGCTCCGCTGAAAGTCAGAGCCTCTATCGAGAAGTCCTCTCTACCTGGTCCTCTCCACCTGGTCCTCTGTGTCCTTCAGGTAACTGGGTCCTTCATTTCAGGGTTTGCCTCTGTTACCAGGCTCAGTGCTGCATTAATTCATGAGGTCTCCTTACCCTGCCCTTGCCCATATCTTTACAAATAGAACTTTTATTAAATTTCTCAAATTATCATAATTTAAGTACATTTTCTATTTCTTGCTAGGACCCGGATGAATCTATTTTACTCTTTGTACTTAATATCTGAAATAATCTTAATTTATTTGTTTATTTACTGTTTTATATTTTTCCCCTGCACTCTCCCCAAAACAATAAACTTTATATGGCAGGTATTTTGTCACCACCATTACTCTCAGCTTCTAGAACAATGCCAGGCAGAGAGAAGACAGTATAAATACTTGTTGAAGATGACAGATAGACAGATAGACAGACAGATAGATAGATAGATAGATAGATAGATAGACAAATATTCCAATTTATAATAATATCTCTATATGTTTAAAAGATAATCCCAAAACACTAAGTTGGTTATTAATTCATTTTTTCAAGGTTTAGGTAAAGTGCTAACTCAAAGTCTGAATGTAGCATTTCTTTAAGCACAATCAAAAGACAAAATGTTTAACTCTGTACATTATTTCCTTGAAATTGAGCTTCCAACATTAAGGGAAGCCAAGCAGAAAAATTCCAGAGAATATAATATAGAATAAAGGCAAAAAGACATCTCTTAACAATCTCTCTTTTTCTGGCCAAGGGAAATATGATATCTGCCAAAAAATTAGGCCCTGATTCAAGAAGCATCTCTGACATCACTGTATACTTGTTTCCTTATTCAGAACAAAAATTTATCACCCACTGTTATTGAACTGACCCAACCACAACCTCCCATTTCCCACCTAAAGCTAAGCTTTTAAAATATTAGGACCTTAATCCTACCAAAATGGGAAATAGTTCTCTTCTTACACGAATGCCGAAAAAACTAATTTAGGTATTCGATACAGAGAAATGAAGAAAAGACTAGAAGTGAGACCCTGGCCACCTCCTTTCCAAATGATATGCCAGGGAGACCAAGAGTGAGTGGATCAAAGGGAATAGTTCAGAAAGATCTCAATGTGCCATGGCAGTCATGCCATTGGGGAATCAGCAGCTCAACAGTGGGAGAGCTTCCCATCCCCGACAGCTGCTAACAGGGTGAACTTTGGGACACAGTTCCAAGATGAGCTCACGTGGGTGGGGCAAAAGGCTTGTCCCCTCTAATATGTCCTCTGACAAGCTGTAACAGCTGTTTGACTGCCTCACAAATGGCTATTTTCTTTGGCTAAATACAAGATCACTGAATTATCCTAGCAAGAACCATGAGGGCCCTAATGAAGCTGATATGACTCGCAAACCAATAGATGAGGAAACTAAGCATAAAGATAAACAATATTCTCAGAAATTTGGTAGTTATTTGAGTGGTATTTTCCATCACTTAAGAAGATTCATATTTAATTTTCACTTTCAAATACTGATGAATCATCTCATAATTTGTTTTGACCGACACACAAATTAAATTGCATATAAATTTGATTGGAGCCTATGACGTTTGCGATAGAACTTCCTGACTTCCACTTCAGTTTCAACATCCTCAGTTGTCTCAGAGTCTGAGACTCTTCCAGTTCTCGGGGATTTACTGCTGCTGGGGGTGTCACCACATTGCCACTGAGAGGCATCCCTATTGCCAGGTCTGTTCTTGAATGCACTGGCTCTTGATGGAATTCCTCCTTGCTCAGAGCAGCAACCAGAGGCAGCATGAGATTATTTGGGTCTTTATCTCTGACTTCTGGTACAGAGGGAGAGCCAGAAAGTCCGTGCTTTTAGCTAAAGATTCCCAAGGAAGTCTAGCTGTGGGTAGTGGAGAACTGGAGCTGTGCTCTCTCCAGCCCTGCATGTCAGTAAGGTGGAGCCAGGCAAAGGGTGAGAGAGGCTGGAATCCAGGGCAAGGGGCCACTCCCGCCCAGGCGCAGGCGCAGGCAACACTCCAGGATTTGGCCAAGGGGATATGCACAGTTGTGCGGAGAAAATAAATTTATTTTTAATAATGTTTTTACTGCTTCCATTTTAAATTTTTATATTTTAATATTTTATCTTATATATATATATACTTTAATATATTTTTAATTTTATGTATTTATAATATTTCATACATTTTTCTATATGTATGTTTATGTACATATATGCATACTTCTCACATACGGTTTATACGGAAATAAACATACATTGGATATGATTCTTCAAAAAATTTTTAATAGGTATACAGTCAATCAAGAACACTTGAAGGCTTATGCTGTAGAAACGAGATGGACACAGAACAGTAGGCACAAGATGGACACAGCAGGAAGAGAGCACTAAATGAAATGGTCAGAACCAACTCTGTGGGGCTGGACAGCACCCGCAGGGCATGGGAGAAGAGACTGCAGAGCGAAGGGGCAGCGTGGATCCAAAGAACAGCCTGGAAGGAGGGTCCACACACAAACACAGGGGACTGTGACCACGAGGAAGAGAAAGAGCCATGCACACTGCCCCATTTTCTATTTCCTGCTGTGATAAGAGACCCCGAAAGAAACCAGAGGGACACAGCTGACCCCACAGTCCCCTGGCACCTGGTCACTAGCAGCTGACAAGGCCAGAGAGGCTGCGTTTACCCAACATCTTTTTTTTTCCTTAAGGCCTCTGGTGCTACTCCCCACCCAGGAGTGAGTCTTCTGTTTTTAAGGCTTCACACTCTCTGAGGCCTCTTACCAGGGTTTCCCCGTTTCTGCCATTTGATCCTTCTAGTTCTGGCTCTAGAGGGGACCTCTCTGACATCTCGAGACTCCAGAAGTGGATTTGATGCTCTGCCCATTCACAATCTCTCAGAGCACGTGGTAGCTCCATCCACTTTCCTGAGCCACCACCAGCTTATTACCACAGGAGGGGAACCGAGGAAAATCATAATAAATGCGTATAAATACGGCCAATTTTCCCAAGTGTAGCAATATGATTTCTCTGGTTTGTTTGTTTGTTTGTTTGTTTGTTTGTTTGTTTGTTTGTAATTTCAAAGCTGGAAGCCGAGAAGAGGGAAGTCGGCATCGCTGCAGTTAGTTCCTCACTGCGCGTTTCTTACACAATCTTGGCAAAGGTTCACAATTCCACTCAGCCTCCCTCATTTCACTTCCCAGATGCTTTTATGCTCCAAGGCCAAAACTAACACAAATCGCTCCTTTCTTGTCAGACCCCAACTCCATCTGTCCCCGTCCTTCTTCTCTCCCCATTACAGCCACCCCCAGCTGCATGGATCGCAGATGCAAATTTTATTACGATATTTTCATTATAATATTTACACAAGCACACTCTTGGGAGGTTTGGCCGCTGTTATAAGCTATACAAATGGGACTCATATGGCTGAAAAATACACGAAGACCATAATTTCACTCCCCAGGACAGTCCCAAGTATGTGGCTTGTCAGAGAGACCAGGGAACTCGGTCATTGTTTCCCATTTACACTGTGTTCTCCCAGGTGTACCGTGAACAAACTGCAAAAAGTGAACTTGGCTAAAAGCCTCTGCAACGTGTCACTCCAATTGTGAAGGTTTAGAATTCAGTTGAGCTTCTTTTCGTCACTGAAATAACTAAACTCCTTCTGGAATCTGCATTTGTGCACTTTAGCCATAATTATCAAATAATTAAAATCTGCTAAAGCATACTTAAAATTTTATTATCTGGAAAAAAAATTTAAAAATTAAAAAACCAAAACAGACTCATAGATAGACCAAAAAGAGAGGGCAGTGGGGGGACGCGTGAAAAACAGGAAGAGGAATATGGGCAATAATATTGTGATAAGTTTGCACTGGACAGAGACAGATGATTTTACTATACTTAGTGGGGTGATCATGTTGTAAGGTATAAAAATGTCAAATAACTATAATATTGTATATTGACAATACGTAAATAAATACAATTTTATTATATACTTCCACACATTTTCTTAAACTTTAAAACACATACAAATCACCTAGGATCTTAATAAACGCTGGTTAATTAAACTCAGATTCTGGTTCAGTAAATTTGGATGCAGCCTGAGATTCTGCATTTCTAACAAGCTCCCAAGTGATGCCAACACTGCTGCTCCAGGGTCCACACTTTCAGTAGCGGAGGCTTAAAGCATCCTACCTTATCTTCCTTAAGCTTGTTGGCATTTAAAAATATATATGCAACTCATTTTCGATGAATTATTGTATCTAAGATACACATAGTAGGAGCTTAATGAAAACTTGCTGCGTTTTTACTTCGTAAATGTGTAAAAAGTCTCCTTTACAAATTATAGCTGATGTGGTTGAAACGGCAGGTAGATGAAAGGAGAATCAAAGAATTCAAGAAGAACACAGAGTTCAATTGGGTCTCAAACAACTGTAATTCAGGGTAGAAAGAAAAGTAAGTCACTGAGCTGAATGTAGATGATAGTAAAAATGAACCCAGAAAAGAACTTCTTAACATATCAAGCAAATGTGTATAGTGTCTGAAAAACATAACAATAAAAAGCTCCACTTGTCTTTATACAATGATTATAAGGAGCTTGAGAAAATACAGGCTGTAGAAAAATGGAAATTTACAGTGGATAGGAAAAAAAACACACATTCAAGAACCAGAAAATGAAGATAAAAGCCAGCTGCAGCTCTAAACACCAAAAATGAATTTTCTTTTGAGAAAATGAATCATGCAGGCACTAAATTGAATTACTAAATCAAACTAGAATCTTTTGGATTTCAGGGTAAACAGCACCAATGCACACTATGAAGAAATGTATGAACACTGACACTGGGGGTTTTAAAAACTGCAACTTGTCTGAAACTGTGCAGGCTCTCAATAAAATTCGTTAGGCTTATGTGTCTAACCCTTTACCTCAAATCAGATGTCTGACTGAAAACAGGAAGTTAATCCTCATTCAAGCCTGTTTAAGGTTCAGGCCTGCGTTATCTGCACACTCTGCCTACCTGGCAATGAATGGTCGCGAGAGGATGCTGGCTATCGGACGGCCCCCTCTCCCCACAGTAATGACATCGAAAACAGATCTAGAGTCCAAAGATAACCATGGACTGCAATAATTCACTTTTGGCAGCTCTATTTCTTTTTTAATTAACTTCTTTTCCAAGCAAGAGAGAAGACCATGCTGCAGAAAGCAGATTCCTGATAAGCACACCTTGACAGTGGCAGATAAACAGGATCTCTGAGCTGAAGGATCAAGGCCAAGTAACAGGTGACAGCAATTATTCACCATAGCCGTGCAACAGGGCCTGGTGGGGTCGATGCCTTCAGTAAAGAGATTCACTATCAAAGTCATGCCTAAGTCTCTGCTGAATGAAAGGACAAACTACTACACAGAAGCTCCAGCACCTTCCGAGGGACAAGCAGCTCTGTGGCACATCCACGTCATGTAAACCATTCGAACTAGCAGTCTTGGCTCTCCTCAGCCCTCAAGTGGTGTTGGAGGATTCTTCTCTGTTCAGAATTCCTAAGCTAAGTAAAAGCCACATTTCTTCCTGACAGAATAATTTAATCGACCAAGATCACTTGTTTTTCCAAATGTTGCTGAACGCCTAGTAGGAATACGGAATCGCTATTTAGAAGCCAAATGACAATTAGCAGGTCCCCTAAATCATTAAAACTGGAGCTCTGAAATGGACATGGTGGTTAGTTAATTCGGAGAATCTAGCATTTTAACACTTAGCAGGAACTGAATTTCCATCCTTCTCATCTCTACATCATATAATAGAGTGCATTTATGGTTCATCAGGCTCCACTTAACTAAGGCAAAACACATCTCTGTGAGGTAACTCCCAAAGCCACAGTGCTTAAATGAACCATGACCAATTTTTAAACAGGGTTTTTTAAAAGTAACACTGTCATCAGCTTCTCAGTCCACATACCACAGGCCCTCAACCCCAGCCAAGTGTGTCTAAACGCTTCTCTTCCAGGCCCACCCGCACTCTGGGAGCCGTTCTGGCCCTGGGCAAAAGCAAGCAACGGTTCAGTATCACGCTCCAGCTTTACTGCTGAGACATTCTGCAACTGTTACCTGCCTGCTCCCTAGGAGTGAGAGGCCATGGGGCCCAGGGCAGGGGATCCCTGGCCTGTTGTTCTGATCCCCTGCTCCTGCCCTGTTTTTCAGTTTTCTCCTTTGGTTGATCTCTTGGCCTCTGTCTTTCCTCAGGATTAAACTGTAGCCTGCCTAGACCAGAATGACACACCAGACTCTTCCTGCAGCCTCAGCCCTGTCCCCCGACTCCTTACCTCAACCTCAGCCTTCGCTCAGTTCTCATTGCCACTCAAATCCTCATATCACATACAAGAAAGAAAAGGCTCTATTTTATTGTATCTCATCTAAATATACACTTATATCTCTCAGTTCAATTTTAATTACTTCTCAGTGGCAGATAGTGAAAGGTGGTAGTGAGTGGCTAACAAAAAGAAGTTACCTTTTGTTGGTGACAGTGATATTAACATGTGTGTGTCAGGGGTCAGCTCAGACTCCTGGCGACCCTGTGAGTGAGATATGTGCACAGTGTCCCGTCCTCAGCAGCGCTGCTCAGCTCCTGCACACTCACGCCTGCGGCTCCTCTCATGGAGTCAGTCCACCTCATATTTGGTATTCTTCTCTTCCTACTTCCTGCTATTTTTCCCAGCATTTTTCTTTTCCAAAGAACCCTGCCTTCTCGTGATATTAACATAGATCCTTTAAAATCATTCTTTTCACATTTCGCACTCCCTAGATGAATGGAACCATTCCATTCACTGGTGCTAATACTTGATAACATAGGGTAACAAGCAGGAAGTATTGCATATGGCTCCCCATAAGACCTGTATATGAAGAACCATAATAAATAATGTTGATCCATAAAAAAGATGAAACACCATAGGAAATCAGAGGAGGTGATATTACTCAGAACTCTGACGATCCAAGGATGTTTCAATGAGAAGGTGGCATCTAAGTTGTCTTGAAAGATGGGGAAATTTTAATCACATGAAAAGAAGGGAAAGGGGATTCCAGACAGAGAAAACTAAATAAGCATATGCAAAGGGGTGGTGGAGTTCAGTGGAAAGGACAGAGACCTCTGAGCTAGAAAAACAAGGTTTGGAGCTCTGCTCTACCATTTATTACCAGGAAGGGCCCATAATGTCAATTCTCTTTCCCTTCATTTGTGAAATGGAAAGAACACAACCTCTTACATAGGATTTTATGATAAAATATATGGTTGAAACCAACCAACTGCGCTACACGTTCTAAGCAGTCGAAATAGAGTACTTGTTCGCAGCTCAGCTGGAAGGAAGTGTGTGTGAAGGCGGTGAGAGGGGAACTCGGGTGGGGATGAGGTCTGGGGCTCTGACCTCACACTCAGCAGGCCACCGCCACCAAGGAGTACGGAGCACGAGAGTAGTGCAGACAGAACTGTGCTTCAGAGTAACTGAATCTGGCAGCAATAAAGATAGATTGGAAGAGGGAAGACTTGAGGTGTGAGATCCAGTTAGGTATAGAGTAAGTCGTGCAAAAAATAACAAGGGTAAAAATAGAAAGAGAGGGCCAATTCTAGACATTTTAAATTCGTAACTGCTAAGTATGGTAGATATATAGATGTTGGGATCAAAGGGAATGGAAAAGAGAGAACTGGATGAAAAGACGATGCTATTGACAGATTTAGAGAACCCAAAAGAAATAAGTTGGAAAAGAAAAAAGATGAACGTAATTAAGTTTGAGGTTCCAGCAGGACATTTGTTCATAACGGTTCTAAACATTCAGGAAAATCTTCAAAAATGAGAGCACAGTCAGGCAATGGTATGCAAACTGGATCATTTATTTCCCATGTGACATTAAAGAACTATTGTTGAATGTTCTGAGTCTGGCTCAAACAGACAGCTCTCCTATTTGCTGGCGGGAAGCCGGGCATGGAATGCAGGTGCCCAATGGGCCTCTCTCAGTGAGAACTGGTGTCGCCAGTGAACAGACGATAGCAAACAGGAGAGTTGTAACAACTGTTTGTCATTTCTTGGCTGCTCAACATCGAACCCCACTTCCTCCTGTGGGGAAGCCTTCAGTGTGTGGGTTTCAATAGGAAGCCAAGTCCAACCTCTCACTACAAAAGCCAAAGGAGGCCACAGGCTCACTGTCCTCACCCTGAGCAGATGGAGCATACACAGGTGTCTGAAGCGCTGGCCAAACGGAAGTTTCTGCAAGATGGCTCAAGTTGTGGAGCAAGAGAAACAAGGACAAGGGGACAGCTGAGTACTCAGCCTTAGCAGTGGCACCTGGCAGTAGCAGAATTATCAGACCACTCTGCTCTCCTGGGTTTCTGCCCACACTCCTATCCTAGCTTCCTAGACGTTGGTTCAATTTTTAGAGCTTCTCAATACCCTTCCAAGAATTTTTTTTTCTACTTAAGTTAGCCAGAGTCAGTTTCTGTTACCATAGAACCTCAAAACTTTGAAACTTCTCTTCTGCAATCAATGTCTTATGTATACATAAAAAGCATTACAGAGTAGTGAGCAGCCAGGACTCCTGAATAGAAGTCCCCTGAGTATGTCCCCTAGCTCCTTACTAGCTATGTGATCTTCAGCAAATCACCTCATACCCTATGCCTCAATTTTCTCACCTGCAAAATAGGGACCCTAACAGTAACCTCCCTCCTTCATGGTGGTGTCTTGTCAATGAATTTGATAATATAAAGTGGCTATGCAAGGACTTGGCATAGAGTAAGCATACATGTCAGCTGTAATTATGATGATTTGATGACAATAATAGTTTAGGTGCCCCTCAAATAAGCCAAGTCTGCTGTCTTTAGCACTTTGGAATCTAGGTGAAGAGTACATATTCGATATTCCATAAATAGGAAAGGATGGCATGGCATGCATGTACAGGACACAAACATGAGCCTAAATCCTGCTGTCATGTCAGTTTATGAAATGTTCTTTTTTAAACTGGCCACATTTAGGCCACTGAAATATTAGGCCATACTCCAAGGCCATGAAAAGCTTCCAAAGTCCACCAAAAAAATCCATGATAGGTTAGGATTAAAAGAGAAAATGAGCAAAGGACATTTGTTTCAAGCTTGAACAGTGTCAGAAATTCAAAAGCACTCCCCAGGCACGTCTGTTTCAGTGCCTCCCAGGGCTTCTGGTCAGATACACAGATACCCCAAGCAGAAGAAAATTAAGATATGACCTCCTAAGATCTTTCCTGAGGGAATGCGAGAACTGAATCCCCTAGGCTGAGAAGTTAAATATAGTCCAAAAAAAAATGTCTTTCCTTGGAGCAGAGGATGCTACAGAATTCTTGAACCTGTTCTCAAAGCCAGCGTTTGAATTGTGTATCCCTTTAGACTTAAGCGTGAGTTGTGTGGTATAGCATCTATCAACAGCCTTCAGAAATTTATACATCCCCACATCACCTAAAACAACATTTAAGGATTCACTTTCAGCATCACCTAGAACTACTGCTTTTGAGGAATTGATTTCATTTTTTCCCTATAAATTTCTAAGTTTCCCAGCATCATTTATTGAAAAAGACCTGTGGCTCTATGGTGCCACTTTCTGAAATAAATCAAGTGTCCATATTCTCGAGCCTGTTTCTGGGCTCTCGTCCCTTCTGTTGATTGATTTTTCCATTCCTATGCCAGTGATACACTATCTTAATTACTGTGCTTTAATTACAAGTTTTCTTTCCTGGTAGCTCAAGTCCCCTGACATTCATCTTCAAAAGTGCCTCAGTCATTCTTGGCCCTCTCCATGTTTATATACACTTTAGAATCAGTTTGTCAGATTTCACCCCAAAAACCCACTGGGATTTTTATTGGGATTCCATTGAATCTACAGGCCAATTTGGGAGCATTAACATCTTTACAATATCAAGAAAGAAAAAGAGTCCACAGACCTCAGCTGGAAGAGATTTAACACTAAATTAAATTCTGATTTGGGGCTATGACAAGAGACTGAGGGTCCTATTTACTGAAATAAGACTGTATTTGTTCACTTAAAAAGACAGGACTCATTACCTGAGAGTAACCAGAAAAGCAGGGACTGCTCGATTTGTATTCCAGTTGCTAGGAAGATTTACTTCTCTGTATATATTGCAAAGGAAAGATAAGAGACACAACTAAAGCTGTATTTTGATTATATCATAAGCAGTGCTTGTTCAACTGGCATCCTCAATACCAATTTGTGCTTTTCACAGAAAATGTCTTTGCATATCTTTTGTTAGATATATTTTGTTAAAAAGTTAGTTCCCATATCTTACATTTCCCCGTTGCTTATTAATAGTATGTGAGAATGCTTCTGAGTTTTTATGTTAATCTTGTATACTGCAAAGAAGTCCTCTAATAGTTGACATTTAAGGGAGGGGGCAGTTCTATGCAGATAACATTGGTAGGCCAAATGTCTTTTAGGACTTGTAATTCTAGGCTCCTGTCCCATGAGGACACCGGGATGTCATATTTCTAGCCTCGAAGCCTGATTCAGTTTTTGTTTACCTGGTTCTGTTTGAGTCCCCAGGCTACCTGGACCCTCACGGCCCCTTCCCTGCACAGGCTGAACTTCTAGCCACACTTTCTGCTCCTAGACTATCCTGGGACCAATGCCCAACAAGGCTATGGCTATGGCTCCAATCACCATTTTCATTTCTGTTCTACAGAAAGGAAGGTGGTTTTTTTAGCCTGGATATATAGTTTTGTATTGTAATATTTCTGCTGCCATCAATTGTGTTGGTAAGGAAGGGAATTAGTCAAGCTATAAACCCCCATGAGACCTCGTCAGAAGTTAATACAATCATCTTTATAACATCTTGGCTATAGAAAACATTTTGAATAAAGCACAGCATATAAAAAATAAGCGTGAAATTTTAAGAGATCATAAGGCAAATTATAACAAAACCAAGATGTTTTTAGTTATTTTGCCTAAAGAGCAACCTTAATAGTCAGTCCAACGTTTTCACATATTCTACTGGATGTTAGAACATGGATTATAGTTTACTTTCATATCCTCAGAGTCAAGTATATCATAATGCTAAAGACTCTTAGTGGAGTACTGCTTGACTTAAGGCAGGCCACATAACCTCCAGAACCTCATTTTTCTCATCAGATAAGTCATGTTATCATAACAATTACTTCAAATAAACCATAATAGCACATAAGGTGGGAAAGAAGATGGGAGTTAAAGTTTTTACATTGTTCAGTAGGAGAGTGAACGTACTAATTTGTTATAGACTTTAAGTTAGATATTCATGTTAAAATAGGCAGGGTGAAAAAGATATGAAGAATAAAATTTTCAGGGTAATAGAGGCAATAACGGAATGAGTAAAAGAGAAAGAGAGAGAGCAAAAAGATCTTCAATCAATCCAACAGCTGTGCCCCTGATCCTGTCTCTACACTCATTCACCCTACTCTGTGCCCTTCATGGCTGACCTTGTATGGATCACAGCCTGAGGCTCCCTTGCTCACTGAACTCCCTGTGATCTCAGGCAGTAGGAGGCAGAATGGAAGATCAGAGGGAGCTTAGAAGAGTGAGAGCAGGGCATATGTTTCCGGGCATACATCTCCTGGCTCCTTCTTCATAGGGCTACCAGCTGCTGAAGGGAGGCCTCTGCAGATTCATGCATTCATTCATTTTTGAGTCTCTCTCTCTCTCCCCCCGCTTCTTTCCCTCCCTCCCTCCCTCTCTCTCTCCCCACCCCTATTCCAGCAATTGTTTCTACCCTGTAGCAGTTTGAATTGAGTTCCCTGAAAAAAAAAAAAGTTTAAATCCTACCCCCTGATACCTGTGAATAATACCTTATTTGAAAATGGGATTTTTGCAGATGTACCCAAGTTAAGATGAGGTCATACTGAAGAAACTGAGCCCTAAATCCAATGACTGGTGTCTTTATACGAGAAAAGATAAGAGTTTTGGGTACTGAGACACAGAAACTCAGGGGAGAAGGTCATATGATGACAGAGGAAGAATGTGGAGTGACGTGGCTACAAGCCAAAGAATGCCAAGGATTTCTGAGCCACTAGAAGGTAGGAACAAGGAAGGAGACTACCCTAGACTCTTCAGAGGGCGCATGGCCATCTAATACCGTGATATTGGACTTCTTGTCTCCAAAACTGTGAGGAAATAAATATGAGTTGTTGTAAGCCACTTAGTCTGTGGTAATTTGTTACAGCAGCCCTAGGAAACTAACACAGTCCCCTTAGTCCTCAAGGCTCCTACCCAGATGTTCTTGCTAGCTCCAGAGCACCTCAAGTTCTCTGTGGGATTTTTTACCCCATAAACCAAGTGACCTTTGTAAATAGTCACTTTAATTACTCTCTTCAAAGTACCCAAATTCAGAGTTCAACTTGTTTTTTTTTTCATTTAGTCCTTTGTATTGGTCCTTTGTATATCTTCATATATTATGCACACTTACAGGTTAAAGATATTATCTATAGTGTAACATATGTTATAAATATTTTTCCAATTTTGTTGCTTGATTTCTAATTCAGGATGCAGTGTTTCTGATTAACTGGATTTTTAGCTTCTCATGTAGACAAATTTAGCCATTTTTTTCTTTCATGATTTCCATTATATTTTTTCGTTAAGAAAGGCCTTGTGGTGGTCCCAAGATCAGAAAATATGTCATCTATATTTTATTCACCTTATTGTATAGTCTTGTTTAAAAATCTTCAGTCCATTAGGAATTTATTATGGGATATGTGAGGTTTACATATATGTAAACATATACTGAAACATGCATTTAGTTCATATACATAAAGTAGGAACTCATATGTCCAAATCTTAATCTGGGCTAAAATTTGTATAAGCTAGAAAAGCTCTTTATTCTTTTCATGGTCCAATACAGTAGCTATTGAACACTTGAAATGTAGTTATAGTACAGAATAAATCAAAATGTGCTTTGAGTGAAACTACACGGGAGATTTCAAAAACTTAATACAAAAACAAAGCATGTAAAATATCTCAATAATTTTTATGCCAATTATATGTCAAAATGAGACTTTATTTGATAGTTCAAATAAACTATCTTATTAAAACTAATTTTTCCTGTGCATTTTCCTTCTTTTGATATGACTACTAGAAAATTTTACTAATATATTTGGCTCACATTTGTGGCTCACACTACACTTCTCTTGCACAGTGCTGATCTAGATTCTAAGGTCTGATTGGGATTCACTGGATGCTTTTCAGTTTAGGTCCTACTCAGTGTGGTCCTTAGACCAGTCTCACAGAGTTCACCTAATTGCTTATTAAAAAAATACACCATCTCAGGCACTACCCCAAATCTGTGAATGAGATCTCCTAGGGGACTCCAAAGCACAATAAAGTGAGAACGATGCTTTAGATAAACATCCTACACTTGGCCACTTAACCTTTCACCACCCTAATGATGAAGAAAAAGAGAGGAAAGACAACGTTCATGGTATGGAAGAGGGGCATAAATTTCTGTTGTTTGTAAGGCACTCAGGCTATACTATTGTACTACAGCAACCCAAATTGATTAAGATACAGTCTTATGTTTATAATCAGGCAGTGCAAATACTATTAGTTTTACTTCTTCTATTTATAGGTTTCTTTTGAGGGGTAAAATTTCATAATCTACATAACCAATTTGTACGATAGTCTCTAGTTTTATTGCTGTTTCTGTGAATAAACTTTGGTTTTGAGTCGCACATTCTTTGAACCTGGCTTGCTTTATTTCTATGATGACTTACAGCAAGCACTTCTCCCAACTCTTCTTTAAAGTATTTCTTATCACTGTGTCTGAGAAAACCTTTAAAAAGTGCCCTTTAAGAGTCTCCTACTTAGAAACACACTATTCCAAAAAATCTTTTTTCTTAGAGGTTCAAATTTTATTTCAAAAATACCCTCCTCAGTCCTTCTGTACACTACCCACCACCTCCCAGGCAGATACCCATATCACTCTCCCTAAGGGAACTGCAGCAACAGGACATTTGCCCCTAAATATCACCTTGCCAGGTAAACCCTACCAAACAGTCATTCTCTGCCTGTCACACCTCAAAGAGTATCAAACACTGAATTGTTACAAGGTGCAGTGGGAAATCTAAAGGCGTCAAGGCTAAGTGTGACCCATATAAAGTAAAAATAAAGATTTAGGAAGTCCGCAGTAGACTGTAAGTCCACAGTAGACAAATACCAATCGACGCCCCCAAAATTGGAATGAACAGACAACAAATGTCTGGCTTTCATTCTGTTAAATGGATCATCTCATCTAACCATGAGCCAAGTACACACTATTTCCATTATTTTAATTTTAGAATATTCCTTAATATCTGGCTGCACAGGCACATTCTTATTATTGTTTTGAAAGATTTTCTTAGCTATTCTTGCTTGTTTTTTATTCTTGCAGAAGAACTTTAGGATCATTTTGTCAAGCTTAATTTCCCATGAGTTTTGCCTTGATTTGCACTAATAACTATAAATGTACATTGAATCATCCAACCCAAGAACATGGTACATCTTTCCATTTATTTGGGTTTTCTTTTATATAGCATGATAAAATTTAATAGTTCTCTTTCCACAAGTCCTAAGTAGTTTACACTTTTATTTTCATTGTAAATGCAATCATTTTCTAGAATTTTTTTCCATTTCACTTAATTAAGCAGTAATAAAAAGTTCAAAAATTATAGGAGAATAAAAACAAACTCTCTTGTCACTTATTCTGCCAACCCTCCCTCCTCTCACCAGCAGGAACATTTATGAAGAGTTGGGCTCATATCCATCAAGACAATTTCCGTGCTCTCTGGAATTTGGTGAGTTTTTGGCTCATTATGTTTTATATAAACAAGATCACACTACATGTTTTCCCTATGACTTTTCATACGGCAGTATGTCTTACAGGAGTTTCTTTGACAGTAAATATAGCTGTAACTATCTATAGCTGCATATGAAACTTATAAGAATTTGACAATGTATTCAGTAAAGTTCTCTACTAATGGACATCTAAATCACTTCTGGTTTTTCACAGAGAAAATACTACTTTGCCAAACATCCTTGTACAAACATCTATGTGCATATACATCAGTATTGTTGGAGAACTTTCTGAAGATGGGATTTCTGGGTCAACAGTTATGAGCATTTAAGAAAGCCACTATCATATTGCCCTGAAAAAAAAGATTGACCACTTTGTACCAACATTATGAAACATTTTCCACACCCTTTATATTTAACATTGTCACTCTCAGTTTTTGGCTATTTGCCAAAATGTTGTTAAATAATTGTTTTATTAATTCATATCTCTCCAAGGACCTGAGAGATATTTTTATATTTGTATTGGCTACATCAGTATCTTCTTCTACAATCTGTCTTGTCACAGCCCCTTTTTGATAAGCCATGAGTTTTCTCCTTAATCCCATGAATCTGCTGTAGGAGCTCTACTTTTATCATGAATATATATCCTTTGTCTGTTGTATGTATATCCGATGCTGTCATTTTCCTTTTAACTTTGTGGTGCCCCTCGTCAAGTAGAATTTTAAATTTTTATATGGTAAATGTGAGATTTACAAAATATGCACAATATTAACACGTTAAATTAAAAGATCTAAAATTGAGTCTAATAACTACTATAATTTCTAAGTTATAAACATAAACAATATTTCAAGATATCTGCAACAACTATAATGTGCTATGGAAATATCTATAATTTCTACTGGTGACAGTCTCCAGATACTCCTAACTCTACTGTGGTTTGCCACATTATAAACTGAAGGAAACAGTAAATTTCAGATGGAGTAAAATGAAAATAAAGATGTAATTGTTTTCTCATCCAAATTTGTAAACTCTTTGGTCTAAAGTTATCTCTTTATTGAATCCCTTCTTAAACACCTTCTGGCAGAGTTAACTATTGATTCCTTTATGATCCCACAGCTGTCTACATGTGCACTTATGGAGTGTTCTGTGCCAAACGCTTCACTTTCCTCTTCTCATTTCCCCCAAAAGACAGTCAGCTCCTGGAGGAAAGAATCAGGAGAAAGCAAAGCTGAACCTGCCTCAGAACCCTGTGTATGATGAGCCAGCATGAGTTATAAATAGGCTGATATACTGAAAACTCAAAGTAAGCCATGTTTAGCAGACTAATGAAATTGCACTTGGAAAATATTTTCAATTGGAATTTATTTTCAAACTCTCTATATTACCACTTGGTGGTCCACATTTTATTTTGGAGCTGAGCTTCCATCTCCAAAGACTAAATCAGAGTTTCTCAACATTTTTTAAAGTATTGTTCCTCTAAACAGCCTTTTTTAAAGGCATTTTTTTCTTACCCCTTCCATGAAATTTAAATATCACACATATACTGTATATCTATTTATGTACCCTGATCCTTTCGAAAGCCTGAAGTCATTGTCGTTATTTTTTTACTCCTGCTAAAACTATTATTACCCCCATTAAAAGATTCATAGACTAGATGAAATTCTGTGAATGACTGAACATATTTATATTCTATTTTCATGACACTAAAAAAATCATAATCATTCTATTAGTTGCCCAGAAACAGTTATATCTTCCCCGCCTTAATCCTACAGGCTAAGAAGTTATAAGACCAAAGAATACAGGATAAAAAAGATATAAAGAGAGGCATTCAAGAAATCCCAATTGAACTCCATTCTTGCCACATAATTCAGACTTTCCCTGTTTCACCAAATGATGTCTTTCACGTGCTTCTTACCCCATATGTCATTAGGAAAAAAAACATGGGGTGCCTGGAGTTACAATGTGCATGAGGCACACACATATGTATCCCCAGTAAGTTGAGAGTTACTATGAAGTCTCTTTGAACTTTGCCAGCATTTCAGAAAAATGACTCAAACTTTTGCTGGCAAGGGCAAAAATAAAGAGGCACAGCAGTACTGACAGTCCTTTGATATTAGGGGGTGTTTAAAAGAAAGATGCTAAGTCTTTGTTGGAACCATGCACTAAGAGAGAACGGAAAACCTCATTGACTTAAAAGCTAGTGGAAATTGGTTTGATCATATTTTAAAACCCCAGCCAAGATTTCTTCAATATGATAACATAGTATGTTCAGAAAGATTTCTGCACCAACTGTAGCAACCTGTTGATGCTCTAAGAGCTAAAATAAAATAAGACGACTCTGGATCAGAGGTTTTGCAAGCAGAGACTATAATAGATCATGAATTAATTAAATACCATAAAACACTATATTTTTCCCAGCTTACTTAATATGTGAAAAATTTATTTTTAAACCACAAAAAGTGAAAAATCTGTCATAAAATAAAAGTATACTGAAAAACCGTCAGGCGCTCTGTATCTGCTACAATGATCATTGGCAAAGAATATGATGTTAGTAAAAGTTTTTCAGAAAGTTTCTTTCCTAGTTTTACTTTTAAGCTCCTTTGTAGAAGATCATATTTTCCCCAAATTGTGAAAAACTATAATACAACACTTATTGCAGTTAGCACAACTTGATTTGTTTTAGTTTTAATTTGTATTGAAAGAGTTATATCATTCTTTATTAGAGAGTTGTGTTTTGTTTCCTATTTGAGAGTCTCAGTGTTTATTTATAAAGCATTTTTATGTTATATAAACAGCTCTTTATTTATTAATAAGCATAAATACCCATGTATGAACAATAAGCTCCTGTGGTTTTAAAGGCTGGAGAGAGGACAAGACATAAATAAGAGCCAAAGCAGGGTGACATTCTGATGAGTTACATTATTAAGAAAGACTAACTATTACTTTTTATTATATTCTCCACACCTGGTCATCAATAATGGGCAAATAAATAATTAAATTTCATTTAGTGCTAATCCAGACAAGTGAAGTGTCTCCACCCCCATCAAAAACACCATATTTATTCATTACTCCAAATATTTTTATTGTCTCTGCATCTAGATGATCTCTCAGCCTTGTTACTGCTAGTAACAAAATTGGTGGTGCAGGTACACAGAATGCCACTTTTTTTTAGCTCAGACCATCATTTTTCTCTCCTACCTCATGGTACCCTGAGAGACAGCCTAAATGATGGCTCCCAAGAAGGCAGCTAAAATTTTCCAACCATCATTCTCCCCTAAATAACCTTCAGGACAGATCGCATCATCATGCCTCCACCCTTTTGACCTCAGTCCCCATAAGAAGTAGAGTCCTAACTCCTAGACTCCCTACGCCACATGGCTCTGTACATCCCTTAACAGTCTCACACACACCCTTCCTGGACCCCTTACTCTTCCACCATACCTTGGATAATCCAGGCCTGTCATTGGGAAAGTCTTCCTGTGCTCTCACCCTCTTCTCTGAATGTTCCCATCACCTTCTTGGTGTAACTGAAAACAGTATGCCCCACCCACGAGGACATGAGTTACCTTGACACCCTGTCAAGTGACAGCTGTTTTCCTCCCACACCCCTAGTGCCAGTGGGCTGAGGTATGTATCTTCTTTGCTGCTCCCAAGCAATTTTTTCTTCCTCCATCCTAAAACCCATAGTCCCTTTGAGGCACATGTCATCAAATACACAAACTACCTCTTCTTATTACAATTATCCACTATATTTATGAATACTCCCATCATTTTCTTAGAACTCTTTTGCTATGGTTCTTTCTTTTGGTGACTAGTCTGATAGAGCTTAGAGATTTCACATGCATATATTACTCATCCAAAACAGAAGCTGGCAGGGGGTATAGCTCAGAGGTAGAGCATCTGACTGCAAAACAGAACTTGGCGATGCTCTTCTGGCTGGTGGACCTCTCAGATCAGCCATGCAAACCTAGTCAAATGGTCCTCCCATTGTGAGCTATAAGGATCATGTTAATAGCATCAAACCGGACAGTGAGGGGGACCAACAAATCCCTGTTTATGGCAAACAGAATTTTATAGCTCCTTGTATATTTAATTCTTCATGCCAGCTGGAATCAATTTTGGCATGTGGTTTAATTTAAGACTCCAACTTGATTTCATTCCAAGGACTTAACTGATTTTTTTCCATCTAGGATGGAGGATCTAAAAGTCACAAAGGAAGAAAAAAAGATCTGACTACAAAAAAGCTTTCAACTTCTATACATTAATAATAATACTGCAAATAAAATTAAAAAGCAAGGACAAGTTGAAAAGAAGAAAAGAACAAATACAAAAAGTCAATACACGCCCTATAAAGGGACTCTTTCCAATCAATATAAACAATGCTGACATCCTATGAGAAAAATAGGTAGAAGAACAGAAGCTCACATAAGACTAAGTAGAAAAACACACAAAAAATGTTCAACATCATTGATAAAAAGGTTAAACAATCTAATATTTTTACATATCAAATTGGAAAAGACTATTTTAAATAGATGCGATGATGAAGTGGATTTAGCGAGGTGGACAACCTCATACAGTCTCAATGGGAGAGTAACCTCCAAAAAATTTCTCAAAGCAATTAGGTGATACAGATTAAAGATCTTAAAATGAGACTATTCCTTGACTCAACAATCTCCCTGTAGGAATTTATCTTAAAGGAATCATCAAAGATATGATAAAAAGATATACATGCAAACATATTCAATATCCCTTTAAATTAAAAAAAAAACAAAAAACAAAATACGTGCCAACAAGAAAATTAAATACATGACAGCAAACATATATCATAAAATATCCTGTGTCCATTTTAAAATTATGTTTTCAAGGAATATTTAATGATTTGGGCAAACATCCATTCACTGTAATTTTAACTGAATAAAATTAATGAAATAAAAATATTATATGTGATCCCTATTACTCTCTTTCTCTCTCTCTCCCTCTCTCTCTCTCACATACACACACACATACACACACACACGCACACACACACATGAACATATTTCTTCATAAGTACATCTCTTAGGCTTTGTGGGACACACGGCGTTAGACCAGTAATAGCCGTAGCCCAACTTCAATAGCTCTGGCACAGCTACTCAGCTCTAACCCCTGCATTACTTCTGGGCATCACCAACTGCCTGTACATTTCCAAACAAGTTTAACTGCCCCTCAAGTTGCTGGGCATCCTCCAAGTACCATCATGTCTCACTGGGCACTGCGACTGCTCTACCAACACTATCAGCACACATGCCAGCTTCAAGGTGACCTATGGTGACAGAAGAGAGCTTACCACTTCCTGTCTCTTTAGGTAGGATCCTACTCTTGGTAGGATCCCAAAGACACACTCTTTGAGCCACAGCATTTTTGAAACAGGTCTTTGTGGGCCCCAGACATGAGTTCCATGGCTCCAGGACTGACAGACTACTATAGATGGTAGTCGCCAAGAAAGTCTGGGTATCTCCTGAGGTAGGCCGGGTCTTTCTTAGTGGAATAAGTTCATCTTGGTTGGTTCTTTATTTTCTTAGCATTCATTCACCCTTGAGCCCAGGACCAGCAGACTGCAAGCCACTGCCACCAGCTCACAGCTGAGGTACTTTTCAGGTAGGGCTGGAGTTTTATTACATGATGGTACTTGGAGGGTGCCCAGCAAATTGAGGGGCAGTTTTATTACAGTAAAGAATCCATCCTACCAATTAAGGAGCTATCTGAAGACACTACAAACAATATGTGTTACATGATTTTTTAAGAAATCACAAAGGAGACACCACAAAAGTTAACTGGATATTCATTTTATGTGTTGGGATTAAAAATTATTTTCATTTCCTTTCTGAAAGCTTTCTTACAATGTCAGTGTGTCTAAAATGAGCATGTATTATATTTAGAATTAGAGAAAGCAGTCAACACGGCTTTTAAAAAAAGCTGAAATTGCTTTCTAGATCCTAGATATAGATGAAAATAAATACTAAAATGGAATAATTGTTGTAAATCTTCAAATAAAATGAGATTAGCCATTAGGTTTATAGAGAATATACAATTTCATGTTGGTTAGTCTGTGGTTTTGCATGATTCCAGTGTGTTCGTAACAATTCCCAATTACCAGTCACAATATTTACATGAGTGAACATATAGAATGTCAGTTTTAAAGCTTGATGATAACTTAATTTATAATATTGCATAACTGTGGTAGCCATGGGCCTGGGCTGCTCAGATCTTTCTTCAAGTGAGAACCTGGAGGGAGGAGTATAGTTAGCTTCCAGCCTCCAGCTGCTATACCCTGGCCACAGCCACACTCTCTACCAGCAGCTCCTAGCCAGTGACTGGGGGAGGGGAGTACTCAGGCTGGCCATTCCCGCCCAGTGGGGCACTCTTCTCGTAGTCAGTCTTTGCATGGGACACCCCATTGGTCTGGCCATGACTTCTTCAGAGCTATATTTAGCTTCTTTCTACCCAATCCTCCTTCCTTCCATCTTTCCTTTCACAAGTATTACCCTCCATTGTAGTCTGAGTCTCCTGCTACCTACTCCTGCTTCTTCGCCCTATATCCTTTATAGGTTTCTCTCTCCATGACTCTCCTGCATGTTTAATGCCGTCAGGAAGTCTGCTTCTCAGAGCACCTGAACTGACATAACAATGAACAGTGCTATTTTATATTGAATTTTAAAGGTTTTAAAAGAAGGGAATATCATTGTAGCTACATAGCACATTAAATTTCATGAATGCTAAGCAACTGTTTATTATTAAAAGTATTCCTGTGACAAATACTAATCTAGTTCTTAGCTTTCATATATTAGAACTAATCTTTAAATTATTTGACAAATATAATTTATGAGCATGAAATATTAAGTAGGAACTATAATTGTTTTCATATCATACAATAATTCTATACATTCTCACATTTCAAATAGCACTGATACACATACACACACTTTCCAGCATAACATGCTCAAGTCTTCCAAAGGAAATTATTTTAATCAGAGAAATAAGTCAGCAATCTACCCACGAAGTACAAATCAAGGCTTAAAAATGACATCTATGATATGAACTGGGTAATTATTACATTAATAATTTGAATTATATTATCATCAGAAAAACATTTATTTATTTTGTTTCTATGGTGTCCTGGATGTAACAACTTGACAAAGCTGCAAAGCAGGTAAAGCTGCCTATGACAAACACTCTCCTATTCGTTGTTAGTCTCGAGGTTCTTCCCCACGCCTCTCTCCATCTCACTGCTCCTTCAGGGTTGTGACCGGGCTCTTCCCCAAGTCATCCATCTCTGTTCCCTGCACACTGCACCTTACTAAAAAGCAGGTTCAGACTTCGGGCTTTTTCCCTCAACCAGTCTCCAAATCCAGGTCTTCCATTCTCTTCTGAATATTTTTATTTTTTATAAATGTGATGACAGTTGGTGTCCTCTAATGTGTTCATGAATGATAGCAGCTTATAATAACAGTTGCTTTTCAGGAAGAAAATAATCTGAGCTGCAGTTAAATTGTCCTGCCAAGCTAAGCCTGTGACCTGGATCTAAAAGGATTAAAGGCAAAGCCTCACTGATTTGATAAGTGACACATAGATGACTTCCGTTTTTATGCTGAACCACAGCTTTCTAACTATTCCTTGAAAAATGTGTTATTGCAGGCTTTTCCCCCAAAAGATGTTAATATGAGGCAGCTGCTAAAAAAACTGTGTGAAGACAAAAATTTCAAATAAGAGAGCTCTACAGAAAAAAACATTCCATCTGTTTATAAGTATGGTAGAAGCCCAACGTAGTAAACACTACAAAAACTTATTTTCTGCTGTTGATGCTTATTTAATAACATCTGATTTCCTCCTTAGAATTTATAATTAATTTACCAACCATTTAAGCTCAGTCACGAACCTACTTGAGAAAGGTCCAGGCCAACTCATGAGAACAACTGGATCTGGGCCATTTTATATAAACAAAGAATCATCTGACTTCATAAATTGTCATGGGAAATATCATAGGAAGGAAGAGATGGGAATGGAAAACTTAAATACCTTCAACAATTGCTTGGATCCTGTCCTTTACCATATAAGATACTTTGTGATATAGGTTCCCACCATTTCTGTAAGTGTTCCTTGTTTTTTAAATGCTTTTCACACACATTATTTCATTTAATTGTCAAAACAGTCCTGTGCTGTGAGTTTGTATTGGCTCCACTCTGCAGATAAGGAAATGACTGTTGACAAAATTTTAGTGATTTAAACGAGACCCACATTTACTGGGTAGCAGACGGAGGGCTACACCCCAAAACTCTACTATGCAGTTTTGCGTTATGCCAGGCAGCCTTTCCTTCTCAGCACAGGATGTCAAAGAGGTATTCACTGATGCTCAAGAAAATAGCCAAAAAAAATTACATTATAGGATTTAAGAAGTTAAAAGTAGCATAAGTGAGAAAAAAATATTCATGTATATCTCTCTCAAAACCAGGAGAGTACATTTTCTCTAGCCAAACTATAAGGTATAGTTCTCCTGGAAAAAGAATGCCATCAAACTAAAACTAATGAACTTTATAATACTTGTTATACAAACATAGTGAATGTTGTTCATTAAAATAATATTTGAAATCTGTAGTGAGTCAAACAATGCTCTAACTAAAAACAAAACAAAACAAAACAAAACAAAAACAAAAAACAAAAAACTAGTGCTCTAGTGCTCTGGTTATCTGAACACTGGACAGCCAACTGTCCTGGAGAGCTGATGGTTTACAACTCTAGGCAACCAGTTCTGAAAATCTTAACTTAAATACATGTTAGTCTTCCTTTAAGTTTAATGTTAATTCTCTTGTTATAAAGCAATTAGTCTTTGTTCTCCAGATTGCTGCACTGCTGTGGTTTTTTTTTTTTTTAAAATAAATTTTCTGTTTCATCCTTGGTCATAAAATTGTAAAGACTCCCTCCTCACTGCAATCATGTCTCCACCAGGAAACTCTCTTTTAACTTGCTTTTTCTAAAAGTCCGTGCAATGAGAAACCAGACTATCACATTAAATTAGTCCCACAAACATTTATGGAACCTTTTGTATTTATCACCAACAGTCTGGTAGTGTCTGGTGACATGAGTTTCATGAGATGTGGTCCCCGTTCTGCAGGAATCCATAGTCTAACAGAGAAGAGGAGCACAGAGAGGGACGAAGTCAATCCTGGCTTAGCAAATGGACCAGTCAACGTCTATTTTGGGTTTGCAGAGGCCTGTTTTCTTACTTGATAATTAGATGTGTTTGAAACTGCCATACAACTGAGCAATAGTAGGTAAATAGTCTTTGCTATCAGGGTCTATTTTGAATTGCAACTTTTTCTGCAAATAAACCTCGGTTTACTTGTAAGTACTCATTTCTAGCTTCATGTATAACATATACATAGTTAAATACAACTAAAGTCCTCAGAACATGAGTTCCATGAGGGCATGGGCTTGTGTTTTCTTTACTGCTGATACCCTAGTACCTAGACCATTTAAATGTCTCCTGATAGCACAAATGCTCAAATTGCATTTATATAGTGCCTTACTATGTGCAAATCATTTTCATACCAATTATCCTCTTTGAACCTACTAACACCACTAAGATGAAATCAAGCACAACTTCCATGTTAATGAACTCCCCTGTTCATGGTTTCTCTGTGTCCTATCATTATAGTCTTAGTGGTATAGTGGCAATCCTTAAGAATGATGTACATATCCCTGCTTTTAGAACCTACGGCCATGCAAATGTTTCTCTCCACAAGAAAGAGCTCTTACAAATGAAAGAGCCAACATCAATAGTATTAATGATTTTATGTTTTACACTATCTATTCCATCTGTTATACCTGGTTTATGATAGAGTAATCTGAATTGGAAAGTGATACCAAATTATGGTAATTATTTGGGGGTCCACAGACTCACCTGAAGGGTTTGTTAAAACACAAATTGCTCTCCTCCTACCTCCTTCTAAAGGTTTCTTTTTCAGTAGGTCTGGGATGGAACCAAGAATTCACATTTCTAACAAGTTCTGTGATGCAGATGCTGCTTACTGACGCAGGGACCACACCTGGAGAATTACTGACCTGGAAAATCATTCTATTGCTACCAGATGCAAAAATATAATAACAAGCATAGTTACATTATTGCAAGTACATCAGTATGCTTTGTGCTTTTATGTTTAACTTTTTTTGGTAAATATTTTTGCCCCACATAAATCCTCACAGAAATAAATGTTTCTTTAGATGGATTATTTTATAAAAACTAGAGTCTTATACATTCTCTTGCTAAAAATGTGTTAAAATAAGAAAAAATACATAACACAAAAGGGGTAGATAGATAACTAGAGAACTTGGATAACATTAATCATTAAAAATTAAATATTTTCATTTAGAACATGTTTCTTTTGCCCAAACAGATAAACGATAATTTGCTAAAATTTGCTGTTTAAGTAGAAAATTAGACTCATATTTCCAAAGGCATGGAATTTTCATTATAGAAACAAGTTACTTGGTTCATAAACTTAGTATGTAGAAGCTTCAGGCTTCTGAAGGACAAACTGGAAAACAGCTGTTATGGTACTTCTCTGCCTCTAAGCCTTAATTTCATAAGAGAAGAGCTAATTTTTATTATTTATACTATAACTGCTTCACGATGTTTCTCATTATAAAATTTATCCTGGGTTTTTTGTGGTTTTGTTTTTCTGAAGTTCAAAAGGTGATGATTAGCTATTCAGTTCAGGGCTCATGAAGAACTAGAAGTTGGTGAACTTGATTATGAGATAAAATGCCATCTCTTTCATACACCATATTAAATCTAGAAATTTGTATTTAGATAGTTATTAAATGATCCTCCATGTTACAATTGAAATATCTACATATAATATATGAATATATATGTGTATGTATATACACAAACACACATACACACACACACACACACACACAGAAAAGTGAACAAATTTCATTCTCTATTTTAAAGAGTTGATCAATCACAAGGCTCACTGAATCTCAAGTCCATTGGACCGGTTATGTGACCAGCCCAAATACTATTCTCTAAGGCTACACTTCTCAGATGCACACACACATACTCCTTAGATGCATGCAAAGCAAACCCAATTCCTCCAAAACAACAAAAAAAACATTATTACAATACTTTTGAGTTATTAAATCTTTTCCCCCAAATAAGGTCACATGGAGACTCAGCAATAGAAAATACTATAATGATAAACTGCTTCCAAAATTGCAAAAAGTATATATATTATATGAGAGATTGCTAAGAGGAAAATACTTCTGCAGTTACCTAACGGAAGGTACAATTGTGAAGAATTCCTAGTCTCCATGTGTGGTAAGCTAGACCAGGAGCAGCAGCTCCCATCAGTGATACCCTATTTCACACCTGGGCTTGTCAGGGGATTACGCTTCCTCTAATGCATATTCTCATCACGAAATGAAATACCCCTGAGGGTAAAGTCCATTTGGGAAGCCCTTATTTAAACGTCCTGGAAGAGAAGGATAGAATTAAAGCAAATGCCCAAGTCTTAAGACTCCTGCCTTCAAGGACTCAATATTGCTAAGGGGAATTTCATGTTTTATAAAAAAGCACCCAAACGAGACTTTAAAGGACCATTAAAAATTCCCTAAACCAGGACAGGAGTTCCTTCTCTTCTCTTGTCACAAAAGGGAGAACAAAGGCAAAGAGTGTGCAGACCTCTGTCCCCGCAGATGCTGTGACAGTCACCTGTGTGTGGGTGCTCCCATCCTCTCCTCTCCCTTTTCTTGCTCTGCTCTGCGTCTCACGGGATGACTCTGTAGGCCACACTTCACCATGTTTCTTGACAACTGGCTCCATTAGGTTTGCATATTGAGATGTGGCCAGAGAAGGGGAACCCCCAAGGTTCTTCACCTTTCTCTCTCTCCAGTGGTATGTGTAGCAATGGTCTTCCTGTGGCCTTATCCGCACACACACATGCACATGCACATGCACACACATGCACACACATGCTCATTATTTTCAACTTACGAAACCCAAACCTATCGTAAAAGTAGAATTTGGGGGACCTAAATGAACCCAATTAACCCAAAAAGTACTAACTTGGTATCTAGTAGTGTCTTCCCATCATTTGACCTGCCAAACCACAAATTATACACTGTCGAACTGGTAACTGACTGGGGTTTGACTCTGCGTGTTAAGCAACAGTGTCATGAATACCGGACAATGACAAGGTCGCACAAGGCCCACTGGTACATTTCTACTATCACAAATAAATTAAAGTCTTATATATAAATCTCAGCTGCAGTTTCCCATCTTAGCTGGTATTAATCATATTGATTTAATTTATAAAATGTCTCCAATGTTTTAATTAAAGATGATTTCAGGAAAAAAGTACTGCTATGTAAATGCTGTGTTATTTTGATGACCTCTAACACCCTGCCCCATTCTTAGATATACCTTGTTGCTTTATTTACTCAATGCTGATATAAAAATTTTTTGTGCATATGAAGCAGAACTCCTTCCTCAAGGGAGATTTGTCACTTGAGAGAACTATAATTTCAGATGTCCACAACAAAAGCATTCTGATTGTACCATTTACCATCTGTCTGATCAGGCACATAGTCTACTGCTATAAGCCTCAGTTTCCACACCTGTAAAATGGTTTAATAACAGAACCTACCTCATGGGGTTGTTGCAAAGATTAAATCAGATATTCCATATAAAGTGCATGGTACTGCCTAGCACAGAGTAAGAACTCAGTAAATATTAGGTATTATTTTATTGCCAGTATATAACTTCATGCCAGTAATAAAAAAAGGAATATAATGAGGAAAAGTCGCTGACTTATACATTATTTGATTCAAATAATAATAATACAACTATGAGCCTAAAATATCCATATAACATGTACAAACTCTATTTTTAGCCTCAGCTTTCAACAAAAAAAAAAGTATAATTGAATTACTGTATGTCAGTGTTGCCTAATCGAGTTTTCAGACCAAGAAAAATTAAAATTAGTTAAAAAAAAATAAGAAGTAATTCAGTGAGCAGAGGAATAATATCTGAAGCATGAGGTTCTGACAAACATCAGATCCTCAGGAAACTATTTCCATTAGCCCTATTAAGCCCTGAAAGAGGCTCAGCTAGGAGTCTTTCCAATCCTGGTCCCAGACCTATACTTAGGACTAGCATCACTAAGATTGGCTATGTTTGCATCCCCTCAAAATTTCTAAGCCCCAGTGTGATGATATTTGGAGGCAGAGCATTTGAGAGGTAGTTAGGTTAGATTAAGTCATGAGAGTGGGGCCCTCATTATGGATTAATGCCCTTAAAAAAGAGGAGAAACAAGGTCTCTTTCTCCACCATGTGAGGACGTCACAGGAAGATAGCTGTCTCTAGACCAGGAAGAAGCCCCCACCAGAATCGGACCATGCTGGCACCCTGATACAGGACCTCCAACCTCCAGGACTATGAGAAACATCTGCTGGTGAAGCCACCGATAAGCCACTGTTCTTGTTACAGCAGCCCACGCTAACATACAACTGAAGTAGAATTTTAGGCCTATCCTCTATGAATCTAGAGATTTTCATTAAAAGTGTATTTATCCTTTCTTCTATGAAATACTGTTTTCTGTTCTCTTTCGGTATCAGTTTGTTATACAGGACATCTAGTAGCTACCAAGGGCCTAGTTCGTCAAAGCTGATGAAAACCATTTTTTCTTAAAAACACAAAAACACACACAAAAAAACTATAGTTCTAGAACCATGAAAACAATTCTACTTCATATCTCAAGATATATCAGTATTTCATATATTTCAATAGAAAATTTATATTTATCTGCCTTTTAAAAGATATATTCATTACTCTATCCTACTAGGTATATTTTCCGAGCAAGAGAGAGGAAAAAAGAGGGAAAAATATTTTTGAATGGGAAAGATTGTAACATGCTTAAATGGTACATCACAACTCAGAATAGATTATATATAGGTAATTAAATAGAAAATTATAAAATGTTGTTGATAAATGAAGTACACTATAAATATTCTAGTTTAAATCTGTGTATAGTAAGAAGAGCTGAAATGTTGTCTTTTTCCCCCTTGTGTTGTTAAGATTGTTACCATCTGGTCACATCAGATGGATCCTTAAGTAACTGTATTTATCATTTAGAGAAATGGAGACCAAGAACCTGGAAATTTTTAGTGGACTGTCCATGGGATAGGAGAGGAGGGGAAGTTTTTCAGAGGAAGACTTTCCCATACGTGTCCAATTTCCACAGCTTCCCAGAAAGTTTTCCCTGAGGTCAGGAACTGATATTTGATGCCCTGCACTTGATGTTAAACTAATCAAAAGCACAAGAGGTAGGTCACGCTTTTGAAATTCAGAGGAAGAAAAGGGACAGAAGCCACCTGGCAGGAAATCTCCCCACCCCACCCCAAAAAACAAGATGCCTCTACTCCCTTCTCTTATGTACAACCAACATATTTTATAATCCAGAATTTATAACCCCTTACCATAGAGTACCTTTTGTTGTTCTTTTTCTGGAGTTACAAATGGTATATTTAACTCTTTTCCTTAAATATTTGGTTTCATAGATACTATCTATGGAAAATTGGCATCTAACTCTGCTTAACACTTTACAAGGAAGCAAAGGACTACAAGTAATCACAGCTTATGTATGCATACTGCTGGATAGCATACGAAAGCTTTCAATCATATAATCTCTTGTCACCTGTCACAAACTTGTAAGGTAGGAGAGAAAGAACCTATCATTATTCAAGCTCTCAGACAGAAAACTCAGTGTCCAGAAAACAGTTGTTAATATTGAGTCCGGAAGTATGGATAAATGAAGGGGACAGACAAGAGAGAAATAATTGGTTAAATTTTTTTGTACAAGGTCTTACAACTATTAAGTGATAGAATTTAAATTCCTTCCAAAATTTCAGACTCTGGATTTTATATATACAAATTGAGAACTGTTCAAGTCTGAAATGTGACTTAGCAACGCCAATATAAATAACCAAAAGCATTAAGTATTTGAATTAAAAAAAAAAGACTTAGTATGCATACTATCTATAACTTAAGACAAATAAATGTATAAACCCAATATCTAGTAGAGACCACAAGAAAGAGAGATAATAAAGCAAGACAATAAAAGGAAATCATTGTATATCATTCTTTATAACTAATATAAAATTGCACTACTAATCTGTGTCCACTCAGTATTAAATTAATTAGTTTGTTAACTGGGAAAATGACACATGAAATAATAAAAAGTCAAATAATTCAAAGAATTACAAGGAAAAAGCAAGAGTTCTTCTCAGACCAAATCCTCAGTCTTCTTTCTCAGTTTCTTCTGTATCCTTTTAAATATTTTGTATACAAGTATGTATACATACACATAGAGGATCTTGGGTATACAGCTATTTTTTTTCAGTAAAAACATATCTTGGTATGTTTTTCTAACTCAACATATACATATCTACTTTTAAAAATTACATAGGCTTTTCCCCCACCATTAGGTCTTAAGAGTCCCAACATTAATTCCCTTCTCACAGCATTTTTCAGAGACATGTGTATTTCCTCTGATTTGAAGCTGGTATTTAATTATTTATTATATATTTATTATATGTTAATTTTTTCTTTACTAGAAATCATATGTAAAAAAAAATAAAAATAAAGATTTACTTTGCAGATAATAACAACTATTCAGAGGTATGATATGATATTAGAAAATATGCTATATAGCCCCCGTTACAAAAGTGACATCAAAATACAACTCTTGTCGAACAGAGTAAAACTCAGAAAATGAACTAATGTCAGAGTTGACACTATATGGCCCAACCACATAGACAGGAAAACCAGCAATGTCACCATGTGAAATTTTCAAGCAGGACAAATCAGATGGGTCATCAGAAAAGTACCCTCCAGCATTTTAGATGAAGGGTAACACACAGAAATCCTATAGAAGTCAGTAAACTACCACACCAAAAGCTACTGCTGAATGTGCTTTGTGACTTACGAAGTTTATGCAAAAAGAAACTTTTCCTTCATTGCTTTTTAATTTCTCTGGTAGAGAAATGAAAGTGGAGTGTGACTTCTACCTCCAACAATGATAGACTAAGTAACTCATTCCAGTCCTCCCATTAGACTACTAAAAAAAAATTGTAAAGACAAAATACATAAAGAAATAGCCAGTTGAAAGCATCAAAGAGCTCCCAATACAATAAAGATCTGCTGGGAAGGAAAAGAAATCTGTATTAATACACTCCAAGTTTGAAGTAACTTCTTCCTGTGGGGACTATTCCAATTTCAGAGGGGAGAGCTGAGAGGCAGAGAGGCTGAGCAGAATTTGCAATGGCTTCTTACTGCTCAAGTCACAGAGATTGGTATCCGGGGCTTATAAATTTGGGGAGAGCCTTCTAAACTCTTTCACTTTGGGCTGGGATCTCTAACGGCTGTCCTGTGGGAGTCAAGGTGAACCACAAGGTGGCCCTCAAAAGGGCTATAGCTCAGCTTTGAATCATCTCATTTCCTGAGACTAGAAATAGGTAATTCTGGGCTATGAGTCTCCACAGGTGTCCAAGAGTGCTAGCACCACCCCCCTCCCCCGCCCCCAGGCAACTAGAAGAAGCAAATAGAAATCTTAATTGTTAAAAGAGATCATGGTCTGTTTTAGGTTACCAAATGCTGCATAAAAATATTAGTCCAAACTCAGTAGCTTAAAATAATATTTATCATCTCATAGTTTCTGTGGGGCAGGGATCTAGGAGCTGCTTAGCTTAGTGTTTCTGGCTCAGGATTTCCGACGGGTTTCATTCAAGGAGTCATACAGTGCTACGGTCATCTAAGCTTTGATTGGGTCTGGAGGAGAGAAGTCATGTTTAAGTCCACTCATGTGGCTGGAGGCAGACGTTTCAGTTCCTCACCATGCAGGCCTACCCACGGTTTACCCTGACCCCTGAGGGACAGCTGTTAGAGATTCCAGCCCAAAGTGAGGGAGATTGGAAGGCTATCCCCAACTTTACAAGCCCTGGATACCAGTCTCAGTGACTTGATCAGTAAAAAGCCATTGCAAATTCTGCTCAACCTCTCTGCTTCCCAGCTTTCGCCTTGGAAACTGTGGCTTTTCCCAGAGCAGAGGATCTAAGAGCAAAAGAGGGAGATCAACATGGAAGTCACAGCCTTTTATAACCATTGCTTCTGCCATTTTCTATTAGTCAGAATCAAGTTGCTAAGTCCAACCCACACTCAACAAAGGAAACCATGCAAAACTGGGGTCATTGGGGACCACCTTAGAGCCTGGCTGCCTCATCTCCCTAGGCCTCAAATTATTTTTACACATAGTTCTGTAAATATAATAGCCACATATAATTAAAGATAACCATGCTAAGCAAAATAAGCCAGACAGAAAAAGTTAAAAACCACATGATATCACTTATGTGTGGGATATAAAGCTAAAAGCAACAAACGAACAGGACAAACAAGCAGAGACTCATAGACATGGATAATAGACTAGTGGTTACCAGACAATAGGGGGATTGGGGTGGGGGAGAAGGTAGATGGGGTAAAAGGGGTCAAACATGTAAAATTGGAAGTTATGTAAATTATATCAAGTGAGCAAAAAAATTATTTAGATCCCTCCAAAAAAAGAACGAGCCATCCCAAGTATCAATGATTCAGTCTGTAAAGTTAAAATGGAGTCTAATTAAAAACAGCTAAAACAAAACAAACAAACAAAAGAGATAACCATGAATACAAAGATGAAAAACAAAAAGAAAAATGCAATAGAAACAGCAGACAACAGATCCACAAAGCTCCAGATACTGGAGCTGAATTGTCAGAAGAAGTCTTTCGAAGCTGTATATTTATTTTGGTCATGGAAAACAAAAAGAAAAGATGATGAATTTTAACACGTAACTTAAAACCAAAATAAATAAATAAATAAATAAAGCCCTAGATTTCTACTTCCAGGCATGATGATGTAACCAAGGCCGGACTTTCCATTTTGTCATAAATAACTAGATAACTGGACAAAACATAAGAAACAACTCTCTGAAACATCAGAAAACAGACAGTGTAAAAACTATGATCCTTAAGCAGAGAGAAACAATTGCCCAGCCTGAGAGAAACACAAGACCAGAGATGAAAGACTGTTACTCACAGCAAAAGCAGAAACTGTAGTGTTCAGCATATTCCAGTCAGTTCCCCAAGCTCAGTTACTAAGGGTGAGGTAGAGGGCCAGACGATGCTTGCGTACACAGTAGGTTGCTTTACAAGAAAAGAACACTGAGCTTAAAGAACCCATTGTTTTAAAGCAAGCCTGATCTTTGTCCTGAATGAAGACATTGCATCAGCCTTCAAGGTTGCTCACTATACATGGAAACCTGATAAATAATCCAAGTAAAGGGCAGTCAGGACCTCACAGTCTTGCATACCCAGCAGGAAGTAGGACCTACAGGAAAACAAACCTAGTCTCAAGCTGACTCTCAACAAAATGAAGCATATAGGCTAGGTCAGAATTATAGCTCTAAAAACTGAACTATTCTTTGCCAACTGAAGAAATCAGACTGTTTATACACAAAATGTTTATTAATCAAATAAGAGAATTAATGTTAGAGCTAGAGTTAAACAATTGATCCAAGATTTTACTTTTTTAGCTCAAGAAATATAGGTAGTGTATATTATACTTCTTACATATAAGGGGATTCAAGATTTAACTAGATTTTACTTAATGCCTTTTTTTATGACAACTTCCTTTATTAGCCTATGAATAATACTTGCTCATCGAAGTTCCTGACTTTTTTAAGAGCTTAATTAGCTCTCCTATATTCACAGGTGTTAAAGGTTTATACACAAAAACTTCATCAGTGTCTAATACAGAAAGAAACAATCTAAGTTATTTGGTGTAATATCTATGAAGATTACACAAGATTGCTGATCTTTAAAAAGTTGAGGAAAATCCACAACAAAAGATAGTTTCAATTATATCCAAAGATCATTCTAACTAATACGGTATACATTTTTCAAAAAGAGAAAATTGAAATTCATTTATGAATATAAAATCCATTCATATGTTTATGGAGTATATTAGCATAGAATAAAAAGTAATTTATAAATTTGATATACCATATATGTCTTGCTTGTTGAGTTGTCTGAAAGTATGAAGTTGGGATTGAGATCATAGTATTATGTTATATATTTAACTTGAGTCTTGTACAAGAAAGGGAGTATTGCCAGCTATGAAGTGATAGTTTGTCATAGAATTTATTAATGAAAAAGGCATGTCTCAATGTTTTACTTTTATTAAGACTATATTTTAAGAGGTTTTAATTTCAAATATACTCTGTAGCTATTATAGTCATTTAAACAAGAAAGCTCATTTTTTTTAATTGCTAAAATAATGAAAATATTCAAGAGAAATATTAGTCAACTTTTGAAACACTTGTAAGATGCTTACAGAAATGTCAAAAGTTTTTAAAATGTTTGTAATTCACCATAAGCAAAGAGGCATAATTATTTTCAAAAACAGTACTTAAAATATTTACATATTTTTTTAAAAATTTAATGAAAATAAATATTTATGGGTTGAATTGTAACTCAAATGCATGCTGAAAATGATATTTAAAGATACTTTTGAAGAAATCATTTATAAAGCAAGTCATCTTTTTGTAAAATAAGATTTTTATAAATCAGACTTGGTTATATCTTTATATGCTTTATGAATACTTACTGAGTGATATTCAATGTCATAATCCTTGAAGTGTGATGAAATCATTCCAACATGTGTTTATGCCAAGATTATTAAGTAAGCATGAAAACAATCTAAGCATACATGCACGTTTAGTCATTGTGATGTGTACTATCTGGCAGGTACACATTTAAATTAGTCTGATTAAATAGAGTTTGTTTCAATGCCTGACCAACATTACCCTAAAAGCAAAACCTCATCTGCCTGCTGTCCTATTTGGTAACTGATTAGTTGTTTCATATACAAAGAATTATTAAATTTGAGCAGTACTCCAGCTGGACATTCTTACCCAATGACAGAGATTTTTATTGCACATATACATTTCATGAGCAGTAATTTCACATTTTAAATGTTTTAGAATGTTTCTTCAGCTCATCTAAATACAAGTCATAAAACAATCAAGATCAGAATGTGTGGCAAGTTATTGAATGCATAAGGTAGAACCATTTTTTATTACACATAGAAAAATGTAAGCATTTTATTTAAAAAGTTTTCCAGAACTTTCTTAGAGCACTTATGTCATCGAAAGCTCCCTGATGTAGAATAATCTCCCTCAGAATCATTCTTTTGCCTAGCCAATTCTCTATGTAAAGCTTCCAATTTATTCATTGTACACTTTTCCTTATGAATGTTTTCACTAAAATTCTCATCTGCCATATAGTATAGGATTTCATTTGCTCTAAAGTCATGTACTGATGGTATGTCATTTTTTAAATTTTTTATAATGGCATTCAGTTGAATAAAACAAGATTAATCCATTCCATAATAATACTTCTTTATCATTACTAGTACAATGGGTTCTCTTAAAAAAAAATCCTATATTCATTAGCTCATTAATTAAATTATTGACTGGTTCTTTCTCTGCATATCAAGCATTATCTAGCTCTATTAGGCTCAGTAGTATTACTGCTATACTTTAAACTACTCATTAATATACCAAATATTTATTGCCTACTATCTGCCAGGCATTGGTCTCCTAAGACCAATAAAATATGGTATTGTGAAGCTACCTGGAGTCCAGTGAGTAAAGGGATAGAAATGTAAAAGAATAATCAAAACACAGATTGTTAAGTGGAATAATTAAAACATGTAAAATTTATCTATTTATTCAAAGTCTTCTTCAATCAATAATTGAAAGTAGCCTACAAGTGACCGCTGAAAATATATAAACACAGAAGGATAGAAATAAATTTGGGAGTCAGGAATAAGAAAAAATATGGGTAAATGATCAGGAAGCAGTAAAGTCAACCATAAGAGTACTATAACTTACCATATACCACTGTTAATGGAGGCGCAAAAAAGCACAGCCTCTGCAAAGGAATATTTGGCGATATTTAGCAAAATACAAACACCTACCAAAATTATGTGTCATGAAAAGTACAATTTGATATAACAGTCTCATCTCTGAGAACTTGTCTTACAGTTAAGCTCATGATTATAGAGTGACATATGAAGAAGTTTATTCATTGCAGCACTGCTTATAATACCAGGAGATAAGAAATAACCCAAGAGTCCATCAATGAATGAAGTCATCAGTGAAACAGCACATAGTACTTCGACTTAGTGCAAAACATTCCTACTCTAAAATAGAGTGAGAAAGCTCTCTGTGTGCTGAAATGGAAAAATCTCCATACTCAGGTAAAGAAAGTAAAATGCAAGAATACACACACATGCGCACACACGTATGCACACACATGCACACACACACTACTCTTAGTGAAGAAAAAGGTGAAGAGAAATAAGAATATATATTTATATTTGCTCGTATCTGCATAAAGAAAAACTAGAAAGACTCACAGAGGTTGTGTATAGGAGGCAGAAGTGAATGATGAGTAGAAGCGAACCTTCTCAATATATAAATATCTAATTATTTTTACTTTTGGATGTCATAAATATATATTTTTAAATAAAATTTTAAAAAGAAAAATGTATACTATAAGATTGTATATAATCACTAGAGGAAAACTGGAAATTAGCTCTGAAGTTCCCACAAGTCAAATCAAATAGAGATATGATACTGTATTACTATAAGAATCAGGGATAAGTTTAAAATTTTTTAAACTATTTCTTGAATACTGAGATCTGAAAGAAGTTTCTCAACTGTACACTCATTAATTGAACATTCTGTGATCCAATGAATGGCAATCTCAGCAAAATCTTTTAAATACATACTCAAGAGCTTTCAAATCATGCTTCTGCTGAAAACTAATGTTCTTCCATTTAATTAGAATAAATCTTAATATCCTACCATGGTCTGTGACACCCTACATGACTGGCCCCTACCTAACTCTCCTTTCTCTCTTCACCTTGATCTTGAAGGTCTTTCTTCCACCTGTTGACCACAACGAGCTCCTACCTGTCTCAATGCCTTTGTACTTACTGTTCCTTTCTGCCTTCAGTACTAATCCCCCAGGTAGTATTAAACAGCTGCCTCCTTCTCATCATACAGGTCTCAGCTAGAATCCCACCCTTCTCAGAAGCCTTCCCTCTGACTAAAGCAGCACCACGTCTTCTCCAGGCACTCTTCAACCCATCACTAGGTTTTAAATTCTTTATAGCACTTTCTACAGTCTATTTATTTCTTTATTATTTTCATTTTCTGTTTGTCTTCTCCCACAAGAAAATAACTCCTGAAAGTTGTTCCCTACCGTATCTTATATCTCCAGTGCCTGAACATGGCTTGGAACACAGTGAGTGGCCAATCAATATTAGTTGAATGAATGAGTGAGTAACAGTGAATGAGCAATGAGAAAGAGAATGAAAGAAGAAAGAAAGGAAAGAACAAAGGGAGGGAAGTTTGACGAAGAGAGAAAAAGAAATAAAAATTTTAATATTCAACAAGAGCCAAACTGCTATGGCTAATATGAAGTAAGATCTGCCAGCTAACTCTGATGTCACCTGAGGTAAGATTTTTAGATACCAACAGCTTATACACAATCTTCAACCAATGTTACTTAGAGTCCAAAGTTTTGATGTCACTGTATATACGTAGTCGCACATTTCATGAGCTATGTGTCTCAAGAAAATTTATAGTGGGAAAGTCCTAGAAGTTTCATTACTACTTAGATTTAGGTAAGATTTATAATGTATGTTTTCAAAGCATCCCCCCTCAAAAAAAATTAATAAAGCAGGGCTAAGGATTTGAAAAGAAGATTTTATTATCACACTTTTCCATTGTAATACTTGATCAAAGTTAACTAAATGTCATTCTAGTAGAGACTGAGTTTCATATAGACTTAGGATTTGGACACGCACACCTCAAATCCAAGAGGAGTATCCTGGAAAAGGGTCTACTGGTCCAGTGGGGTTTTCCAAGCTATGCTCTAGGAGAAATCAAATATAGAAACTTCCTTTTTTTCAGCCATAGCACAGTGGCTGAAGGGAAGAAACCTATAAATGGTTTCTATTTATTAGCCTGGAATTTAACATCATTCATTCATTCATTCATTCATTTGCTGGCTAGATTTTATAACCATTGTCATGTGGTTTCAGGACACACTGACTTACTTAAAGTTCCACATGAAAAATATCCCAACTCCACAGTGTCTCTGACAGCCCGGTTTTGTATCAGGATGATTCCACAATCTACACAATATGTTAAATTACTCTTACAAAGATTATTCCCTATTATTTGCATCTGTTAAGGCTCATGTGCTTTATTTATTCCAGCATAGGTCTGAAATAAATTATGGTTAAAAAAAGTGTTCCTGATAATGCTCTTTTTAATATCACAGCATGAGGGTAACTGCTGTGAAAGCCTTCCCACTTTGGATCAAACTAGGCTTTCCTTTTTTTCAAGGTCAGCTGTAAAAAGAAGCATGTTTCTAATTGAGTTAGAAATGATTTATCTTGGGACCATACTGGCTGTCCTCAATCGCAGATAATGTTCAGTTTTCAGTTAATAAATCTCGGGTCAAATTTAAGAGCCACTAATCCTTCCGAGACACATCTGTACAATCCTAACAGACGACTGTCTCAGGGAGCAAACATCTCTGCCGTCACCAGAACTGAAGCCTCATTGTGGTCACGTGCCTAGCATTTGTTCTGTGTCTTTTCCATTCTCTAAACTTTAGAGAATGCTTTAGGTTCTGAGACTGAACTTTTTCTGGAAGGGTAGTTCTTATTAATGCAATTTTATGCCAAATCTTCATAAAAGGTTTAGGAAAAAATACAAGCAGAAGCAGAGACTAGAAATGCTCATAACCCAGATCTTGAAGGTGATGCACATTTCGGCTGGTGATCTGAACACTGTTGGAGTTTTCAGACTGAAGATGTGATCATGTTCTTATTCTAATAGTGATACCATTATCGCTACCACAATTATATGACTTATGTCCTGTGAATCCCTAGCAAAAACAACTTGTTATTTAAAGTACAGCTTTGGGCAATGAAAGTGGTTTGGATTGCATAGAGTTATTAATTAATACAACAGCAAAACTCCAAGACACGAAACCACAAAGAAGCTTTCTGGCCAGTTGTCAGCATTATCACACATATGTAAATAATCCAGTTTTAAAAGGCCCTTCTCTCCTATGCTTTCTCCCCTTGACAGTGACTGTAACGCTCTGTACTGAGATCGCTTCCAAGTCTAACATTTGTGATTGCAGGACAGTATGCAAGTAATCTTGGTTCCAATTACTTTTTCTAAATCTCACAATAACAAAAGTATCCAAGAAATAAGCTCTGTCATGTCCTTAAAGACAAATAGCACTATTGTCAGCTTGTCAATCCATCACAATCTTCACCAAGCAGATAACATTAGAGTTGACCTGGCATAACTGGTGAGCATACACACATATCCTAATGTCGTAGGTATATTTTTAAACAACACTACCCTTTTTACCAACATATTACAAAGTCTCCATTTTCTTCCTAAAGTTTTGGCATATGCAGCACATAGAAGAATTTTTTTTATTATAACTTATTGCAAGAGTAAGATTTTACTCCCTCACTAAAATTTCCAAAATTTAATGCATTTTATAATGTTTATTTTTTAATGAGCAGCTAACGTTGATGGAAGCATTGGCACAACTGCCTTGGATCTCAAAACTGATATTAAATACGTATGTTTCAGAGATGATCCAATCCTGCTCGAAACACACACACATGCACACGTGCATGGAATGAAATCTCTTACTAGTTAACTAGTACAGGCTGCTTCATTGTATTAATGACATTTCAGTTCGAAAACAAATTTGAAAATCTTTCAATAGTATGTATATTTTAAATATCAACTCACTTGTTTTAATAATTAAGTAAAATCAATCCGTGTAAAGCAATGAGAAGCAGCAGCATGATATCTGGCTAGAATAGGTATGTTCTGGTCCCTGCTAGACTACTACTTTGCTCTGTCATCCTCCCTGAGCCTATGAAATGAGGAAAGCAGATCAGCTGGACTTTATCATCTCTTCAGCCACTGCTCCAGAGATTCTAAGTCTACAGTTACTTCGAAGCACTGCTTCAGTGCCATGCCACAGTTCTTGCTGACCAGTCTACCTCCAAGTACAAAAAAAGAACAGAAAAGACCACCAGCACCACAACTCTGGGCTCTGTGAGTCTAGAAAGCCTCGTTTCCAGTGTGGTGGGGGCTCACTTCCCCATGGGACACAGCAAGAATCCCATTAGAGTGGGCCTAGGCTGATGTCCTGGCACTTCCATCTCCTTGTGCCAAATGACCATCAGTTACCATCCTGAAGGGGGTAAATGACCCTGACCATGACACAGAGCTGATGTTATACAATGAGGTTCGGGTAATACACTGAAACATTTTTTGGTACTGCCTTCTCCAATTTTGATTAAATAGATAAATTCAGCAGATATAGCCTGAGAAGGGTTATGATAATCAGAGGCTCAAGATTCTCCCTGGATCAAGGCCTGAGTCACATACCACCTTGACCGAGACG
The DNA here is from genome assembly GCA_004027375.1 of Macroglossus sobrinus. NCBI lineage: Eukaryota > Metazoa > Chordata > Mammalia > Chiroptera > Pteropodidae > Macroglossus > Macroglossus sobrinus. The sequence goes on along the minus strand of PVKZ01002542.1, from coordinate 70,634 downwards.
GGTGCTAGCTGAGTGTGAGGGGAATCTAGAATGTGCAGTAGAGGAGATGGTAGTGCCAGCAGCAGTCTCCAAACGAACTTCAGCAACGAGGCTGTGGTTCTTCCTGCTGATCTTCCCTTTTTAAGTTTCTCCAAGAAAAGAAACCAACAGAAGGCCAAGAAACACAAGGGATGCTGTATTAGTTTCCTCAGGCTGCCATAATAAAGTACCTCAGACTAGGCAACTTGAAACAACAGAAATCTATTCTCTCACAGTTCTATGCCAGAGGTCAGAAATCAAGGGATCAGCAGGCCATGGCCCCTTTGAAGGCTCTAGGGAGCCATCTTTCCTTGCCTAGAGCTCCTGGTGGCCCTGGCATTTCTTAGTCTGTGGCAGCGTAACTCTAGTCTCTGTCTCTGTCTTCACACAGCCTTTCCCTCTCTTAAATCTCCCTCTTTTTCCTCTTATGACACCAGTATTGGATTAAGGGTCCATTCATCCAAGATGATATTATATCATGAGCTTTAATTTAATTACATCTGCAAAATCCCTCTTTCCAAATAAGGTCACAGTCACAGGTATGCTGTTGTAGGTGGTATATACTGCCCAGAGTTGCTTTCAGGCCTCAGGCATGCATGCCTGCAGCTGCAGGGAATTCTGAAAATAGTCTCTATCCTTGGAAGTACCCGCAGCCAAAGGGAGCTGCTTCACTGAAAACTATATCCCTTCCTCAGGGGAGCCCAAGACCCAACTCAAGATAGAGCTGAAGGGCTCTTCCAGCCTGGAGCTCTTGGAGCTCCTGGAGGATGGGCTGAAGTCAGTGCTGCATCTGCATCATAATTCGCCCTCTTCCTGTGCTCAGTCCTGCTTCGCCTCACTCATTCCCTTCCAGGTGTCGCTCCCAAGAGCAGCCCCCAGAAAATCCCCGCCACGGAAGCCGCCATCTCGGCATCTGTTTTCAGGGAACTTGACCTAAGACACTCTGCCACTTACTAGCTGAGGAACTCTGTGCAAGATACTGAACCCCTCTACTCCTAAGTTTTCTCATCCACAAAATGGAGATAAGAGTCGTGTCTTCCAAGCAGGGAATTGTGAGAATAAAACAAGTTAATTCATCCAAATCTCTTAAAACAGGGCCTGGCATATAGTAAGTGTTCAATAAATATTTATTATGAGCAATTATTATTATCACATTTTCTTCTGTAAAAAAACACTCATTAAGAAATTAATTTTTATATTAATATCACATTTTTGGCTCTAAGTTATAAATCAGTAGAACAATGAAGCTAAAAACAATAAGTTATAAGTTATATTATTTCTGATATTCCAATTGTAATAAAATATGTTAATATTTTTTAAGATCACTATTACAGTATCATTACTTCCAGGTTAGTTATTTTTCAGCAAAGGAATAAAATCATTTCTATAGTCTTTATAAATATCAAAGGAACGAATCTACTTGACTCCGTCTGTAAACTCATATATTGATTCTAAATTTAATATACCAAACCCAACAAAATCAAAAAGGAGAAAAACTGCAATTTAAATGGAAGCTTTGATATTTCAGAGTAGCTCTGAATCATATATCAATGCCTGATACTATAGAGCGTTGATGATCAAAGTTATACATTAACCCTTGGAGAGCAATATAAGGTTAAGGATAGATTTATATAGTTGATAAGTTGAAATCTTAAAGGAATAAATTAACAACACTTATTTTGCATTTAATGCAGCTATATCTTAAATTAGTTTTTCTCAAGATTAGGAAATATCGTGTATGACCATGCCTCATCTCATTATTCGTTAGGACAAGATGAGGAAACTGTAATAAGTCAATGTAAACAAGGAAAAGTCACCCTGCAGACTGAGGACTCACATACTATTTGCCATTATGTAGTAAACATTCCTTCGCTGCTCTGTGCAGAAATCTCACGCAATCCAGGAAGGACCGGTCCTAAGAGTAATGTCTGGTCGAGTTTCCATGTTTCCACTTGTAAGAAACAGTTATGACTTAAGTGCTTACTATATGCTAATGTTTGAAATATTTTATTTTTGATTCTCAAAATAACCCTTCAAAGTACATATTATTATCCCATTTTCTAGATGAATAAAATGAGGTTCCAAGAACACAGTTTATAACATGCAGAGCTAGACAGACTCCAGTCTATCTGTACTCTTTCTACTCACTGTCTCCCACTGAGTACATAACCGTTAAATAGCCAGCTTATATTCTGCATAAAAGGATTATAATATAATTGGTCTTTTTTTAAGTTTCAAACTGGTTTGTTTATTTTTCAAGTTAGAGAACATAGAGTACAAACTAAAAAAGTTGAAATATTGCTATATTCTCAAATCAGCTACCCAATTTTTTTGGATAACAATGAGAATTATACATACCTTTTAAAGACAGGTTAAAGGACTAAAAGCAGATTATTAACTTGAGACATTTAACAAAAAGACTAGTGCTATTTCTGCTAATATGAAAAATTCATAGCTTCATATTCTGACATCAGAAAGAGGCACTAACAAAGATCATGTTTTTTACATGAAATGGGAGGTGTCTAAGTTATAACAAAAAAAGGATATTAACTGTCTTACTGTATTATAATGTTTATGGTAGATGTTCCAATGACAGTACTGCTTTTCAGAAAGCCTGAAGATGCTGTAGGTTATGCCCAATTCTGCAAACAGCCAACACTCATTTATGTGGGTACCCTGCAGGCCATTCCAATTTATTATTGAAAAAAACCTTCCTGTTATTATGTGCTAGGTATTTTAATAAGCATTTAGCAATAAGCAAGACAGATAAAGCCCTCTGCCATCATCTCGTGAAGTTTATAAAGAGCAGGGAAAGATACTACAAGGGTTACCTGTGTGAGGTGTGCTATAAAAGAGGTTTATTGCATAATGCATATAATTTATGGATGCTCATAAGACAAGACTTAATAAACAGTGGTGAAGTGATGAGCTTACACATATTTCCAAGGAATAAGTAAAAGAAGCCGAGGGAGGGGAACCAACCCATAGCAAAGATGACAAGGATAGGACAACATTTCAAGCAAAGCAAAAATCCAGCGTCTTAATCATAATAAAGCTGCCATTATAAAGTACCGTAGACCGCTTGAAAACCAGAAGTTTATTTTTCACAGTTCTGGAGGATGAAAGTGCAATATGAGGGTGCCAGCACGGTCAGGCTCTGGTGAGAGCTTTCTCCTGGCTTGTAGACAGCCGACTTCTCACTTCTCAGATGATAGAGAGAACAAGCTCTGGTCCCTTCTTACTAAGACACTAATTCTATCATGGGGGCCCCACCCTGCTGACCTCATCCAAACCATATTATCTCCCAAAGAACCCTGCCCCCAAGTACCATCACATTGCAGATTAGAGCCTCAACCTAAGATTTGGGAGGGATACATTCAGTCCATAACACAGAGGAAAGGCCTGAGGTGAGAAAGAGCGTGGTGCCTTCATGAAGTACAAAGGGATTTAGGAGAGTTCCCTGGGACAAAAATAGATGGGCAGGAAGAATGGTTTAGGCAAAAATTTTGAACTCGATCTTACAATTACTTCAAAGTCACTGCAGGCTTTAAGCATGAGTCATATAATCAGATCTATGTTACGGATGATTTTGAAAGAGAGAAATTATCAAAGTAAATGTCAAGTTCCATCTGATATGTCACAAGAGAACAAGGCACTTAGTAAAAAAATAATTGCGAGATATTTTAGCTCTAGAGTTTTGACTTAAAGAAAGAGAAACACAGCAAAATCAACTTCTACTTAGACAAAATTTTCTTTGGCATGTTAAAGCTTAGCCTTAATGGTTTTTAACAATCCTAGCTGGGATTTTTTTGCATTTGGATAGGGCTTGTTAAGGACTGATTTTCCTCAAATTAGAAGTGGGTCCTAGCCAAACCCAAACATAGTATAAAATATTATCTATTTCATGGACTTGATTTTTATATCTACTTTTTCATGAAGAATTATCATCTGTTCAGTTAAGATTCTAGAATTATAAATATATGAAAGCATTGAGCCTGGGTGAAACTAAAATATACTTAAATGACTTTAATTTGTTAACATTTATTATTGGTAATGTTGACCCATGAAACACTGAATCAGTAAACCTTTGTGGCTCTACACATTAGCTGCCAATCATAATCTAATATACTATAAATAGAGTAAAATTCTAAAGGTTTTATTTTCAAAGGGCTCTTACTATTAAGTGTTAATCATCTGAATCTTATTGAGATTAATAGAAATTTGAATTTAGGGGAAAAGCAGTTTTGCTTCTGTATGGCCAAGTATACTCCTAGGACCACCTACCCTCGTGCATATAACAACAAAACTCTGAATAAAATTAAATTTAAAAAAAAAAAACAGAAGGCTCTAGAGACTGAATAAAAGCAGTCAGATTTTCACAAGGGCTCGAAAAATTGTAATGGACTGCCAGGGAGTGGGTTTCCCACTTTTTTTTTTTTAATAGCCTGTTACCTAAAGATAGATGTAAGTCAAGGCATCATTCAGGGTGGCTAAAGCACCAATAGAGGAACACATAGTCTTTTTGAACTGAAGAACCTTAAGACAGAGTTGAGGACAACCACAGCCATTAGAAATGGGAAGGAAATCCCAGATAGGAGAAAGCTTTGTGGGCAAGCCCCAAATATTCTGTAAACTCTGACTGACATTGAACTACACATGTGTAAGGAACATTGAAAATTCCCTGTTAAGGAAAAGCATAACTGAACTGAAAGACTTGTGCCCTGGTACCCAGAAATCGGTTTTTAGCTTGAGTCCAATCAAGTTAATTGCCTAGTAAAACAAAAATATCAACACTATTCAAAAGAACGTAACAGAATCCAGAGTCTACACACAGAGTCTCCATAGTGTACACAATGTCCAGAATACAATGCAAAAGTATTCAACACATGAATAATTGGAAAAAAAAAAAAAGACCAACCCCAAGATGATCTGAAAGTTGAAATTTACAACCATAAAGCAGCTATTATAGCTATGCAAGGTAAAGGAAAACACTAGTAATGAATGGAAGAAAAAAAAAAGGAAAATCAGCAGAAAAACAGAAACTGTAAAATAGAACAAAATGGAAATCCTACAAATAAAAAATACAATATCTGAATTTTTTTAAATTTGTTTGTTGTGCTTAACAGCAGAATGACATGAGAAACAAGATAGTACACTTGAAAATAAAGCAATAAAAACCATTTGATCTAAAGAACAGAGAGAAAATTATTGAAAAGGAAAATGAACAGACCCCTCAAGACCTCTGAATAAAAGGTTTAACATGTGTATTTGGTATCTCAGGACCAGAGGAAAGAAAGAATAAAGCAGAAAAAAATATTTAAAAATTTTAAAAAGCAGCCTCTAAAAAGATCCCTCTTCATACATGAAATAAGCTTAACTTTCTCATTTAAAAAAAAAAGTTATCTTTACAAATTACAGACAAAAGTGGTAACTTCTTCATATGTTAAAATGCATTTAGAGAAATAATAGCAAAGTAGCCTTAAGGTATTATGAATTTAGATAAGAGCACAATTATACTCCACAGCATATATGGCAAAACTGAATATTACCATGGATATTGGAACATGAATATTACCATGTTCCAAATCATTTTGTGATATTAGAAGTATACTGTAGTATACATAGAATTTATATTTTTAATCCAAGTAAACAAATTACCTAGAGTACATTAATTTGTAAATGTCAAACATCAATTTATAAATTGCCCTTCCTGTCACCTCTTTCTCTTCTTTATGCTGGATCCTAATAGAGGCAATGGAAGTGGGGTAGACATAAGCACGACAATTAGATTCAACCCAGGAAAAACTCCATATAAAAATTCTTGTAAGACGAGTCCAGGAAATAAAGCATCTGCTAGCACTGAAATATAGTATTCTTGTTTCTGCATAATGTAACAGAACAGCTTTTGTATTATTTTTAACAGTTCAGTACTTAAAATAAGCTATACTTCAAAGAAAGGTAAACAGTGCATAAGCTTAGATTGCTTTTTACCCCATGACTTGGTGCTTTTATAACAGACATTCTTAAGAACTAGACAAGTCAATCTCTATGTAAACAATAACTTCCTTTGTGTTTCCATATATAGAAGTCAAGAAGAGTATACAACATGAGAAGTTTCTAACTAGACTACTGTTAAAAATCAAAGAATATTCAAGTCTACTTGTGGTAAGGCTAGAAATAATATTTAATCTCTTGAAAATATATCCATAACAATGGCTATTTCTACATAGTTAATTTAAATAAAGAAGAATAGAATTTTCAGAATAATCTGAACAAAAGAGCTCTTAAAGGTAGAGGATAGTCTCCTGTTTAAGTCCATGCTAAAGAAGTGAGTATCAATGAGTGTTTGTTAATGGATGCTATGAATGATATTGTTCTTCTTTACTCTAGTTAAAAAGGAATTCAAAGCATCTCTTTCCTTCCTTTGCCTCATTTCTACTACTGAATGAGAAAAAGTTCTCTAGATAATCAAAACAAAAAAGAAGATATAAGGCCACCATGTTCTAGGAAGTCAATGTTTTCTCCTTCCCTGGGATAACTGAACATCTTAGGAGACAAGTACAGTAAGACAAAGCCTGATGGTGCCTCTTTCTTAGGAAATATATTGACCTTCTGAAGACCAGAGAAGCATTCAAGGTAATAGAAGCTGTGGGACTGACACATATGACCACAGAAGAACCATAGAAGAATGTCAGAGAACAGGCTACTCTAATCTTTACTTTAAACCAAGAGGGTCAAGATATTCTCAAAGCTTATGTGCCTCCTGTGTCTGTTAACAATAAGGAACAGACTAAATTTGAGACTGAAGTTCCACACAGTAATTAACCTCCAATGTCTCATTTGAGGTTTGAGATCATATTTCTGTCCATTTCATAGGACTAGCCATTGAGATTTTTAAACTAAGAGACTGACATTTTTACCACTTTCACTTAGCTCCTCAGTTTAATCAAAACTCAATTCAGTCTACACATAATAATAAACTGGGAATTTACCTTGTGTCAGGCACTGCTCTATGCACTGGATATGCATTATCTCATTTATCGCCACAATAGCCCTGTGAAGTAGACCCTATTATCATTATCCCTAGTTTATGGATAAGAAAATTGAGGTTTATGAAGGTTTGGGAACTTGCTCGAGGTCAAGCTACTAAGTGACAGAGCAGAAATTTAAACCCATTTCTGCCTGGCTCCATAGGGCAAGATTTTCACTCTTCTGTCCAAAACCAGACAGCTGGAAATAATGAGCACCAGTAAACCTCCTCCATCGTCTCTACTAAAGAGCTCCACATACTTCATCAGTGGGCAATCTGAGATCTGTATTTTATGGGAAAATGGTAAAACCTGAAATGAAGTGAACAGTATGGGCTTTATAAAAGAAAATTCAAAACAGAACTGCTAAGAAATTATGACAGTTTCCTTCTGCATACACAGGGCAGGGTTAGTACGCCCAAAAGCCATAGAGTAAAAAGGTAAAAGTAGCAAGATTATCTAAACAATAATCAAAACTAAGGTATGTTTTTCTGTTCGATAGCATATCCTATCTTAACTGATTCAACACTTTCTTCTCATATGAAAGACATTAGTTAAGAGCTTCCATCAACTACAGGATATAATATTAAGAAATGGGCAAAAATAAATTCCATGGGTCATTTTTATACTTTAGCAGTTTATTTTCTTCACAACTTCCTGACACTAACAGATGCTGAAGAAGACCACTTTAGCTCAAGGGGTCCTAAATCCACCAGCAGGAGATAGCAAACACTGAAAAAGATAATAGCAGATTTCCAGAACCCTTTTTAAGTGGGAAAGGGCTCTCAACATATGGCCAGGTCTGGGTAGAAATAGGCCAACAGGTAGCATCGTCAATCATTACAAGGCACTGAGGAAGAAACTTAAGCAAAGGGGGCGAGATGCCCACAGACAGATGTGACTTGAATTTACTGTTAACAATGGAAGAGCTGGATGGCTTTGATTTAATCAGAGGAGAACTACCTAGTCAGTGGGGATTGGATGGCACAGGCACAGAAAAGTCTGAAAAAAGAAGGCAAAAACACAAGCAAGTTTTTACCTTGTAAACTCTTCTGAGTAGGAGACATGATTTACCTTTAAAGAAAGAGTAAAGGGACCAAGATATTATGCTTAAAGAGAGTAAAGTTATGGGAGAGAAGCTAAGATGAATACAACAAAATTGCCCAACAGTATCAAGGGCCGAGCTGACACCATACAGCTATAACAGAACCAATCATCACTTGGAGTTACTGCAGCAGTATCCCACACTACAAGTGTGGGGATAGGGGGAGGCAGGCCACATGTAGCTGGATTAATCCACAGTCAGTAATGTGTGCACAGCCACGGAAGAGCAAGGTTAATCTGGTGCCTCTGGGACTCCCAGCTGGACCGAGAAGGGACCAGAGCAAAGCCATCGTTTTTATTACACCTCACAACTACTGCCCTAGTTCCGCCTCTCATTGCTGAGTATGTGTTACTAAAAGAGCATTATAGGGCTCTCCTCTATGCTTTCTCTACTTCTTTCTACTAATTCAAGGCAAATCCTCCTAAAACCTTACTTTAACACAGTTCAATCTCTATTATAATACTCCCACGCCTCTCAGTTGCTTCCATAATGAAAGTCAAACTCTTTAGGCAAACACTGAAAGTCCTTCTTGGGGCCATAGTCCCTTGTCTTCAAAACTCTTCCCATTACTTCACTGCAGAAAACACGATGATTATTCCAATGCATTCTATACTCACTCGGACTATGCAATCAAAAATAGAGTTTTAATTAGAATTCATATTTGTTAAGATATTCACCGGATCTACCTGCACCTCAAAGCACACACTCCTTTTAAATCAAGACTTTAATTAAGATTTTAAGCAATTAACCTGCATTTGTGAAAATTATCTAGAATAATTTTCCTAACAAGCTATAAAAGTATAAATCACTTCTATAGTTGCTCACTTTTAATTTATAATTTAGAAGGTGAGTGGCTCATTAGTAGAACTGTGGTGTGTGGTTGTTAATAAAATGAATTTATCATCAGATTTCAATCCTCAGAAGAAAGAAATACTGATCACTACTGAGTGATTCTCTTTTAGAGGTGATCACGCCTAGAAATGTACACATTTTTATGGGGGGGGATGTGCAATGGAATGCATCCATGACAAGTTGTAAATAAAACCATATATATCACACACAAGACTCCTAGAAGGTCCATATCTAGTGAAAAAAACCTCCATGACAATCCACTTTCTAAAGAACCTTTCCCACATCACAGCCCCTTAACTCTTACTGCACCAACAACCCTCTACCATATGGCATAGATCACCTCAAATCCTTACCATAATGTGCTGCCAAAATGAATTACAATATATGATGAATTCTATGTGTCAATGTGGCTGGGCCAGGAGATACTAGAGATACTAGATCTGTGAGGGTGGTTCTGGCTGAGATTAACATTTGAATCGGTAGCGTGAGTAAAGCAGATGCCTTCCCCGCTCCAACCCAATGTGTGTGGGCCTCATCCAAGGCTCCAGACTCCAATTGAAGTTGGCCACCAGCTTTCTTGGGTCTTCTTATTTCAGACAGCTGATCATGAGATTTTTAAATCTCTATAATCACATGAATCAATTCCTCATAATAAATTATACATAGTTGATATTTTATATATAAGATTTAATAATACATATTTATTATTACTATATAATAATACTATACATAATAAATACAATAAATTATATATGCATTATATATTAATATATACTTATTATAATACATTATGTTTATTATGTAATTTATTATAATAATTTGTTATATTTTATTATATAATAAATTTGTTATAATAGGTTTATTATAATATAATAAATTTCTATAATATAACTTATTACAATAAATGTTAATAAATTTTATATTTACATATAAATAAAATCATGTGAGTCAATTCCTTACCAAAATACACACACACACATACACAACACATATTTTTTTATTGGTTCTATTTTTCTGGAGAACCCTAATACAAACATTTTATAGATGAGGAACTGTGGCCAGAAAAGTTAACAGAGGTAGGAAATGATGGAGTCAGAGCTTCCTGACCCTAAGTCCAGTGCTATTTTTTTCCATGTCATCTCAATAAAAGATTCTAAAGAGTAATAACTAATAAGCAAAATAAAAGACACTAAGGACCCTATAGACCAGAATCATGCTCTATGCACCTGTGAGGGGTCAGGCTCCTGCACTAAGTCTAAGCGTGATGGTGAGTGCCCAGAAGTGCATCCCCAAACATTCATGACCCCCATGCCTTCACCACAACTTGTATTATTGTCTAGTCTCTCTAAGACCTTCACAGAGCTTTTTTTTAGAAGGGTGGGGTAGGGGGAGTAGGGATCATTCATGAGAGAGAGGCCATCTGAACCATTTTTAAGACAAGTGGGATTCTGTAATCCACAAAGAGTTTTTACAAGTGTCCAAAGTAAGTAAAACAGATTTCTGCTTTCATTGTCAGAAACATATACTTCTAACTAAAAACCTAACATGCAATTTAAATTTTTTCTGCTCCTTTTTCCATCTTTGAGTGTAAAAGAATTTTTATTTGGAATGTCATTTTCAATGAGTCCTCAGCCTTTGCTGTATCAGACAAAATAGTTTCCTTTATCATTTCTAGAAGCCTTATGTACTAACATTTAATAACATATAACATGCATTGGGCAATTACTATGAGTCAAGCATTGCTCTAAACATATATGTATTAATTCATTATCTACACAAAAACTTTATCAAACTGACACTATTGTTATCCACATTTTCCATATGAAGAAATTGAGGCACAGTGTCCAAGATCTCATAGCTAGTAAGCTGCAGAGCTGAGATTCAAACCCAGGCATCCCAGCCCCACAATTTGTCTACATTTTCATCACTGCATGGAGCCTAATTTTAACCTTTAAAGCTATGAACACTCCACAATGTAGTAGCAGTCATCTTTTTGTTGCAGAACCAAGAACTCGACAAATTATTGGAAAGTTATATATTGACTATAACTACAGATAACATCCCACAGATTCTAGGTTATACTCCCCCTATTACATATTCAAATATATTATCTAATCACCTTTCCCAAGTGGGAAAGGAGAAAGGAAGTAAAGAAAGCTGATGGTCTTGGGTAGCAGTTGTATGGGGGAAAGGGAGAAGAGAGATATAAACATGAAGTCTGAGAGAGAATTCTATGATGGAATCTGAGTGCCTAAGATAGCTCATCAAAGCAAAGCCACGGGCATATACAGTACATGCTGGAACTAAGGTAGAAAGCTCGGAAGAGTCAGATAATCAGGTGAGATGATAGCAGGTGATTTAGACATATCCTAGAGACAGGCATTGCTGTGGAAATCTTATATGTTTTTGGTGTATTTGTACAGATAGGACCAGTCAATTTAAAGGAGTCAGAATAAGGTAATCACGTATGGGCAACTGAATAACTGTCAAAGCCGGTACACACTGTGGAAGTCTGGGAGCATGTATAAAGGTAAATAATAAAAGTATATCGGTAGTAAGGTGAGGGAGACAAAAAATAAAGGATAAGCAATGCAATTCAGACCATAAAATTCCAAAGGACTAATGATAAAATATATTAAGTAGATAAACTTTATAATAAAATTAATATCTATTATATATAATGTGAAATATAAAAAAGTAAACACCTTGACTAAATGTAACTCTTTCTAGCAGACAAATTTTTTTTGCTATGTAGTTCTTCAATACAATTCAACAAAGTTTTCGATCTTCTAGTACTTGAGATTGAAGACAATATTAACTACAAGGGATTCAAATATTAAACTGCAATCCCACAAGGTATTCACAATCCTCTGTTTTACTAAGACAAGAAAACTGTAGCACCATAAAGAACATTAAGAGAGAACCGGACAGAACAAGACAATACTTAGTGGGAGGAGGAGGTATTTGAGATATGCCTACAATCACTACAGTTTAAAGAACAGGCAATAGAAGACAATAAGTGATGGTGGACAGAACTAAGCTGACAACCATGAGTGTAAATATGGTAAGAAATACCATAGGCTTTGGCCACTACTGTGGTCAAATTTGTCAAAGATGGCACTAAGATTTTAGGAAACATCTTCCTTAATAAAGTCTCTTACTTCCTAAACTGGCACTAGGAGCCTCTTGAGAGAAAGGGCCTCACGCTGTTCATGAGAACCACCTGACCTCAGCATCCTTCGCCATCATCACCACTCAGACTTCAGGAGAGGGGCTGCCAGCCCTGGACACTCTGACTAAAGCTAATTAATAATACACCTTTCAATCATATCATCACCTAAGGGGTGTTTTGGGTTCTCTATTTTTACCTCCATAGTACGGCCGAGATAAAGCTAACACATTTGGAAAGACTTTAGTAAAGGTTAGGGAGTTAATAAAAAGGAAATAGCCTTCAAAGATATAATGAATCAGAAACAAGATATGGTCTAGTCCTTTCCGCCCATGGAGCACAGCGGGAATCAGGCCCTTACACCCTTCATGTCTTCCCACATGGTAGACGCCATTTTTAAGGTCTGCCGCCCAGGCACCCCTCCTAGCAGGCTCCTTATAGTCAGACCACGACTTTGTGAACAAATAAGCACCGTCAGGTGCTCTCTCCCACAACCCACGTTCAGAATTTAGAGACATTGCTTTTTATCTAACTGATTGACAGGAGATGGGACCTTGCTCTTTACCCTGTAATTCCCAATGATGCAAACACGACCACGCCAACAAATAGCAAATACATCCCACAGACACACACCGAATGCATAAATACATTTATAGAAAGGACATATTCACAAAGACAGGAAAGTTTCCAAAAGAAGCTGATTCATGAAGTTTAAAAATAAAAGAAAGAAAAAAGTAGCAGAAGGGAAATGAGTTCAATTTGGGAAATGTTAGATTTGAGGTGCCAAAAAACATCAAGGTGGAGATACGTACCAAGTAGAGAAATGTTAATCTGGAGTTTATAAGGGAGGTTGACCTGGAAATGCAAAAATAAAAAAGGTAAAGTTCTGGGAATATATAAGAAGAAAGTGCAGATAGAGAGAAATGAGAGGATGACAGAACCCTTGAAATGTCTCTACCACACTGAGTGGGGTGGCACAAGAGGAAAGGGGCAATTGGCAAGACAGAGCCAGTGTGACAAAAGGCAGAGAAGAAGATGTACTTAAAGAGGAAGTGAGCCACAGTCCAAAACGCTTTAGAAAAAATGATCAAGGCTATGACAAAGAAAAACCCACTAGATTGGAAATAAAAGAACAAAGCTGCCTTTGGAAAGGCAGAATTTAGTATAGTGATGGGGAAGGTCAGAATGAGGCTAAAGAGTGATCAGCAAGTAGAGGCAGGGCACCTGTCATTCACCCACGAGGAAGGAAGGAGAGAGAGAACAGGGACCTCACCCATTGTACTCACTGCTGCGTCTCCAACACCAAGACCAGTTCCTGGAATGTAATAGGTACTCAATAAATACTTGTCCATTGAATGTTATTTATTCAATGAATGCTGTCATTTGCTTAAATAAGTGAACTGGTGAATGAATAAATACAGTGCTGATATTTGAAGGATGGATATGAGAGAATAATCTTGTTATGGATTATGTGTGATTCAGGTAAGAATGCTGGCGTTATATTAAGATCTGGTACTGATCTTAGAAGCTAAGCAGGGTCAGGCCTAGTTAGTACTTGGATGGGAGACCACCTATAGGTATAGGCATAAAAAATAAAAACTAAGGGATTGTAAGCTGACAAGGTCCTTGTAATCTGTGAGGCCAACCAAAAGTTGCCTCGCCTAAAAATAATATATATGTATATATGGTATTAAATGTGCCCAATCTCATCTGAGCCAAGCAGGGTCAGGCCTGGTTAGTACTTGGATGGGAGACTACCTTGGAATACCAGGTGCTGTAGGCATTAAAAATAAATAAATAAAGACTAGACAACAGTAATTTTTTTAAAAAAAGACACGGTTACTAGATAAAAGCTATAGATACAGTTCACATCACTGAACTTAGTGTGGATAGAGAATGAAGGTCCTGCCTAGAGGTTGAAGTTAGCCTTTCTGACAGTAATCTGAGGAAAGAGAGAATATTTAAGGCCAAATAATAGAACTTGGCAGAGGAAGGGGGAACCCTGAGTGTCTTCAGAGTAGAAATCCCTCTCTGCCTCAACCATAAAAGCACCAAGAGATACTGACAGGAGCTCTTGAGGGGCGGGCTGTTAAGAAGGGACTCCCCACATGGGGAAGAGGGTCAGTGGGGAGCAAAGAATTAGAAAGCCAATCCAGTTCCCGCACGATTGTGAAAATCCTTTGGGGCTAGAGGTCACCTGTCTCAGGCTGTTACTGGTTCTTGTACTGTATATTAAATCCCTTTGTTTTGCCCACATTTAGAGTCTTCAGAAAGTTCCAATCTGGGTATGGAACTGGGGTAAAGGTTCAGCCAACCCTGGAGGATGCGAGGATGTTCAGCACCGTGGGGGCATCAAGAGCAGAAATAAGAGCGGATATGTGATGGGGAGAAACCACCAAGATGCCTTGAAGGCTCAAGGGTGTGTTTTATTAGATGACATGGTAGTCCCTTACAAGGAATCTAGCACTGAATTTTCTTTTCCTGTTATCTCTCATTTTGTTTTTGTTTGATTCTGACAAAAGAGTACGGAGCAGATATGAGGTCTATAGGGAGAAAACCAGCAGAGAGCAACAGAAAGAAGGTATTTATTTATTTAATGTGATTAAACAAAGCTCTGGAGGGAAGGAGTGGCCATGAGATCCAAAGGTTAGCTTAGAGAGTTCATTTTTACAAAGTGGTATTAAAAAAGATCGAGAGTAAAAAGACAGAAAGCTTTATTTACAATAGCTGAGATATAGAAGCAACATAGGCGTCCATCAATAGATGAACAAAAAAAAGATGTGGTACATACATACAATGGAATATTGTGCAGCAATAAAAATAGAATGTGACAGCATGAGTGGACATAGAGGGTATTATGCTAAGTGAAATAAGTCAGAAAGAGAAAGACAAATACTGTATGATTCAACTTATACATAGAATCTAAAACAAACAAAACAAAAACAGATTCACAGAAACAGACCTAAGGGATGGTTGCCAGGGGGAGGAGGATAAAAGGATGAGAGAAGAAGGTGAAGGGGAATATAGTCAATAATATTGTGATGAATTTGCACAGTGGCAGATAATTATTAGAACTAGTGAGGTGACCACATTGTATGGTATAAAAATGTCAAATTATATTAAACTCCTGAAACTAATATAACCCTCATAATATTATATACCAACTATACTTAAATTTAAAAAAGAAAGCATATGGAAGATACCCCAGGGAGGCTTACCTAGAAGTTAGGGGACAGTCAGCTAGAAGATTGGGCCAGCTGTTGTGAAGAGGCCACCAGAGAGCCCAGTGGGAAAGAGGGTTTCTGAAATCTTCAGGGGCTAGATCGCTTGAATTTCCAGAAATTCTATCAGTGCGACTTGATATCTACAGCAATGCTTGGCAGCCTTGCAAGGTTTATTGCAGTTGGAGATGCAGTCCCACATTTGAGCCGAGGTCAGCTCACTATAACGAATCCACCACATACCAAGTCATAGCAATGGGTAAACTCACACCTCATGGCCAAATCATCTCACAATGTTAGAAGGGTTCTAATCAAAGGAATCACAATTAATCCACCCTGCTTATTTTCCTTTAAATGGAGCCAAGATGTACTGTTTCATATCAAGAGGCTTAAGGTCTTCCAGATGGAAGAAATCTAGTCCAACTCCTCACCTATTAGGATTTTATTTTTAGAAATCCACGGCAGAAACTATCAGCACACCCTGGCATCCATGTTCTCCTCTCCATTCTCAGCTTCCTCTGCAGTACGCCTGAGGCCACGTGGCTGAGCTCTGACCAACGGGACGCTGGTGGGCCTGATCTAAGTCACTTCCAGGCCTGGTCCTACCTTGGATGGAGGAGGACCCACCAACCTGAATCACATTAGACTCTGCTTGAGAGGTAAATAATCTTCCATTATGTTACTCACTGACAGTTGTGGATTTGTCCCTTTCAGCAGCAAGCATTCATTGATTTTCAAGCCTTCTTTTAATAACCTAGCAACTCAGAGTCACCAATCGTGCTAGACAAAAGGATAGAGATTATTATTGCCCACAGATCCAAATGATTAAAATATATACATATAAGCAGTCATAAAGCTCATATTTATAATATAGTAGCATCTTACTTATCTAAAGGTTATAATTTGATATATAACTTATAAAGGCCAAAGCCTCCCCCTGAGAACCAGGAAATAAGCCATAGTCATCTTAAAAACGACCCAGCCTGAGAGCAAAATGAAGTTTTAGAGCTTCACTCTCTAGTTAGCCTCGCAGGTTCTATTTCTTACTCAAGTTTTCCTGGAGTGAATAAACCATTCTTGGAAATCCAGTTTGTTATTTCACATCAGAAAAGAAAAAGGAAACTGGCATCAATAAGGAGTGATGCTAGAGGATGCACACCACAACCTCCTGAGAGCGAAGAAGAGATCAGAACTCTAAAGGCAACACTCCCCAAAAACGGATGATTGAGCCCCACTACTCCTCAAAGTCCTGAAGACACCACTGGGGAAGCAGGGCCCACAACGGATAAAAAATGACTCGATGTCCTCAATTAGCCTTCGTAAGCTTCAAAAGAAGGTAGAACTGTGTATAAGAAGTCTCTGGTTACTCAATGGTTATTCAAAACAGTTTCAGTGTTTAAAGGCATACATTTGTTTGCCTTAGTTTGACAAAACTAATTTGTGAGGGCTACCTCATTTCCCTAGGGTGTCACATAATGATGCTCTAAAAATATGAGACATTGCCATTCACCTACTGTTTGACTGAGAATGGGTGGTTTTCCCCAAACCAATTTAGGTGCATATAACCGGCATGAAGAAACCAGGATTTTATAAGCAAGGTCCAAACATCATGTTACGTAGAAAGGACCCAGGAGGTCATTCAGTCCAAGCCTCTGGCAGAAAAGTTAGGTGGCCAGGGGTCACCCAATCATCTCACTGCAGAGGTGTAGAGCCCATGTCCCCTGTTCTTGAGCTGGGGTATAACCACCACATCACAATTCTCCCTCCGTAGACAGACTCACCACAGCGCCATCCTTCCCCAAGCCTCCTTTCATTCACCGCCCGGCTCGCTCACCTGCAGAAAGCAGTGTCCAACGGGGGCATGCTCCGCAACGGTGGCGTTGTACACCTGCCTCTGGAAGATGGGCTCGTTGTCATTCATGTCGTCCACGGTGATGCTCACCAGGCAGGTGGCAGACAGCGGGGGCTCTCCGAGGTCTTGGGCCACCACTCTCAGTTCTACCATCTCCTGGACCTCTCTGTCCAGCCTCCGGGTGGTGCTGATCAGGCCCCTTTCGGGATCAATAGCGAAGGACGGTCCACACTCCGCCGCGGGCCGCAGAGCCTCCAGGCTGCAGCGAGCAGGAAGGTGGACCAGCTTGTACCGCAGTCGCGCGTGCCGGGTGCCAGCCTCGTCTGCATCGGAGGCGCTGACCCACAGGACCGTGGTGCCAGGGGCCGCGGCCTCGGACACTGAAGCCTGGTAACGCTCCTGGCTGAAGAGAGGCGGCTGGTCGTTGAGGTCAGCAATGCGGAGCAGCAGGGTTTCCTCTGTGCTGAGCGGCGGCGACCCCGCATCCGTGGCCACCAGGCGCAAATCATACAGGTCGCGGCTCTCCCTGTCCAAGGGGCCGTCTACGCAAAGGAAGAATACCCCCGGGGAACCGCCAGGCCGCAGTGCGAAGGCTCCCTCGGCTCCCTCCAAGGACAGCGAAATGGTCCTGCCTTCGAGGCCTAAACCAAGCTCCCCGACCGCTTCCTCTTCCCTCTCCAGGTCACCGTCAGCGTCGGACACCGAGACTCGGGCCACGTAGTCGCCGGGTCGGGCGCCCTCGGAGACGCACGCGGCACCCCCCTCGGTGAGGAAGAGCAGGTGGATGGCAGGCCGGTTGTCGTTCACGTCCAGCACGGCGATGGACACGCGCACAGTGGCAACCTCGGGCTCGGCGCCTCCGTCGCGGGCCTCGACCACCAGCTGGTGCCAGGCCTGCACCTCGCGGTCCAGCGGCCTCTGCACCCGCACCACTCCGCTCAGCTCCTCCACGGCGAAGTGGGCGGCGTCGCCCGGCGCCTCGCGGCCGCTGCCTGCCCCAAGCGCCTGCCGCGCGCGGACGCGGTAGCGCACGTGCCCGTTAGGCCCGAGGTCACGGTCGGTGGCGCGCACGCGACAGACCTCGGTGCCTGGCGGAGCATCCTCGCGCACAGCGGCGCGGTACTCGCCCTGCTCGAACACCGGCGGGTTGTCGTTCTCATCGAGCACCCGCAGGTCCACGCGCAGGCGGCCCGTGCGCCTCGGGCGGCCGCCGTCCCAAGCCTCGATTTGCAGCTCGTGCGCCGCCGCCGCCTCTCGGTCCAAGCGCCGCAGCAGCACCAGGTCGAGGGGCTCCAGGGGCGATGAGGACAGCAGCGACGGTGACCCTGGTGACCCTGGGGTCCCATAGCGCAACTGGAAGAAGGGTCCTGCGGGGTCCTCGGGAAGGTCAGACGGTTGCACCAGGGTGTAGCCCTGCGTGCTGAAGGACCCGGCGTCGGGGTCGCGGGCACCCGGCAGGCGGAACGCCGTCCCTGGCGGGCTGAGCTCGGAGACCTCAAGTTGCAGAGAGTCGCGGGGGAAGCGGGGCGAGTGGTCGTTGACGTCGTTGACGCGGATTTCCACCTGCACCACCGCGCCCAGCAGCGTGGCGGCCACGAAGCGGTAGTGGTCCCGCAGCTCGCGGTCCAGACGCCGCGCCGTGCGGATGATGCCGGTGTCCGGATGCACGTGGAAGTCGTCCAGCAGCGGGGACTCAGCCGAATCTTCGGACAGAAAGAAGCCGCCCCCCTCCTGTTGCTGCGCAGCCGGCAGCCCGGCGCGGATGTCGCCGACTAGGGTGTCCGGAGGAAGTCCCTCGTCCACGGAAAGGGAGAGGTTGAACACCTGGGCAGATGTGCCCGAGGCCGCCCACAGCCACACGTGCATACAGAGCCCGAGCAGAAAGCGCTGCGCCCTGGCGCCGCCGCCACCGCCCAGCCGCCGGCGGGTTGACCCTCTCCTCGCGGGGAGCAGGAGACACATCTCGGAGGGATCGCCCCGCTGCTGAAGCCCTTCGCCCATCCTCCGCGCAGAAGGGCTCATTGCTATGCCAGCTCCTTGCGTAGGCTCCCGGGTAACTGCCAGCTTGGGGCGGGATGGCAGAAAAATCCAGGAGCTTCTTCACTGTCTCAGCCAAAGAAGAAAAGACTTTGTTTGGCAAACAAACCCACAGACCCAGGAGTTCCCGAGGTTACAGCTGCAACTGGTGAAAAGGTCCTCCGCCCGCAGCTCCCGCAGACCGGGACGCTCTGGCTGCCTCTGCCTCTGCGGCCACCTCTTCAGCCCCCGGATTTCTTTAAACGAATCTCATCTCTTTTTCTCTCTCCTTTTATTCCTTTTACATCTGTTCCTTGTTCTGCTCAGCTGATTGTTTTCCCCTGGTAAAATCAGGTGCATTATTTCTTTTGCCAAAAAGCATGAAATTATTTAAAGTGCGCACACACACACAAGGAGAGGATGGGGGTCAGGCTAGGGAAGGGGGTGGAGTAAGGGCGGAGAGGCCGAGAGTGAGGGCACCAGGCCGGAGCGAGGGAGGAGGGAAAGGAGACAAGAGAGAGAGCGGGGGCTCCGGCTGCAGCAACGTTGGCTGCGGGGGGCGGCAGCTCCCCACAGCATCTCGGGGCACGCAGGACGCGCGGCTCCGGCTGCGACCCAGCCCCCGCCCCCTTCCTCCTCCCCTCCGGTCTCCTCCCTGCCGTGTGACGCGGCGCACGCGAAGGCAAGTTCCAACCTGCGAGTCGCCGCTCTGCAGCAGGGCGCGTTTGCCGCTGGGCCAGGGACGGAGGACAGGGATGCAAAAGAGAAAGGACCTGGAGATTTGGGCCGTGAGGCGGGTGTGGGATGCGCAGGCGGGGACGTCTGCCCTGGCTTTGCATACACAGTGGCGATGGTAGGGGGAGGGGAGAGGAAGGGAGCAGCCCCTCCACGCCCTCTTTCTTCCTCCCCTTGACCGTCCCTTAAGCAGGCCAGACGCTTGGCTCAGGCTGAGCAGAGAGGGTGGGGGTTATAATCACTTTGGGGAGCCAAACTTGTGTTGTTCATTTGGCGAGAGACTCGTCCCCAGCGAAAGGACAGATGGAGTGAAAAGCCGATGCACAGCTGGGGCCAAGATAACTGCAAAGGGTAAAAGGCGGAACTTGGAAAAACCTTCGAGAAACCCCGACAAATCTGTGACACACATGGTGCAAACCACACTTTATTATGCCGCGTTACTACTCAGCGACACATGAGCGTCTTGTCACTCCCCTCTGTCACCAGGAATGACAATAGATTTGGTTTGCGAGCACTTTTCATACATTCAGCGCCAGCACGACACTGCCAGGATGTGTTAGGATGCTGATTTACGAGCAGGAAGACCGGATGGCTGAGGCTCGACCACCTCCCCGCGCTCCACCATCGCCTGTGAGCAACGAAGTTCGCAGGCAGAGCCCATATTCATACCACTTTCAAAACAGCTCGTGTATGAGCCCAAGAAAAAATGCCAATAAATTGCTATAGTGGCAGGTATCCCCTCAATTATCCATAATAATTGATAGAAATTGATAAATGGACTCTAATAAAGAATGTCGGAGGAAGGACACTGCGCCCTCTTTAAGAACCGCCGGCCATATTTAGCAAATGGCCTCTGCAATTTTGCACTTAGGCTGAAGGGAAAAATTAATTTTCTTGATATTCTAACTCCCTTTAGGGAGGCCCAGAAGCTCTGCATAGTGGTTCCTTACAGCAAGATGCCTTTTTAACATACAGTGAGTTATATATAATTGCTACTCTATACCCCTACCATCATCACTACCATTCATAAAATAATAATAAAACAATTTGTTTTATAGCAGGTATGTTGCACGTAAATGAAGACATTATTACAATAAATTCAGCTTCCTTTCACCACTGAAGTCTCCTTACCATTAAGGAGATACGTTATGAGTCTTTAGAGTCTTCGTTCACCTTAACCTCTGCAAGCTCACCCTAACTAGGTCCCCTGCCTCCATTCTTGCTCTTTTATAAGTAATTCTCAACCGCATCTGGACAGAAGTTTTTAAAGCTAACTTATATCATGTCACTCTCAGCTTAGAACTTGCAGATGTACTTCCCATTACACTTGCATTATAATTCAGACTCCTTCCAAAAGTACACCACCTAACACGGTCCTGCCCACTTTTCTGACTTCATCTCATACCACCACTCTGGATCCAACTGTGCTGCCTCCTTTCTGATCCTGGTACCTGTTATGGACCAAATGTTCGTGTCTCCCCCAGAATTCATATGCCGAAATTTTACCCCCCAATGTGGTGGTATTAAGAGGTCAAGTTTTGGGGAGGTAACTAGGATTACGTGAGCTCTTGGGATTACTGCTCTTATAAGAGACATGAGAAATAACCAATGTCACCCAACACATTTAATTTTAAAAAAAAGTCAGGAGAGCTTGCTGCTCTCTGCTCTCCACCATGTGAAATACAAGAAGTCAGCAAGCAGTCTGCAACCAGGAAGAGGGCCCTCACCAGAACCTGATCAAGCTGTTACTCTGGCCTCCAGCTTCCAGCCTCTAGAACTGTGGAAATAAATTTTTGTTGTTTATAAGCCACTCAGTCTATTGTGCTCTCCTATAGCAGCTGAGTGGACTAAGACTATAAATTTGAATTGTTAGAACCTTTCTGTGCCTGAGAGTTATTTCTTCTGCTTTACAAAGATTTGGCTCTTTCTCATTCAGGTCTTAACTCCAGTGCCAACTGTTTATAGACCTTCCTTGACCACGCTAGCTCAGATAGCTTCTCCACCATATTACAATTAAATCTTCATATTACAATTAAATCACAGCACCTATCAGTGCCTGGAAGTAGCTTGTTTTATTCATTTGCTTATTAGACTATTGTGACCTCAACCCTCTTTACCACCATAAGCACTGCTTTATCCCAGCAGCTGGAACAGCATGTAGCACATAATGGGTCTCTATTCACTAAAAGTGTGTCGGATGACTGGAGGGATGGCTGGTTGAACTGATGGGAAGATGAAGGATAAGGCTTTGAAGTCATAACTCAAAATTAATTGGCCATGAGAACCTCTACTGTGATGAACTGAATCTTCAAAATTTACTCATTTTAATCATTTTCTGGGATTTCGTGAACTTATTTTTGAACTTTTTCAACTTATTTTGCAAACTTTACTGTTATCAAATATTGACTTGAATCTAAAAATAAAGGAAAAGCAGCTGGTTTTTCTGCATCTTTCATTGACACACTCTTTGTAAAAAGTGGTTTAGTTTAGAAACAAATGGAAAATCAGGAACTTCAAACATCTGTCTACCCATTCATTTGTAGGCTTTCTATTTCAAGCACATACAATTCAAGGTCTCCCACCCATTTCACAATACCCTTCATTGACTGTCCTGAGCAGCATTCTCGAATTGAGAATTCAATTTAGTTGAGTAAAAGAAATAAGAGCATTTCTTAAATATGCAAAAAATAATAATAATTTTAATAGCACAAAAGCCAACAGCCTGCAAGAAATGAGTTAAAGTCTGATCCTCTTAAGAGAAGCATCATGATGTAACTGGCCAGAATTTGGGCTTTGAAATGGGCAATCCTGGTTCTGCTCTATAACTTTGGGCAAATTATTTCAACCTTATTAAGCCTCAGTTTCCTCCTCTCTAAATTGGGGATTATATGTCTAACTTATAGGGATGTTATGAGCCTTAAATGAAACAGTGCATGTGAACTAGCACAAAGAACACATTCAGTAAATATTATGTCCCCTGCCTTCTGTTTGTGTGATGGGGGTGAAGTGTTTAGGGATTCTCAGTAATATCAAACCCTGACTTCTTAGCAACCCCTGAATGTGTGGCGAGGGAAGATGTAAAACTCCCAGTATCATGAAGCAACACTATCATGAGCAAAAAGGCCCAAAGCAGATCTTCACCTGACGTGATAGTTTATGTAGTGCAGGAAGTCCATTGTCAAAAACGTTTTCTCCCAGACTGTAGATAGTCCTTAGCTTTGTAATAGTTAACTTAAATAGTCTAAGTAGTTACTAAGTTCTCAAAGCAGTATTCAAAGCATCTCACATCAACCTTTTAGGAAAGTAATTATAATTATTACCCCCATCTTACAGATGAAGAAACTGAGGTTCACGGACATGGCAAGTAACCTGAACAAGTCATGTAGGTGTAAGTGGTGGAATTGGAATCTGAACCCAAACAGTTTCGCTCCCATGCCCATGGTCTTCTATCATCTCTGTGACTTTCTGCTCAAAGTAAGATTGTCTGGCTTCTGAATTCTCACTGAAATCAGTACAATGTAATAGTCTGAGAAAGACTTGGGAGAACTACAGAAAAAAGAACTTCAGACAGCATGTTTGTGTGAATAGATGGTGCAAAACAGCCACACGGAACTAATCCCCTACAGATACTGAGGGATAACTAAGTTTTAGGGGGATTAAAAGTCATATGCAGATGGGCGGGAGTCTGCATCTCTAACCCCCACGTCATTCAAGGGCCAACTGTATCATTTCCTCTGATTCTTTGAGAACATTTCATCATATGGTTGGAGAAAATATAATAGCTTATCGTTACATAGATTTAGATACCCTATATTGAACCATACTTTTCTAATCTAGAAGAAGCCTCAAGTGGAAGAGTTACATATACTAAAGTGGTCCCTGCGTTTAAAGATGATAGCATAAGCAGGTCTGACACAGATACCCCAGCGAAAGTAATTCCTGCCCGATTTCCCCCAAGACCCCTTCTCTCTTCTAAACTGCTTATTCTCCTTTCCAATAATTGGTACGGCAGACCAACTTCTCCCCACTCCACCCCCAAACTCCAGATGGCCTACAAAGGCCAATCAGACCTGATCAAAGATATAGACTTTAAGATTTGGCTTCTCTGTCTTTCGTGCGTGCACGAGCGCGCACACACACGCACACAAAAACACACACACCACCATCTTGTTTCCCTGAAAGTCTTTCTTTAGATGAAATAATCCCAGCTCCTTTTTTCCTCAACTCTTTAATCATTTCATTTCTCTTCTCTGAACTCTTTCCAATTTCCCTATAGATTGTTTGAGATGTGGAAACCAAAACCACACACCATTTTCTAACAGGGTCTAGGCGATGCCAAACCTAGGGAGACAGACTTACAATCAGAAATCAAAGCCAAGTCCAACAGGTTCTTAACAAGTGGATTTTGGAACAGGTGTGACACCTCCATTTCAATAACGTAACACCTTCGGAGGAGATAATTATTCAGTGTGCAAAGGAAATTTACTTGCTTTCACTCAAAGATTTTTTAGAATACTCATGTATTTGTATAAGACTGCATGAAGGAAAGATAAGTATCATTTAATCCTGCCCACATTTTTCTAGGTGTAATTGCTCTTTGTGTGAAGTAAAGGAAGTCAATCTGTTTCCTGGGACAAGGCAAAGTTCACTGAAATACATATATATAATATATGTTATAATAATTCCAGGCAACAGAAAGCAAAGGAAATACCCAGGACCCTGCCAATCCCACAAATATTCAGTGAGAAAAACACCTGGATTCTCCCCAAGCCACAGCTGCAGTTGGAAAATGCCTGGATCCCATTGAATCAAGGCAGTCAGGGGAAAGAGCCACATCCGGCCCAGTGTGTCTCCTGACTACGACAGGCACACATGAATCCTATTTGATCAAGACACAGTTATTTTGGAAATAAATGGATCCTGCTGGATTAAAGCACAGTTTCCGATTAGCACACGCAGATGGGGAGGTACTGGATATAGATACTATCTATGAGAAACTCCTTAATACACAGACATTTGGGAAGAAAACTTATGCCACAGATTTTTGGCCCTGTCACTATCTCGGTTTTCTCATGGAACATATGTGGATCTGGCAGCACTGCTCCTTGATTAAGTTTCCTGGATCACATGGGACCTGAGTTTTTTTTTCCCAATTCTTTAGATTTAGCAGTGTGTACGTAAAGAGAAATGCAAGATTGAATGTCAGCCTTGTTTTTCTTTAGTGTGATCAACAACACAGTAGCATAATCATAATAGGAATGTGGCAGGCCTTTCTGAACACATGTGAATTGAGGGAAAAACTATTATCTCTATCGTAATAATTTACATTTTCCACATATTTCCATTTTTTTTTATATAAACTTCTTTTGCATCGAATAAGTTTTTACACATTTTCCAAATATTGTTTCAGTAATCCATGACACAAATACCACTACTGGCCCTAAAACTAACCTGGAAATGAGGCAGATATTTGCACAAATTAATCAATGAATTGACCTACTTTAAGGCTTATAGAGGTTTCTTATAATAGCTATTATAATTTATAAGGTCTGACTCAGCAGTTAATACTTTTACAGATGTTTTTAGACTGCAGTTCAGGCTAATCCTGAGGAGAGAACCTGTACTTTGAGAAATCACAGCTGTGGAGTTTGAGGGCTCTAGAATCCTGAGGTCTCAGGAGAGCCCTTTCCACCCAGTGACTTCTCCCAGAAAATAGATTGCCATCCCTGGAGAGGCTGTGGTAGCAACTGCTTCCTGAATTCAGGTGCCCCTCAAATTTCCTCTGGTGTACTGCCAATTCCTATTTCCCATAACTGTTTGTATGCAGTGCAAAAAAGAGAGAAAAATAGAGGAATGAAATTCCAGAAGCTCTTGGCCTGGCAAAATGCATTCAATTAATAAACCATAGTCTTGCAGGAAAGCAGGCCTAAGTCCCACGGTCAACAACATCCATCCCGGCCACGGCATGCTGAGTGTTTTCGCCATCATACCGAACTCTGGGATATCTACCAGAAGGAACCTTACTGCATTTGCAGGAGCTTCTCTTCAAACACAGCTTCCTGTGTCTGCAGATGGTTTTTTATTTTTATTTTTCCTCTGCTTTCATAGGCCTTTATGTCGGACACTTTATTTATAAATCCAGCTTTTGAGTTTTTGCTGTGTGCTTCATCTTCAAGAGCTCGTTTGAAAGTGTCCAACCTCTCTCCTCCTGTGTTTTTATCCTTGGCCCACCTGCTTAACCTATGAGCTTTATTTGCTGTTCTTTGCTTCTTTTAAGCCCTGGTCTCTAATCCAGGCAGAACAGACAAGCTTAAAAATAACAGCCATAAAAAATGTGGTTTAGAGGGGATGCTTTAAAGAATCAAATGATAAAGCTCTTCAGGGGACAGAGATGAATGTTAAATGCTGGGAAGCAACCAAGGGCAATCAGAGAGGCAATTGCTCATTTTTGAGCAGGTGTGTAGCATGGCCCATGAGGAAAAAGGCAGAGCTGAACAAGGCCAAGGAGTGGAAACAGACACCAGTCCTTGAATTTTGCAGGTGCCCAGGCACCCCATTCTAACCCTACAAGCATATCACTTCCTCCTAGACATGCATCCTCATAGTCCCCTGTGGTAGGGCCCCACCAGAGAGGTCCTCATCCTAATCTCCAGTACCTATGACTGTGTTACCTTATATGACAAAAAGGACTGCAGTTCAAGATCTTGAGATAAGGAGATTGTCCAGGTGGGCCCAGTGTAATCACAAAGGTCCTCGAAAATAAAAGGAGGAGGCAGGAGAGTCAGAGTCAGAGAAGGAGATTGGACAGTGGAAACTGGAATCAAAGAAGGAGATGGCACAATGGAAGTTGAGGTCCAGGTAGAGGGGCCGTGAGGGAGAGAGTTCAGGAAGCCTCCAGAAGCTGGAAAAGACAAGATGAATCCTCCTCAGGGCACCCAGAAGAAACAGAGCCATGCCAACACCTCAATTCTAGCCCAATGACACACGTGTCAGGCTTCCAACCTCCAGAACTCTAAAAGAATACATTTGTGTGAGAGTTTAGTGTCAACCCCGTTTCATAGGCAAGGACCTGAGAAGTGTGTTGTGAAATATAATTATTGAAAACAAAGTGAAGGCGAGCAGATTTCTCTGAGCCTTAGGATGCTGGCGTTACCTGCCTGGAGCAGGTTTAGTGATGGGGAGGGGAGGTGATTCTCAAGGTGATGCTGACTAAGATCATAAAACTCTTTTGGGGAGTGACTCACAATATGTTGTCCCTGAAGAGTGACTTTACTTCCCCAAATTCCTGAAATCAAAGTTCACAAATACCAATGCTGATATGGCAGAAAAATGTGACAGTATTTTCAATAATTCCTGGTAATTAGTTATAGCAGCAATAAGAAACTAGAACATCCCTGACAATGCCAAAGCCAGTTTGTCCTCTTCCTTGCACTGTCCATAATAAATAGCTGTGTTTTCCAGGCCTTCTGTTATCTCTCAAACATCTAAATTCTCTTTGAAAAGAAGGTGGAAGTTACCACAGCACTGGTTTTGCTCCCAGCCTACAGTATCTCAAGGGAGTAGCTCCAGCTGGTAATTTGGGAAGATTCATTTCAGAGAATGTGTTTCTTACAATGTCAAGGTGAGTTTTTTCTCATTGATTTAAATGCATTCTCCAAAGATCTTATCTTTTTATAAAATGTTTTAGAAAAATATCTGTGACAAGAACAAAAGCTTTCATTTAAAAGGTCAAAAAATACTGTGCAAAAAAAAACACAATCACAAGTGTTAAAACCTTAACTAGATGTGCATTTGGGGTACAGCTGAGAGGCAGTCACAATTTATCTGGGGAAGACAACGGAGTCGTTGTGAACAGGGGTTAAGAACACGAACTTTACTTTTAAATTGGAGCGCTTGGCCCAGTAGCCGGAAAACAGGGTTCTGTTTATATGGTGGAGGGAAATGAATCCTGACTGTGGGAACAATCTCGGTGTTATATAATGAGCCGTGAAATCTACTCAGTGGCAGGGGTAGGGGGCAAGGGCACCACTGACCCAAGAGACAGGAAACCTGCTAATGCACACACTGAGAATCTGTTTCTTTTCATCTCCTCATACTCAATTCGAAACGCAGTAGTTTTCAAACTTTTCTAATCCACTCTGAGATATACGCTTTATTTCATACGCTACTGCACGTATGTACACACAGTGTAACTGGAATAATAGTTTCATGACACCCTCCCTACCCTTAGAATATGAGATGCACTTTAATATTTCCTAATTTTTACTGTTACTTTTTATTGTTATTGTATTTTTTAATGCTGGCCAGGACTTACTGAGTGTCAGGACCCACAGTTTAACAAGTATTTTAGTACTACTTACCACAACAGTAGATTTTTCTTCCCAATTAATACTAATGATTTTTTCATTGTCACCCAATAACTTCAAATAAAATAGTAGTTTGGAACTGACTACCTTTAGGGTCTCTTCCAAGTTTGTGATTTTATGTTTTTTTCTCAAGAGGAACATTATTTCATCCAAAGTCTCTTTTTTAAGAGCATGAAGCAAGGACTGACAACTTGGAAACTTCCTGCCTGCAAATTTGTTTAATAAAGGGATTTTCTAAGATAATTCTGACATTTTCTGTTCTTTCCCGATTCATTCCTAATCAAAATCAGAAATTATTGATGGTATATCGGCTTTGGTATTTGTGAACTTTGTTTTCAGGAATTTGGGGAAGTAAAGTCACTCTTCATGGACAACGTATTGTGAGTCACTCCCCAAAAGAGTTTTATGATCTTAGTCAGCATCACCTTGAAAATCACCTCCCCTCCCCATCACTAAACCTGCTCCAGACAGGTAATGCCAGCATCCTAAGGCTCAGAGAAATCTGCTCACCTTCACTTTGTTTTCAATAATTATATTTCACAACACACTTCTCAGGTCCTTGCCTATGAAACGGGAGTGACACTAAACTCTCAGGGCTGAGGAATAGTTAATAAACTGTGCCAACCCCACAGAAATGCAAAACAATAGCAATCACTCATCCGTTTGCTAAGAGGTGACAGATTCCAATTTCCCATTTTCCAGAGACATTCTCCTCATTACTAAGCAACCTCGGACCAGTTAACTTGCCTGAGATCTATAGCTCGCTGTGGTGATCTCATCAGTCTGCGTCCCTGATGGGGACTCAAGCAGGTGGTGCGGAGAGCAGCGAGCTGACATATGGAGACATATTGTCTCAACAGGCTGATCCACCAGGCCAGCTAATTTCCCTTCTATTTTGAGAAGAGCAATTATCTTAAATTGCCATAATCAAAATTACTTTCCTCTTGCCCCCAAATATAGCAAGTCAGTAAACTATGATGTAAATGAGTATCTCCAGCTACTTTGATTTTTAAAAATTAAAGATTTTTTTTAAAAGGAGAAGCAGAGCCCATACTGTTGCATTTAGAATGGAGGCAGGATCACAGTTCACGGCTTTACAATATGAAGCTGGTATGTATAAAGCATACTAGTTTGGAAGCCTTTGACTATAAAGCAAAAATACTTTGTAATTTGGGTTTTAAGTCCCACCAAATTCTGTTGAAAAGCTTTTTTGTTTGGGGGAAAAGGACATGGTCTCTTTTATGGAAAGTTATAGAAGGACAAAAAATGGATACTGGAAAGTCAATGTTGAATGTAAAATGGCAGCTGGGAAGATACCAAGAAATCTCTGCCGATGTCAAATATTTACCTAAAGGGAGTAGTACAATAGGAAAATGCTGTTCTTGAACCCAGAAAAAACTGACCTGCCCAGTCTTTCCAGAAGTAGCACTTAGGCTGATCCAATCAAATACTACTCCATTCAAAATGTGGCTTATAAGAAGAAATGCATTTAGAATTTCAAATAAGAATTTTGAAGGGAAATTTTAATATCTATATTTAGATTAGGCAGCTCTGAAAGGAGAGAGGGTGTTGATTGATGGGGCTGAGAGAAATTATGAGCAGCTGAAACATTGTCAGAGGGGAACTTTCACCTCCAGTTTGGACTGAAGTTCCAGAACCTTCCTGAGTCATAATTTGGACTCAAGATCTCAGAGGTCTGTATCTATTCAATTTTGGAAAGTATTATACTTAAACCTTGGATTATTTGATTGATAGCAGTTAAAGACACAGCAGTTAGAGACAGAAAAATTAATTAAAATGTATTTAAATCTAAATGAATCTAAACTTCCTCTTGTGGGCTGAGCTAGCAAACAGAGGCGGAAAACAATAAGAATAATGTCTCAAGGTAAAAAAAAAATACATAATTGTCTTCTATATTATTGGACAAATACATTACTACATGGTAAATTACCTTAACCTCCTTTTCTTCAAATGTGGGAAAAAATCAGTTGACCTCACTTCTTGTAGAGGGTCTCTAAATATATTAAATCCATTCTTGATGGCCTTTTGGTTTCTTCCAGCATTCTTTAAACCAACATAAAGAGAAGTTTAAATCGTCGAATTCTACTTCTTATTTCTGAGGATTTAACTAACATGACTCTTCTGTTATTAAGACAAACAAGTTGCCTGTCTTTGGGATCCATCCAGTCACCTACTTGTACACAAGCAGATTATTGGGGTATATTAGACTACCACAGCGGGGCATGACAGCCAAACTTCTCCAGCTGGCATTCCAGAAAGCAATCATCCAGACCAGTTAAATATAACGCATTAGGAATTCAAGGAAGAATCTGATAGGACAAAATCCCTTCCCCCGAAAGAACTCACAGTCTTGTCAGGGAAGCATATAACTAAAAAATTAATTACATTCCAAGATAAATAACACTACAATGAGGTGTGAAGAAAACCCATGTAGAACTCAGAAGACAGCTTCATTGTCATTCAGATCCAATCTGGCTCTCTCAGCAACCACCTTAACATCCTGGCCCTTGACCCTTCTGAGGCTTCAGCCCCTTCCACAAAAAAAAAAAAAAGAAAGAAAAGAAAAAAAAAAGAAAAATCTTTTTTTTTTTTTAAGCTGTCAGAGCAAAAACACTTTTTTTTGGACTTCTTGCCTCCCCTCCCACCCCACCCCATACTTCTGGAATATTCTATCTGCTCAAGTACCCATTCCTTTCTTTTTGGATTAAGCCAAACACATTTTTTCCTTTTATTTGGTCTTCCTTGAGATGCTAGCTGCCGCTCTAGGTAACCCTCCTCTCAGTCTGTATCACATCATCACCGTTTTTTTCCTTCCGTAGCACTTACCACTTTCTGAAATTAACTCCTTTATTTAGTTACCTGTTTACTGTCTGCCCTTCCTCTGAAATGCAAAATCTTGCATATTTTATTTACTTCTCTATCTCTAGTGCCCACACCAGCATTGAATAAACTTATGAATTAATGTAGGTTGACATCATTTCAAATCTATAGGTTCCAACCTCAGTTGGGTCCCCACAGCTGTTCAACAAACCCTCAAATCAATAACTCTTACTTGTTGGGTCGTAAGAACATGTCCCCTATTAATTTCCACACATGATCTTCCCCCACCCCACGAGAGCAATCGTTGTCAGATAGATGTGTTCATGACTTTTATACAATTCAGAAAATATTAGTTGCGATATAAAGAATTTTTTATTACGAAGGTGACTATTGACACCCCTGCACTTGCCCGCTCTCATGGCTTCAGCTTTCTGCCTAGACCCTGTGGTGCCCCAAACCAGGACTTTAAGATCACACACTCTCTCTCTGAAATGCTAATTTCTCATTCTCAAAAGAAGGCTTGGCTTCTCCAACTGATGTTTATAGGCACCAGACCCTCAACCCAATATATCATTTTCTCTGTTAAACTTTTTTTCTATCTCTCTGATATAATTCATTCATTATTATAATTCATTATAATAATGTGACTATCTGCCCAGTCACCTAATTTAGGACTTCTCTCTCAAAGCCCAAAACAATCACTGAATCCTATTGACTATACTTTTAATTACAGTTCAAATTTCTTCTCTATCTCTTTGACATTGCTTTAATCTAGATAATTAGATATTGTTTTAACCATTGGAATAGCTTCTTGACTAGCTAGCCTGTCTTTTGTGTCTAAATGCGCTCTCTCCGCTCCTCTGTCAACCTTCAAATATTGCCGTAACTACTTTTCCAAAGCGCGATCTGATCCCCTCCCCTAAGCTTGTTTAAAAATCTTTTCAGTAGTTCCTCAGTGAGGACCAGAATTTAATCTCCTTAGTCCTCCATGCAATGCCCTTTATCGATTCCCAACCTCATCACCTTCGTGTCCTCCCAAGAACTCTATCACCTCTCATCTTTTGAGAATTCTAGAAAAGGTTGCTAAATTGTAAACATCCAGATATATTCAAGACCTAGGTACAAAGTCACCCCTCCAGAAAGGCAAACTCCTGAACAATCAGGTGACGTTTCTTTACTGGTTGGTTTTATTTCACGTGCTAAGATTCTTCCACAGCATTTATTCCACCTTCCTTACAGTAATTCTGTCCAATTCCATTTTAAGTCAAATCGCTATAGCAGCAAAGCTCAGAAACACTGCCATCTTGTGATCACAGAAGAAGGTGGAAAGCAAACTGATCCTCCCTTTATAAAATGTTTTATAACAAGAGGAGCTAATTGAAAGAGTCTCTCACTATTCCCCTTTCCCAGGCCTTAAAGTGAACAGCACTCGAAGAACCATTAGAAACTATAAATTACAAAACTCTACTTTTAGTGACTCTCTTTTATAGAGTTCTATTGATTTCCCTTAACCACATAACTTAGGGATATTGAAGGACACATTTACTTAAGCACCATTTGCTGGTTCAGGTCTCTTATTAGTCCAGAAAAATTTTAAAGTCTTTTATTTTAAGAAATTAATGTGAGCTCCAGGCCACGGCTCTCAGCTCTATGGGGGCAGCAATGCACCGACTCTATTTGCTTATATAAATGCAAAACAGGATACATAAAAAGTTCTGAAGAACTATTTTTGAAAGAATAAATGAATAACTAAACAGATAGCAGATATGACAACTTCAAAAATGGTGACAAAGGTTTTTCTAATATTTTCAAAAGCAGTCGTTTTATTTTGAAATTTCAAGTCCATCCTGAAACACTGACATACTGCATAATCTTGGTGACCCCGGTAACAGCAATATCTGGAAACACACTGCTTTAAGGTGGGGTTTTTAAAAAAAGAGAGAATGAGTTAAATAAATCGATGTCTATTTACCAGGGGATGTCCTTGCTGTATTAGGAAATTAAGCGATAAATATGTAGCCTAAATTTTGTAAAGAAAAGAAAAAACATCAAAGTTTATATGTGGATATAAATGTTCATATGACAAGAGAAAAAAGTGTGGGAAGATACTCTGATTTCTTCAGGAGCAGTGCGAAGGGCACTGGTGAAGGGCAGTGGTGAAGGTCAATAGTTAACTATATTACTTCTGTTTATCTCATGTTATTTTTATCATTAAAAAGATATCAGTTGTATGAAACTCCAAGACCAGTTACATAAGCTAAATATTCAGAGGAAATACCAGCTGAGACTTATATTGTTCCAAATAGCAGAATAAAAAAAATATTAGAGCTGGAAAAACTTCTGTGATCTTGTTTCAATCTATTTCTTTTTATTGTGTAAAATTTCAAACCTGCACAAAAAGTAGAAAGAATAGTAGAATAAAATCCCTGGCATGGCTTCAATAATTATTAGAAGTAAATAAATAAATCATGGAGGGGCAGAGAGGTGACGTGACCTGCCAACCCAGTGGCTCACCAAGGACAGGCTCAGAGGAATTGCTCAAGGACATTGCGAAGAGTAGGCACGAGTGGGCATAAGCAAATCGAAAAGTCAGACATTCCCAAACTCTTTTTGCTACTGCTTTAAAAAAAAAAAAAAAAAAAACAGAAACAAAAACAAAAACAAAAACAAAAAAAAACTTTGTCAAACTCTTTCCTTTCCTTGACTATTTCTCAGTTATCATTTTACCAAATATACTTGCTTTTTTATTTTTTTTTAAGTCTGTTCACAGAATGATTATTTTCAAATGACTCAGAACTGGATTTCTCATAAGCAGCATGGTAGCCACCGGGGACTTTTTTGTACATAGGAATAAACTAAACTGTTTTGAAAAGTCATCGGTCATTCTGAAGCTCATTTGTATCATGTGACATCATAGAATAAATCTTTACAAATAATTTGTTTTTCACAGAGTCAATAGCTAATTACCAGTTTGTGCCTTATAAATAAATCAATATTGAAAAGTAAGTCTAAGTGGATTCATCATGGAAACGATCGGCTGACTGAACAGACAGCGAACCCCGGCATGAGTACTTGGCTTGGTTGCTCTCTTTCCATTTCTGTTTAAAACTGCCTCCCCACCCCTCCATCATTATTATGATAAAGTATGAAAATGGAAAAGATGAGGCAAGGCTAGCCAAAGATGTGAACTTAAAAATCATTAATTCAAGAAAATGAGTTATTGAGAGATGAAGCAGGTTCTATGACACAGAGCAGAATTCACACTCAGCAATGAGCCAAAAAAGAAAAGTATTTGCAAAATAAAATCATAGCACTAATCCTGTCAATAGCTCCACTAGTTTTAAGTGCTTGAAACAATTTAACGTTATTGCTGAAACTCAATTTTCCTTTTAATTCTCCTTCAAGGATAATGTTTTCAGGGCAAAGGGACAGATCGGCCACCGTGAGGATTATGCGCAGGGTCGTGGAGAATGCCAGGAGTCCAGGTCTTTCTTTCCCTCTCACTCTGCCCCTGCTCTCATCTATATCAATCCTACTTCGCTGAGTTGTCCATGCTGCATTTGACGTGCTTGTACACGCAAGATAATGCTGGTTGGCCCATGAGTTCTATTTTTAATAAAATACCCCCTATTCAGGCACTATAAAATTGAGATTTTTCATGACTACTGAGTCCTGGGCAAACCACAAATATTTTTTGCCTGGTAGAGGTGAAAGAAAAATAAATTATCAGAGGAAACGAACAAACAGCAAACTATGAAGCCGAAGAGGTCAAGGTGGCCTAGCCCTGGGAGGGCAATGATATTCTGTCTAGATAATGGGGTGCCTAGTAACTGATGTATTTTCTTCATTTCCTGTGATTCCTCTTAGCTTCCTGTTGCCACAGGGCTTTTCACCCAATGAATCAATGCCATTCATTGTTTCCAGAAGGAGAATGGGTAAGAACAAAAACAATTAATCAATTAATGTTAATTAAAGTGCTAAATTAATTTTTGTAAATCTATTACAGAAACAACGAACTGGAAAGCAAAGCATTCTTTTGCAAGAATCTGCCTTTGTTAACAGAGACGAGGATTTGTGTTTCCAAGAGCCCAGAGAGTGGACCACTTGCGGCATTGGGCCCATGCTGTAAATCACACCGAGAGAAAGAAGGCATGATGATGCACAGAGAAGAGAGGGAGACCCTCTCTGGACTGGAGGGAGAAGGATGAAGAAGATGAAAGAGAGCAATGTGTTTAGACAGTAAATAAAATGGCCAGTCTGTGCTCCATCCCACCCTATACCTCGTCGCCAGCATCTTCATCCCAGAAAGAAGCAGTGTTGAAACCCCAAGCATGTTTAGGTCTCCAAAAGCACAGGAGACCTGTGCCCCATTTCCTGTCTAGAGACAGCTTCACAGAGGATCCTGTGACGATATAAGCCCCAGGAGAGAAAAATAGCTATGTCTCAGAGTTCCCTTATGGGAATAAAGTACACATATGTCTAGGTGTGTGTGTGAAGGGGGAGGGCCCAGAAAAATTCTACTTGAATAAGTTTAAATCCTGACCTGACTAAATGTCAAACCAGAGGTGACTAAGTTTTGTTGCGCTGGCAAGATTATTTTTTTTGCAGGACTAGGCAGAAGTAGTGGCTTGAGGATTAAGTTGATTTGCATAAAAATAAGGTCACCAAATTGAGTCTTGTGACTATTTACAATTCTTCTCCTTTTATTACTATTTATTAATTGATTTCCGGTAAGGGAGTTTGTGCTCCTTCCCTTTGCTCTGGATTGCTGGCTTCCATGATTAAGGAGACAAGATCATGAACCACAGCGTTTAGTGTCTCAACCAGGTCTACACGTCGGGTTTTTCTCTGCCATGGTCTCTTTTCTGCATGTTCAGGCCATGAGAAAAAAAGTGCGTTTTAAGCCTCCACGACTGCTATGGATCAATTCTTTCTTGGATGCTAATTTAAAATCGATTCCATGGGCAGAAATATGGGTGCCGTATTACTTGCTGAGCATGTCAGCAAATATCCTCCCTACTGGCACTGCTGTTCAATCATCTCCCTCCCAGTGTCTTATGGGTACAGAAGCTCACAAAGCCCTTCCATTTGGCCATTTCGTAACAATCCACCTTTCTGTATACCTGTTCAAAGTTTCAGAGAATTCTTGCTTTCGCTTCTACTATTTCACCTCTCAGGCTGACTGACATATGCTTTCTCAAATTAAAAGACTTCTGGAGAACAGTAGGTGAAAAGAAGATTTTTTTTAAGAAAGAATTTTCGATCCTATAGAAAAGAAAATATCCATCTGGAACTGCATTTCAGGGGCATAAGACAAACTTTTATAAATGTGTCCTTAATGATGAAAGCCCTGGAATCACAGACACGTGTCATCCCTGCCGGGCCCCCCACAGCCACAGGGAATTCGTGCAGGCAGTGAACTACGCCAGACACTAGTGCCGAGGACCAGAACCCGGCGCGTGGGCGCAGAACACAGGCTTGCAGTGCTCTGGTTCTGCTCTGTGTTCCTTTCCAAGGCACTAAGCTGTTTTATTTGGGGGCAACAAAGGAGCTAATCGAGTCAGGGTGGGGGAGGGAAGAGAAAAGGAGGAGGTGAGGAAGTCCAGGAGGAAATCCTGTCTGTCTGTATGGCCTCAGGAACCCCGAGCTGGGGTGTCAGCATCACCCCACGGGCTCGCGGGAAAGCAGGGTCCGGAAACAGGAAGCAAAAATAAGCATGTCCACGGCTCTCAGCCGACCCGTACTGAGTTGTCCGGACAGAGAATTTTGCTGTTTGTGACCCTGCTGCTCCTGTTGCTGCTATAAACCTTAAGAGGTAAATCTGTAGAAAATATCAGTTGCTTGGCTGCAAAATGGTACTCGTCCTCTCACTGTTTTCCCCTCTGTAACCCTCAGTCTCATTCATAACCTAACTTCCCAGTTATAAAAATTACTTTTCCTACTGAAGAGAACTGTAAGAAAAATGAATGCCTAATGTGGAAATACAGTGAGAAGAACCTACCATTGGAGGTCAAACTCAGGAGGTGACAGCAAGGCTCCTCGTCGGGCCAGCCCCTGCTCATGGGATGTCCCCACCCCAGCCTACACAGCAGTGCCGGGGAACAGCACCCAGCTCTGTCACCGTGGACCCGCCGGTCTGAGCCGTCACCACATGGGTACTTAAATGTGACTCGTGAGAATGAGCAACTGACTTTTAATTTCATTTCCTTTCAGTTAATTCAAATTTAAAATTAAATAGCCAAATGAGTCTAGTGGCTATCATTTTGAACGATGCTACTCCAGAGGGTTTACAGACCTTGCTTATAAAAATGCTGCTCCTTCAGAGAGGGCAAAGCTTGGAGGGGGCGGGAACGAAAGAGGCCCCGGCACCAGGCAATGGCGTAAGGTAGGCCCTACATTTGACCTTGCTGGGGACCCTGTTGGGAGCTTCCAAGGATCCCAGAAGCTGACACTTCTGGGAGAATGAAAATGGACTAATCACACCCTTTACGATCCTCTTCCAGGCCCATGAGAATTCTACCCCATTCATTGTGGGTAATTGTCGTTTCTCCCTTCCTCCAGACATTTTTCTCATTTGGAGAACTGTTGGTTGCTAGGAGACTGAATTGCCTTCTCAAGTCAAGTATTTTAGAGGGAAACAATTCACATGATTTTCTTCTTTAGTAAAATGAAAATTTGTAAAATGTTTGCAAGGCATGGTGGAAAAGTCAAGCTTTTACATTTCTTTGTATATTTGTTTTAGCAATTATAAAACCTTTCATTTACTTTTCCCATTGCCTTGCACTGCAAGAAAAAAAAAACTGACTGCTCTTTCTGTAGTATTTCTTAAGAAAAAATAACATTCCCAGGCTTGCTCCCAGGGATGGTGAGGTGATATTTATTCTGCTTACCTCACAAGGGAACTGTGAGTGAGAATTGAAAATAATAACATTTATAATGGAAATGGTAAAGCACCATCAGCCAAAAGCATAATAATATTACACTCGACGATTCATAGTTATATCCAACTACTTCTTTTTACCATGATTTTTGTAAATTTATAAAAATCTGTCTGAACACATCATTTAACAAATAAAGAAACCACAACTTGGAGAAATGAACAAATTCTCCCAGGTTTCTAACTTTCAGGAAAAAATTCTATTATACCACAGTGATTTCTCTGGGAATATGAACAAGGCTCTTTTCAATGTTAAAGCTGACTTTTGTAATCACTGTCGACATTTTAACCCTGAAAACAGAGTTGTATGAATGACATGAGATTTCCTATATAATTACCTAATACAACGTCTGACTTATAATAAGTGCTCAATAGAAATAGCTATTAAATTATAATGATGATGATAACTTAGCTAGTAAGGATATTTTCTTTCAAATTTCATGGCTCCTGATTTAAAAATCCAGTTGCAGTAATTTTTTATTGACAGATTACAGAATTCTGCATTATTTGAGAAATCGGTCAATGTTGACAGTTGAAATCTAAAAGGCTTCCTTCCCTTTAATATCACTGAGCAGCAGAATAATTCACCAAAGAGGGAATAAGAACATTTATTTTACAAAGAAATTATAGTGTAAAAATTAATGATGTGATTGAAAGAAGTTCTTTGATAATTATATTAAATGCTATATGTTTCTATGACTTTTGAAGAACACAAACTCCTTAGAAAGTGTGAGCACTGGAGAGCACCCTGGAGGTCTCCTTTTTCAAAGAAACCCATACAAGGTACAAACCAAGTTCTTAGATGCAGACATGCTCCTAAGGGTGACGACTAGCCTATCAACAGCATCCCACAAGCACAAGCATCCAGTTGCATGCTGCCCCAATGTCTCCATACCCCATCCCGAGGTTCTCAATGTTCAGGCTGATTTTTGTATTCTGGCCATGCTTTAGAACTACCAAGTGAGCTTTTGAAAATACCCAGGCCTCTCCCCAGGCCAATCAGTGCCTAGCTCTGAGAGGCGAGGCAGGTCCAAGCGGTTTTAAAGCTCAAAAATTTTAAAGCTCCCTGGGGGAATCTAATGTGCAGCCAGCATTACGAACGAGGGCCCTCAGCCATTCTGATGTCAGCTTTTCTCTGTCTTAAAACAAGCACTTCCAGGTGCACGGCACCACTTCAGCCCTAAATCAAAAAACTATGAGTTCAGAAGTGCCTCTGCATCACCCAAGAAGAGGTTACTGCCATGACATCTGCACAGAATATCCTGCCCTGTTTCCTCTCTCTCAATCTTTCTCTCAGTCTCAATATCTCTCTCTTTCTCTTTTCTCTCTCTCTCTCTCTCTCTCTCTCCCCCACCCCCGCCTTCCACTTCTTCCCCACTATGCTCTTTCTCTTCCCGCTACTCTCTACTCCCCTTGCTCACATCTCTTTTCCTCTGTCGCTCCCCTTACTCTCTCAGTTCTTCTCTGAGAAATCATCCCCCTCAATATCCTTTGCTCCCTTATTTTTCATCCCTATCCCACTTTCTGCCAGTTTATCCCAGGAATCTTTCTTTTGTTCCATTTCTTATTACATTTTTGTTCCATTTATGAGCCAAGCTAAAAGCTTGGGCAGGGAGAAGGGGCAAGGGTCCAGACCAACAGAAACATTGAAAAGAAACAGATTCAAAAGGAATATCTGCCACCAGCTTTCGAAGCCCTTGAAAGTAGCCACCTGTCCCATTTGGAACTTCTTCAGCCTCCTCTAATTAGGCTTGCCTTTTCTTAAGCACCAGCATTCAAAACAACACAGTTTTGTTTTTACTGTAGTTTAACACCCTTCTCTTTGAGTTCGGGGCATTGCAACATCACTATGCTATTTTTTTCGTGGCTTTCCGTATTCAGTTGTCCAGGTCAGTGGCTGGATGCCTGCAATCCCCGTGGCAGGAGAGTTGGAAAGTGAGAAATTTAAGACATTAATAAAAAACTGTTTTGAGTTCATCAAGACTGGGAGTAAACCCACTAGTAATATTAATTACTAATTCATTATTAATTAATAACTAATTAATTAAAGAGCATTGCTTTCCATTTGATACCCGTTGCTCTCTGGAATCTTTTGATGATCTCTCACTTAGGCCATTTTTAGAAAGATGCTCATAGATTTGTTTAGCTGCACTCGCGATGCATTCTAACAGGCATTGGTCTCTGTGTCTGCCAGTCTCCCACAGAAGCGGTCAACACATCTCGGAAATTGTCGCTCAGCAACGTCTGTGCCCGTCTTTGCCTCAGTCCCTCATACCGAAATTCTTCCCCAGTCCTTCTCATGTTTGCCCCAAGAGGAAGCTTCTCAGGCTCAAGTTTATTGATCTGCTTGTTTTTTGCCATCCCTGGCTGCATCTCCCTTTAATTGTCTCACTTAACTCTTGAAGGAGAAGCTTAAAACCAACTTCTGTAAGAAACTAATTCCTTGAGACTGTTGTGAATGTGCACAGAAAGAAACTCAGCATGCCAGGACTTTTATATATATATATATAAAATAAGAGAGAGGAAGGATTTATTAAGCAGTCATTAAGTTGGTCCAGGTCCCCTGGGCCTTTGCTGACAGAGCTAGGAACCTAGATATGAGAATGGCAATGTTCTGCGGGAAATACTTCTTGAGTTCCATATTTCCAATTTGCAGAAAGTATATGGCACAAATTCAGCATACAGAGCTATTTAATAAATAGTTGTTGCTCTGAGTTGTGAACTAGAGGCTGCCTAAGGTGATAGCAATTGAAGTGTGCCATTTGAACAAATAAAATAATTTTGTCTTAAAAAGGCTTCTTTATCTATGGTAGGGATCCCCAACCCCTGGACCATGGACCAGTACCAGTCTGTGGCCTGTTAGGAACTGGGTCACCCCAGCAGGAGGTGAGCAAAGCTTCATCTGGATTTGCAACCGCTCCCCAGCACTAGCATTGCCACCTCAGCTCCACCTCAGATCATCAGGCATTAGATTCTCATAAAAGCACCAGTCCTTGGTGCCAAAAAGGTTGGGGACCACTGGTCTATAGGATTCTTAAATCACCCTAAGATTATTTGAAGAATTCACACTGAGGGAGTAGAGATGAAAGAAGATAAAAAAAGGAGGACTACTGGGGAAGTGGATGAGTTTCAGTATCTTCCACCTCCTAGGTGTGGGCACTTCCTGCCACTGTCACCCTCTGCTCAGACTTCCTTGTTGCCACTATCAACATCATACGAAAAATAACAATAAACCAGCTACCTCCAGAAAAAAAACAAAAATAAAAAAAAAACAAATAAAGCAGGATTCAATGCGCTAAAGATCGGAAGTTTAAGAAACAATAATCTTTAAAACTAACAAGTTAAAAATGGATGAAAAATAAAATAAAAAGGATGTAAGAAGCTAAAGTAATAATAACACAGCTCAAAGAATAACTCAAAATATAACATTTTAAATAACTCAGACTATAGTTATGTAAAATTTTTATAAAGAACACTTAGTATGATGAAACCAACAAACCGTTATTGAATACCTAAATATTTTAAAAGAAAAAGTGTTTGCTATAAACTCCAACT
The DNA here is from genome assembly GCA_004027375.1 of Macroglossus sobrinus. Classification (NCBI taxonomy): domain Eukaryota; kingdom Metazoa; phylum Chordata; class Mammalia; order Chiroptera; family Pteropodidae; genus Macroglossus; species Macroglossus sobrinus. The sequence goes on along the minus strand of PVKZ01002542.1, from coordinate 28,939 downwards.
CTATTAATGGGCATTTTGCCAGAAGAAGGCTGTCATTATAAATACTGACTTCTAGATGCTAAATTTAACAGAACACATTAAGAAAGCATTATTAGGGGGGAAAAAAAAGAAAGTATTATCAGTAAGCTTGCTAGATTGTGGAAATTCTCTTCCCATAATGAAATTATCATACAGTGAATTAAAATAATTCTCTGCTGTATGCACATATGTACTTATACAAACATTCACATAGATATCTAGGCAAAACCAAAGGACTGCCTTGTAAACAATGCATTGATTCTAAATCCACATAGACCAATGTATATAACCATTTCATATTGCTTCTCAGGGTAGCAAAAAAGATAGGAATAAATCTTGCTCACACATATAAATTTTCCATGCAGGCATTATTCCCTGGTTATCCAGAGATGCATTGTTAATGCTCTTTAATTTTAACAGCCCGTTCACTTCAGAATCTTCCTTTCAGAACGCAAGCTTGTTCTTGCTATTTCATGTTTGACTTGTCTGTCTACCTGGGAGAAATTTTTACTTTGATTTGTATTCAGAATTTTTTTTTAAGTCATCCATTTGAAAACAACTAATATTTGAAAATGCAACCAAATAAACCTTCTCCTATTTAGAGCAGCCAGGAAAACCAAGATTAGCAAGTACGAACATGTTTTCTAAGCTTCAACTTCTGTCAATATTTATCTTGTATTTTTGCATATACAGAAGTAAAACTAAAAGATACAAACATATAACAAACACATATTTTATTTTTGCATTAAGTTTTAGGCTGCTTATACAATTTTAAAATTCTCTTTACCTGTCTACCTATCTACCTATCTACCTACCTACCTACCTACCTACTTATGGGCAGGCAGAATCCAGTGCCACTTCAGGAGCTAGCTTGAGCAGGATACCATCAAGTATGTTTTTAATGGTTGTTAAATGAAGTCTCAGGAGTGAAGATATCTAAGAAGATCTAATTATTGGAACAATGTAGAAAAAAAAGAGTTCTAAGAGGCTAAAATTGAAGTGTCTCTTGCATGGATTTAGTGAAAATTCTCTCAGAAAATTGATAAATTTCATTACGGAGTGGTTGCTAGGATACCCCACAAAATCTATTAAAGTAAGCTCTTTTCTTTAAAGGATTGGGCAGGGTTTTCATTATTGCAAAATGACTTTGAAAATCATGATGTGTATTCTCTTAGATTTTTGTCTCAGTGAACAAAACATGAATGGATGGCCTTCAAGGAAAAAATGATGATTATCAAGGTTTTTAAAAATAATTAGACTTTGATTTACTTTATGATTTACTTTAAAAATAGGCTTGTCAAAAAGATTCAGACTCTCAACCTGAAAAAAAGAAATAAAATCAAAGGCAAATGGGCAATGTGAAATTCCTTGGAGATATAGGTCAAGGACTGTTACTGCAGGAAGCAAGGAAGAGCTTGCATTTACAGTGGACCTACTATTGCCAGGTATCATCATGAAAGTCCTTATTTTTTTCTTTCTGGAATTGAAAGTAGCACAGAAGTTTCAAGCATTCCACTTTTTGGATTTCTGTTAATTAACTAATAAAAAATTTGTAATCACTTCTAAAGGAATGTTTAAATCCAGTTCTGTTAGAAGGAAGTCAGGCTAGGTGTAAAAAAAGATGAACCAGTTTCAGAAAGGGCACTAGGAACATGACTCCTGGACCCAGGGCACACAGCAAAGAAAAGGTCACAGTAAAGTTCACGAAAAGAGATAAACGTTTAAAGAAAAAGAGGTGTCATTAGAGTGTTGAAACTATTTTTAATTTTTTTTCACTTTGCCCTATGAGAAGAATATTTCTGAAAGTTCTGCCTATTATTATACAAAGTTGGGCTGCGGATTTTTAAAAAGTAAAGCTGGCATCAGCCTTTGATTTGAATATTTTTATCTATATATGCTTTTCTATCCTTAATAGAGTGGTATGTGTGTTTTATTTCAATAAAATTACATTTTCATTGGTTAGCATGACCAAATCAGAAGAGTGTTGTAGTTTATAGAATCTGTCTCCTTATTTAAGACAAAATAAATAAACCAAGAGAAGTTAGAGCTCCACTCACCGGCCAGGTCTTTGATGGAAGGACAGCGTAAATAAGGATTCTGCACGACGGGCAGGAGCGAGTGGCGTGAACACTCTGCAGGTACAAACCTTGACTGTAGACAGGGCCTCTGCTGAAGTCCTGACACCCAGCATCGTAGGAGAAGTCCTGGGCACCCAGTTCCACCGAGGTCTCATCAGGACTGAAAGAATGAAATAACTTGAAGAAATAAAAACAGAAGAATCACATCTTTGCTGAAAGGACGGAAGGATGACATGTCAATAAGTGTTTGCCGAATGAATGAATGAATTGTGCAAAGTTCTAATATCTTCTTAAAATAAGATAGAAAACTTTCCATAGATAGGACCCAGAAATTAAAAAATGAAAACAGTTAACTTCATTACATCGGGGGTACATGCCTACATGTACTAGTAGAAATACTACTGTTTCTACTAGTATTATGAACTCTTCTTGACAATAGTTAAGTATCAAATGTGTCAAACACCAGTGGAGGAAAAGAAGGGGTGACACTCTGACCCCAGTGACAGAGGACTCCGGCACTATCCCGGTCACAGACTCACGCACAGAACCTCGTTCCTTTTCCTCACCGATACTCCAGATCGTATTAGTACTTGAGATTTTTTTACTCCATCCTCCTTGCCTAGAGCTGCTGTGCTCTCCCCAGCATCTCATGGACTCTCCACTTTCTACCCTCCACTTTTTACACTCTCAATGTGAAGGGCTGGCTGTAATACATCGCCAGCTGCACACCCTATAAGGATAAAATGAAATATTCTACAATTAACTCCCGTAGAAAACGATACTATCATTCACTTGGAACGCCGCCGAAAGTGTTAGAAGCAGTGTGATTGCAAATAGCTTCCGAGAGGATGGTAGATAGGCAAGGCTATAATTATACTCAAATAGCTGGTTGTCATTTATAAGACAATCTACTAAATGTCATACTAACTTTTTGACAAGAGCTACTGTCTTCATAGGTTATGCTTTTAAGACTTTTCTCTTAAAATAGGCATGCTCAGTACAGGACAACACTTCTTTGGAGGTTCAATGAATATTTTTCTTTAGTTAGTATTTTAAAAAATAAACAGAAACTAAAGTGATTGTGATTTGCTTCAGCAAATTTTTTTCATATTACCACAGTGTTAGGGAACATTCTGGTGGCAGGTACATGTGCTAACATCATAAACATTCATCCTTCTGTTCTCCTCTCCCCTACTTCCTGCCCTTTCCACTCATCACTCAGTGGCAATTATATTGCCCAGAGGAGAATTAGGATCATTAGAGCAGAAATTAAAGGAGAAAGAAACTATTTATGGTATTATAGTATTATTATTTATCACTCCCAGACTAAGATTTTAAGATCCAAAGGCAAAGCACTGAGAGAAATAGAATCTAGAGTTTATAATCTTTTTGAGAGGAGTCAGCCAAATGCCTGTGCTAGCATCAGGAAGCCCGCCAACCCCTGGCAGGGGCCATCCCTTGCTATTTCTATGAGCTCATCATCTCGCCCCTGGCAGAGAAGCTACAACTTCCCCTCACTGCTGCCTGCAGTTTTACCACAGCTCGGTCAACAAAAGACCCACATCCTCGTGCTCTCCCTGCCTGAGGCTTTGATGAGCTCCCCTTTACATTAGCCCAGATGGGGACCCACTTCTGAGGGCACTCAAAAGCAGGTCCCCCATCTCTACTAAGATTCCATACAACTATCTATAATAGAGAAGCTAAAGCAACAGTCGCTTGAGAAAGAGAGAAGTTTGTTCCTCTATCATATCATAGAAATCCAGAGCAGCCTAGGGTGGGGATGGCAGTGCTGCGTTCACCAAGACCTCAGGCTTCTGTGTTGCCGCTGCGTTAGTCTAGCTCTGGCTTCCACCTCAAGGTCAGCTCTTGTCCCAAGATGGTGGCTGAGCTTTCACCTATCACATTTGATTTCTGACAAGAGGAAGAGTGCAAACTTCACATGTCCCAGCTGAGTCACCAACTTTCATCGAGCTTGCCTGAAGTCCCACACAACATTTCTGATTAAATCTCACTAGCTAGGACTTTCCCACATGGCCACACAGAGCTGCAAACACTTTGGGATGTGCAGCATTTTGGGTGGGTGCACTAACCACCTCTCACCCTCCCTCCAAAAAGTAAGGCTTCTCTTATGAAGAAAAGAGAATAGCTATTGGATGTTAACTCCAAGCCTCTACCATATGGGTCTCTCCTGCAAATACATACATACATACATACATACATACATAATTTTTTTAAGCTAGATCTTTGAAAAGGTGTTGGTATAGAATTGAACGCATAGGTACATACCTGGGAGATAGCTGGATAATGGGAGAAATTCACCCTTGTCTCATCACAAATTACTAAATAAATAAGTTTCCATTAACGTTTTTAAAATTAAACACAATGAACAAAGTCAAATATTTCAAATGTATGTATATGTGTACACACACACACACACACACACACACATATATATATATATAATATACAGTATACACACACACAGAAGAAAAAAGAGGAGGAGAAGAAGAAGGAAGAAGGAAGAAGGAAGAAGGAGGAAGGAGGAAGGAGGAGGAGGAGGAGGAAGGAGAAGAAGAAGAAGAAGAAGAAGAAGAAGAAGAAGAAGAAGAAGAAGAAGAAGAACAACAACAACAACAACAACAACAACAACAACAACAAGGACAACAATGACAACAACGACGACAACATGTGATGTGTGAAGACAATGAAACACATTGGTAAGCCAGGACCGCAAACAGCACAGTCGCCCCTTCCAGACTGGGCGGTGCTGCCCAGGGACATCCGGATTTGCAGGCAAACCCAAAGAGCTGCTTTGCCAATGACCTTGGGAAAGAGAGCCAAATCCTGGAGTATGCAACTCATCTACCAACTCTAGAAGTCAGAGTAAAGAACCTGTAACATTTTTCAGGCAATTATGAAAGACTTAAAAGCAGCAGCAACTAAGAATGGTGGAAGTGAACACATCCAGGCAAATAACAGTTAATACTCATAGAATGGGGCCCCCACTCAAAGCGCCACCCCACTAAAGCAGCCGCCCTAAAAGTAGGGCTCCCCCTCCTCCCACCTAACAGTGGGGCTCTTCCCCCAAAGAGTGGGATTCTCTTCCTAGATAAGGGCCCCCCAAGTGTGGTGCTACACCTTCTAAATCGGGGTTCCTCCTAAAACATGGGCCCCCCACTAAAGCGAGTTATCTCCCTAAAACCAGACCTCTTCTTCCTATGTGTGCAGGTATCCCTCTCTAAGAGGGGGGCCATCCCCACTAGAACAGAAATCACTTTCTAGAAGTGGGGCTCCCCCGCTCTGAGAAGATCTCCCTCTTCTATATCGGAGCTCACCCCATAAGAGCACTGTGCAGGCCTAGAGCACAACACTTCCTTTTCGAGTAGGCTCCACTCGTAGAGCAAGCCCCTAATAATGGGGCTCTTCGTAGCTTTTGCACATGAAGGGCTGGCTCGAGAAAGGGCCCCCTGCAGCCTGCCTTGGGATGGCAGTGGGGTGAACACACCCACATTCTCAAGTCCATGGCTCCCTTTCTGGGGAGAGGCTCTCTCCCTCTACTGGGGCTCCCCCATTAGAGAGGGGCTCCCCTCTCTCTCCAGAGAGAGGATCCTGGCCCCTGGAATCTGCCTTAACTTAGCCCGCAGTCCTCAGCCGCCAGCTCTCTTTGGGTTTGGCGTTGGGTGACGATGACTGTTTCTCTCAGATCTAAGAGGGGCTCCCTTTCTAGAGTGTGCCCCCACAGAAGCAGGGCTCTCCCCCATAGCGGAGCCCCCCTTAGATCAGGGCTCTTCCACTACAGTGGGGTCTCCCCAAAAGAGGTGTGCTCTACCTCAGAGCAGGGCTTCCCCATGAGAGCAGGGCCCCCCCATAAATGGGCTCCCTCCAGAACAGGGCTCCCCTAAGTGTGAGGCTTCACCCAGAGTAGGGCCCATCAAATAAGTGGGCTCCCCTAATAGCGGGGTTCTCTCCTAAAGAGCAAGAGCCCCTACCTCAAGAGGGGCACCCCACTTTTGAGCAGAATGTATCTCTACAGCAAAACTCATCCCCATAAGAACACACACCCCACTTATGGCATGTCACTCCTTTTGAGAGTGGGGCTTCACCCCTAACTTGGGGCTCTTCCGTAAGGGCACGGCTCCCCCACAAAGCGGGGCTCCAGGGCCCTTTCTAGGGAGGGGGCTTGTCAGGCCTACTGTGGACTTGGAGTGTAGTTATCTTCACCCCAATGTCCACCCTATAGTAGGCTCAGGGGTAAGTGCCTTTCTGAGGGGACCCCTTCTCAGGAGGGACCCCTTCTTTCATGTGAGGAAGTTACTCTCTTGGGGACCAGCTCCGCTATTAGGGGGTCACTGTAGAGGCGGAGCCCCACTCCGAAAGGGAGTGTTATGCCTGGGCCCTCGCTGTGCTCTGATGGGGTGATACCCACTGTGGAAGGGGGAGCTCCTTTCAAAGGGGGGGAGCCCTGTTCCTAAAATGTGATTTCTGTTCTAGTGGGGGTTGCCCCGCTCTTAGGAAGGGATCCCCATTCTAGGGGGTGGCCCTGCACATCAGAAGAAGAGTTCTGCTTTTAGAGAGATAACCCACTTTTGCCTGAGCCCCACTCTTAGGGGGACCCCTATTAAAAGGGGTATCCCCACACTTAGAGGGGCCCCTCTCGAGGAAGGGAGCTCCACTCTTTTGAGGACTGTTCCACTGCTAGGGGAGCCCCACTTTAGGAAGAAGAGCCTCAATTTTTAGGGGGCTTGCTTTAGTGGGAAGGCCCCTCTTAGTGGGTGCTCCACTCCTGAAGGAGCCCCACACTCAGGGGAGCCCCGATTTGGGGGAGCCCAGCTCTGAAGGGGGAGGCTCACTCTAGTGGGAAAGTGCCTGCTTGGAGTGAGCCAAACTCTTAGGGGGAGGCCTCACTCAAGAGGAAGGGCCATGCTCTGAGGGGAGCCTTGCTTTCATAGAACCCCACTCTGGCATTCTCAGGGGGAAGCCCTGCTCTAGAAGAGAGAGCCACGCTCTAGAAAGAGAGCCCCTCTCTAGGGAGGGACCCCCCCCCCATTAACTTGAGAGAAAGTTATCTTCACCCAAGGGTGACCCAAAGTGGGCTGACACCTGTGGGCGCTGCCAAAGGAGCCCTCTAGTGAAGGAGTCCTCAGAGAGCTGAGAAAGTAATTTTCTTCATCCAATGCCAAAGCCAAACTGGGCTGTGCGCTATGTCTCTAGGGAGGGAGTCCCTGTCTAGGAAACACGTCGGTAATAACATCCCAGTGCTTTTCAGGAAAAGTCTCTCTCTGCTGCCATCGCATGTGCATTTTGGGAATAACACCCAAGTGTATGTCATTAAGTTACTCATTGCTGCCATCTTGTGGGAATCTTTGGAATTACACCTGAATGTATGTCATAAAAAGTTATCTTCTGCTGCCATCTAGTGTGAATTTTGGGGATAGCACCAGAGTGTATGACATGGCAAAGTTTTTATCGCATCCATCTAGTGTGCCACTCAGAAGTAACACCAGGGAAATATTTTCTCTCTCCAAAGGCTTCTGAGCCAATGAAGACTGTGTCAGACACAGGTTGGGCCCCAGGTTTAGTCATATGTGCCCTGGAAGCTGCCGCTGGAAATTGGAGTCCTTGAGGTGACACCTGGCACAGGTCTTGGCACACCCTGAATCAACTGCCTTCTCACCTGCCTCTTACCTATGCATGCCTTATGCCACCTTTCCCTCTTGGCTCCTTACCTTCCCTTGGGCAGTTTTTAAACTAACAGTGTGCTTAGAGAGCCTCTATAAGTAACCACATCTGAGGGTAGTAGGGTGTAAACCAAAGAGTTATTTTGCATGTAAAAGAGAAAGCCCTGGAGGAATAAACCAAAAGGAACTCAAGATTGAGAGCAGAAAGCTTGGATGTAAAGAGCTCGTAGAGAAGCCTGCCAGGCCTAACTGCAGCCCCCAGAGAGAGCTGGGGAGGCAGGGTGCAGTGGGGTCCTGGGCTCTAGTCTGAAGGCTGGAGCTGAAGGGTTTGGGGGGACTTCACTGCAGGTGCAGCATTTGCAAAATGAGCTGAACACCAGGCTCCTTGGGCAGCTTTGCTAGCAACAGCCACTTCCCTGCACATTTGTGCTGAGTGGACCTGTTTGCAGGGCTGGGGATAAAGTTTGTCAGCTGTCCTCTGTTATGAGGTGTCTTTTCCAAGGCTGGGGCCACTCTCAGTTTCAGAAGGCTGGCCTGCTGTGGGAACTTCAGGATCAGGGGGCCCTAAAGGCATATATGAAAGACCTAGGAAACAGTGAAGGTTCAAACGAGGCTTCCCCAAGAGATCCCAAACCCACAGGCCACTCACACAGTCAGCAACCATGAGCTGGCAGCCGCTCAGCACCCTATACTGTACATTTTCTATCCCTTTCAGTCACCATACGGCCATCTCCCTCATTCTCCATCAAGATCTGACTAGATTCAAGTTGTGCTCTTTTGATCCTGCATCCTTGCTCTTCGACAAGGCTGAGCTCCTGCTCGTAGTCAGTCCCTTCTCCCTCATCCTCTCCTTTCTTCCCTATCGCTTCCTCATTCTGTCATTTTCTTTCCAGGCCAATAGTCAGGCCCCTGCTTTGTGTGTCTTCAGCTATTCTCCTTAATCACCAGCTTCATACTTTTTGTCACCCTCCCCCACTACTCTTCAGTAATCTCCTTCTCTTTCTGCCATTTTCCAATTAAGCTCAACACCTCATTGCACCCCACTGCCTTCTAGAAGAAATTTTAAAATTATAGTAAGCCATTAAAACTTTTAAAGAGTCGTTTTTTTCCAGCTCAATTTCAGCACTCTGAGGAATAATTTAAAAGTATTCATGACTATCACAGATGAAAACAGAATGAATGTCATTGGAATCCATTATTTTTCTCCACCGAGGTATAAAATCTATATGAAAATTTAATACTATACTATAACAAATTATACTTCTCATAGGTCTGTTTTAATTTCCTTCAAACCCTGCTTAATAAAGATTTTAAATTTTTTTTTATAAAAATGTTTCCATGATTCTGAATCTGGTACCAGTTCTTTTCACATGATTTTACATCAGCATTTAATATACGGGCTACAAGTTCTAATCAGAAAAAAAAAAATCTTGGCAATCTCTTCATTATAACAATGGCAACAGAAATTATTGATGTCCAAGCAAACCCTAAGAGGTGCAGCTTTCCAGGAAGTACATCTTGTTGATCATTTCATTGTCTGAATATTCTTTACAACGACTAAAGACTCTCCCAGTCTTGAAACATCAGTGTGCACGGTCTCGCCACCTTGTCGTTGCTCATCCTTGGACAGGAAGTCCCGTCCACAGCTGAGAAGTAAATGGAGTCTCATTTTTAATGGCTGAGAAACCTTACATCCTGTAGGAGGAGAAAAGCAATTTTCCTTTTTTCACTACTTATGAATATGGCAGAAAGGTATGCAGAAGTAGTTCTGTCGGTCCTTTTTTTTTTTCTTTGTTAACTTTTGCCTCAGAATATTTCTGGATGAACGATGTTTTGAAGAAGCCACTGCTGGGACCAGCTTCCATCACAGTCTCTAACACGAGGCACCTGGCTGTCCCCTTCTGTGGCTTCAGCCAGGCCACAGGCACTGATTACTGCTCACATGCTGCAAGGCTGGTTGCCTTCTAGGTGGTGGCATTTGAGCACTGTGACCAGGCCATCCAAGCAAAGGACATCTGTTCTAATTTAACTGTTGGCAGTGTAAGAGAAAACCTGATTCTCTCCCATGCCGTGAATGTTAAAAATTCCTACTTTTTCATTCTCTCTTCTAGAAATGTTATCTAGACACTGATTTGTTTCCACATTTTGTATCTCTCCCAAAGAGAAACAGTAACGTGAGATCTGAGAATCAGGATAGATGTCCTCTAGATACCAAGAGAAAGGTTTCCATTAGAGTCTGTGTCTTAGACCAAATCTTGATGTTGTATTTCCAGAATCTACCTTAGTAACACCTGGAGAAATTATATAGAAGAAATTCTTGAGTTCGTCCATCCACACTTCTGCAAGTCATCTGTCATTTTTCCTGATACTCTGTCCTGTGCCTCCTGAAACATGTAAGATTCAGCTTTCCTAAACATATGTCCAACACGTGAGCAGGTAACAATCAAAAGTTTCTACACACTGCCAAACCTTAAAGGAAATTTTTAGGTTTTCTCCTCCCAAAATATCTATTCCAGCATCCTATGATCCAATATCCTAAAAGTAATCTCTGTCTATTGAAAAAAAGCCTCCTGCCATTGTAGATGTTCTAACAGAAAGAGTCCAATCACTGTTTCTTCTTTCCATTTCTCTTTGGGGAACAGGATATCAGCAAAAATCAAGCCTCCAGTCGAATCCACTGTAAGTCATTATCAGAATCTGCCATACGCTCAAAAGTATTATCACTGGTCCCGTGGATGGCAGGACACACCACTGTGTTCCTGTCACATTCGATCCTGGCTGAGAGAGAGAGCCTTCAGCCAGCTCACTCACACTGACTGTCTAAGAAGGTGATCATCTGACCTTGAGACACAGCCACTCATTTTATTTTTGTATTTTTTAATTTGAAACATTTTTCAAGTTTCAATTAGAGTTGACATTTGATATAATTTTATAAAGACACAGCAGCTCCTCTTGGTCCACCGCTCCACCTCATCCGCCCTGCCCAAGTCCACTAGCAATTTTCAAATGAGGTGTTGATAAATCAGGGAGCCCCTATAATAAAGCGTAACAGAACACAAAACGCCTTGATAAACTCACATTTCTGCCAGTTGCTCATGCACTTAATAAAGAGCGTGAATTGGCACAGGAGCACCTACCTATAGACGTTCTGAAGGTGACACGATCATCCTTAACATTCCTATATTTTTATACGAACCCTGTGTTTAAGACATGTATTTAGTCATTTAGAAATTATTAAGTGATTCAGGTTAGCCTATGTCCACAATTCTGCTAACTGCTCTACAATCAAAGCTCATGTTTGAAGAACTCTCTCTATTTTCCAAAGTCTGGCAGCTGATACAGCTGAGCAAACTTGGTCCCTTCCCGTCCCTCTGCCGGGGTGACTGTTCAAGTGGCAAAACGCCATCCCAGGCACACCGCCCACACAGCGTAGGTCCACCTGCTGCTCTCCCGCCACTGGCCACTGGCTGCTTGGCCAGAGGAGGTGCGAGGCGTGAGTGTCCTCGAGGGCGGGGCTGGCACACAGTGAGGACATGGGCATGGGGAGGGGGCCCCAGTCCAGGGGGAGGAGCCCACCAGTGGGTCCGAGGGTGACTCTCCATCAGTGGACTCCATTTGCCCTGAATCCAGACCTGGGCCTGCAGCTGCTGGGAGTGGGGGGGGAGGGGGCCAGTCTCCACCCTGCGTGGACGGTCATGTGACCCCCACGTGACCATGTGCGCCTTCCCGCCTGCCACTCACGTGACCCGCAGAGTCTGCGTGGCTTCTCGTGCACGTGGACCGTGCCTTTTCAGGAAGCCCCTGAGAGGCACTTCTCTCGGCTTCCCATGTCACCCGGGTGCTGAGGCGGTCTATGTACTTCAGCATCCCCGAGAGGGTGCGCCAAGGGACCGCCATGGGAAAAGGTGAGGACCACTGTGGGCCAGGACGGCTGGAGGGTGGGGGAAGGGTATCAGTCTTCGGAGGACAGAGGAAACTTGGGGTTTCTTATTTTTACTTTTTCTGGTGTAAGATAGTGAGTATGGAACATAGGTTTATCTATTTTTTGCTTTATATTACAGAGGAACTAACCATGTTTGGGTCTATCAGTATCATTGGATTCAGGAATTGCTTCTACCGTAATTCCAGCCTGCCTTTCCCCCCAGGCTAACAGCTCCTTCCTTGGGCTCACTAACTGATGGAGGGGTTCTGCTCAAACCAACAGATTTGGAGATTTTGGCTCTTTTTTAGATGCCACCTCTTTCCCCGCCCCTCCTCCTTTCACGGGAGAGAAAAAATGCTTGAGCATAAAGGCCCACTTAAGATGGATTTGAGGAAACCAGAAGGCTCCCGTCTTGTTATGGTGCCAGCATTAATGGCCTGGGCGCTGCTAGCTCTTGGAAAGTGCCCCAGCTGAGAAATCACGTGTGTCGGCAGAGGTAAGCAGTATTTTTGTTTATCCCATCAGCCTTTTTGGTCTATTTCTTCAGGGTTTGGGAGTGCTGCCAGTCCTTTTCCTCTCCGATACATTTAGACTGGTATTAAATACAGATAGATAGATAGATAGATAGATAGATAGATAGATAGATAGATAATTTTTTTTATGAAGCTAGCTACTTGGACTTAGTGACTCATGGTTTTTTTTTATTGAAACATTCCTCCCAGAGATGGTCATTTTTTCTGTGTTTGTTATAACAAGGAAATATTATAGGGGTAGGAAGACTTTGGCTTCCTTGGCTAAGCTGTAAAAAGTCTTATTGGTTTAAGATGCTATTAAAATTCTACCATCAATGGGTGAACTGTGAATTCTTTGAATTGGAAAAACTTTTAAATTGGAAAATGTTTCATAGAATTCTCAGGATAGCAATTATTTTATTGGTCCCTAGAGAAAAACCACATTTTAAAAACAAATGGGTATAAACAAGTTTAACTATTCTTAAACTTTTGAATTAGTTCTTTAGCTTCTTGGTTTTACACATGGTAACATCAACATTAGTATAAAAAGACAGAAGGGAAAGCAAAAGATTTACTAAAATGGTGGAAAATTTTAAATTTATTGATATATAAGATTATGGGTATTATGAGAGATCAATTGGTATTGATCTCTTGGTCTGGTGGGAGGGAGTAAAGAATAGAATGTTATTGGTGTATGTTTGTTAGGGTTGGGGATAGGGTGTTAGGAGTTAGAATCAGGGTTGGAGGTTAGGGTCTGGGGTCCGGTTATGGGCCCAGGGTTTGTTTACTGGGTTTAGGTCTAGATCTAAGGTTTATGGTTCAGTTCTGGTGTCTGGCACTGGTACTTGGGGTCCAGTGTCCAGATCCCATTCATGGTGTGGCTCTGGGGTCCATCTCCAAGATCTGAGGTCTACTGCATAGTCTAGCTCTGCATCCAGTGTCTGGGGCTTGGGGTCTGGTTGGGTCTGGCTGTGGCTCCAGGGTTCATGTGTCTGGGGCCTAGATCCAGCTCTGGCTCCAGGGTTTGTGTCTGGAATCTGGCATCCAGGGTCCATGGTTCAGTGTCAAGCCTCTGGCATATGTTGTTCTGCATCCCGGGTCCCGTGGTCTAGGGCCCACCTTGGTGTCCAGGTTCCAGGGCCTTGAGTCTGGTATCTGGTATCTCGTGTCTTTTAACCAATGGTCGTTGGCTCCAGTTAAATGCCAAGAGGATCCCCAAGTTGGGGTGCAGTGATGAATGACTTTATTCAGTGCAAACAGTTCAGTTGTGATACAGCATGGCTGGAGAACAGCAAAGCTGTGGGGCAGCCCAGCTCTACTACAGGTCAGTTATGAAGCTTCATGGCTGTGGAACAGCGTGGCTCTGAGGAGGGACTGAAGTGAGGTGACCCTGGAGCGTGTGCCCTCCCCAGCCAGACAGCTCTGGCCTGCTTTCATGCTACAAGCTCCAGTCTGGTCTGGCGCTTCACTCTGCTCTGGCAAGATATCTTCAACTGGCAGTTCAGTGCCGGGGGCAGGGAGGTCAGTGAAAGCTTCATTCTGTAGTGTGGTTTGTACGAGAGACCCATGTGTAGAAGTGGGTGCTAGGCTCTGTTTTTTGAAATTTGAGCTCAATTGGCCACCAGAAACCCTTCTTAGTAGGTATTTCTTTCTCAGAGTCCACATGTGTCATCTGGCATGTGAGGGGCACAAGGGCTCCTGGAGTAAGGGGTGAGGACAGACCTGGAGGCAAATTTTCCATCCTGGCAAATGTCTCCAAATCGTCCATCCACCAGTGAATTGAATGAATAAACAAAACAGGGGTAATTCATAAACAGACTTCCTATTCTGCTATACAAAGAAATAAAGTAAAATGGTGCAGCCACTGTGGAACACGATATGGCAGGTCTTCGAAAACTTAAACATAGAATTAATGTAGGATCCAGCAATTCCACTTCAAGATACATACCCAAAAGTTTTGAAAGCGGGGACGTGAACATATATTCCTATACCTATATTCAACAGCTGCATGATAGCCAAGAGGTGGAAGCAACCCAGTGTCCATCGACAGATGAATGGACAAAAGAAATGTATATACACAGGGGAATATTATCGAGCCTTAACAACTAAGGAAATTCTGACGCAGGCTACAACGTAGATGCACCTTGAAGTCATTACGCTAAGTGAATCTGACCATCACAAGAGGACAAATGTTCTATGATTCCAAGTACATGCAATATCTACAAAAATCAGAATCAGAGACAGAAAGTACAATGCAGTCACCAAGGGCTGGGGAAAAGGGGGATGGGGAGTTAATGTTTAACGAGTAAAGCTTCACTGGAGTAAAATGAAGTTCTGAAGACAAATGGAGTTTATATTCGCACAACAACGTAAATGCAGTTAATGCCCATAAAACTGTACACTTCAAATGGTTTAAACGGTAAATGTGGTGGTGTGTGTCTTTAATCACAAGGGAAAAATAAATGAACGACTGATACATGTCACCACAGGAATGAGTGAACACTGAAAACACTCTAAGTGAAAGAAGCCGGGCAGAAAAGGCCACCCAGATCGGAGTCATCCGTACAGCCCAAATCCATCAACATTGTGAAAATGTGGGAACATCTCAGTCAAAGTTCCAAAAAAAAGAAATCAGATCAGAACAAAGAAAATTGTTCTCACACAGTTGGGACAGATGGTGAAAGGTCAGGTGGGACCCTGGACCGGACTCTCACATGGAAACCGTAACACTTTCCTCCTCACAGGTGATGTGGCCAGTCATCCCGGGGATGGCACACCTGTTAGGGATGAAATGCCCGGGAGTCCTGCGTGTCAAATGGCGAATGTGATGAAGCACTGACAACTGAGGACTCTCAGTGCAGAGAAAGAGGGTCTGCACTGCTGTTGAAGTTTTCTGAACTTTTGAAATGACTGGAAGGTAAGTGACTGTGTGAAACAACCATGTAGACACCGTGCCAGAAAAGCGGAGAGGACAGCCAAGGTTGTTAGCGGCCGAGCCCTTTGCAGACAGGTCCACCTCAGAGCAGACCCTGTGGTCATCAGAGGCGCCATGGAAAAACCAGGTTAGCAGCCACCACGACTCAGGTGTCGAGGGGATGACCTGGGGTGCAGCGGACACAGTGGGGTTTTTGAATTCCGTTTGCCACATCACTCCACTAAGAAACTATAGTAACTGAAACAGGGTGGTATCGACATAAAACAAACACATAAGTCAATAGAACAGAATGGAGCTGAAAAATCGAACTCGCATCAATGGCACTGGAACACTAGACAGCCACACGCTGAAAGACCCTGGGCGTACCTTGCGGCACACAGAAAAACCAGCAGTTGTCCACAGTGAGCCCTCGCTCTGCTGAGTCCGCCCATCACCCTCAGCAGTGTTCCTTCACAGGAAGCTTCCTCCTACCTTTTCATCCCTGGGAGGGGGGGATGGGGTAAACCATGTCCAGGCACAGCCCCACCTTGTCCCCAAAGCCACAACACCTCCAGGGCTAATACTGCAGCACCTCAAATTCCTGCAGAATCGATACCACCATAGGACCCGGAAAGGGATCCTGGCAGCTCTGGCTCCCAGCTCTCTCAGTGCTGCAGGAAACTGGTCCCATAGGAAGTGCTCACTTAAACTGGGGCCGGAGGAAGTATACCTGGGAAGCGGTCTGGAAATACAGGAAACCAGACTGGAGGAGGCGCTCCCGAGAACTCCAGCCGCGAGAAGTGCAGCCCCTACCTCAGGCACCCCCTCTGCCACCCACAGGCTGGCTGGAGCAGGGGTGGTGTACTCACCTCCAAGTCTCACCTTGAACCTTGCATCTGGACCTCTGCCCCTCACAATGTGGCAGGAGCCAGAATGGAACATTCCCCTGTAGGTCTCTCCTCACCCATACTCAGCTTAAGCCCCGTGGAAAATTCACCTTCGGGTCCCTCCTCCCACGGCTTTCAGTACCCCTTTAGCCCTTCACACAGAGGCTTGTGCTGAATGGAGAAATCGTCTCCAAGTCTGTGCTTTCCCTGTACCCCAGGTACCCCTTCTTCCCCTCACAGGTTTGGTAGAACTGGGATAGAGAAATTTCCTCCGGGTCTCTACTCCACCCTACCCAAATGGGAAGAAAAAGAGGGTTATATAGAAAGTAGCCTAACCGAATGTTAAGATCTTAAATTCTTCTCCAGGCAGGTCCTGGTGGGTATTCAGCCCTAGGCCTAAAACTTCAGTGAGAGGTTTGAAGCCAGTCCTGTCAATCATCAGTGGTGCATCTACGTAAAGATGCATTTCAAATGACAAAAGCAATACCCCTGAAAGGGTTATTAACTCTCCCCAAAGCACATAATCTTGTTAGCCTTCCTGCAAGCCATCCCTGCCTTGCTTTCCCCCACCTGCATGTAATCTTCCTTATGTTCTCTCTGCAACTTCAAATGCATTAACAAAGATGCAATGTCCATTCTCCAGAGCATTTGAGAGCTCGCTCCGGGGCAGACGTTTGGCTCACATAAAAAGATACAAAAATTCTCTACAGGTTTAGAAGTTTCTTACGTGAGCACTGGCACCCACTCTGCTGCTCTCACTGATAGCAGCCGGATAAATTGAATCGTTTCAACCTTTCCGCTCCTGTGAACGCTGCTTCTATGAATATTCATAGATAAGTTCTTTTTTGAACAATCATTTTCAGTTTTTCAGGGTATATATCTAGGAGTTATATATCTATTGGAATTTTTTTCTGAGGCAGTGCCGACTATCAAACATACGGTCTGCAGCATTTGACATTGCAGAGGCAAAGTTTTAGGATGAGGGTTTTGGGTTTAGGGTTAGGGCCATCTTTAACAAAGGAACACAGAGAGGACTTTGACTGAATGGGCCTTGCCAGGTCCCTCCCTGTCTGCCACACTCAGCACCTGATAAACTGGTTATCTCTGATGATAGCTCCGTTCCTGGAGGGGTCCTTGATCTAAATTCTTTCAGATGATTAGAGGGAAGGTCAAAGATTTTTCCTGATTGTTCTGTTTCTGAAAATAATCAGCTAAAATGATCAGTATCCTTCCACAAAAAAAAAAAAAAAAGCATATATTGGGGTGGCAATTTCTGCCCCCCGCCCCTCAGTGTATTCATCCGCCCAGCCTGACAAATAAACTAACACACGAACAGATTTCAGCCTCACTGGAGATCCCCTGCATTAAAACCGACACGGGCGCCCCTCCCCCGTCACAGCCTCTCCTGTACTATAGTGTTAAGGACCCAGTTTCAAGGCTGGGGAAACCTGCTGTCACCGCTTGGGTGACATGAAATCCAGCATTGCTCCAGCGGCATTGGGGGTGGGAACGGGGCGTTGTGTGATGTGTCCCTCTGTTCTTCCCTACCTAACACAGCAAAGAATTAAAGGTCTGTGCAATTTAGAAAAAGTAACAGTTATTGAAAGTACATTTTAGAAGGAGATCGGGAGGGCTAAGGAAGGCTGCAGCCCTGTGGAAGAGATGAAGAGATGAGACAATACACTCCAAAGGGAGGGGCGGGTTTCCAGCCAGGAGAGCTGTAACCCGCAGAAAGGGGAAGATCTGCTTATATTCAGGCGTGATGAGGGGTCCTAGATGATCTGAATGTGAGGTAACCTTGACTGACAGTTGCTATATTAACTTTGCCTAGTGTGCATGTGCTTACCCAGAATTCAGTGTTATAATCAGATTCATGAACTTCCAGGCATAGTCACGATATTGTAACAACAGGATAATGAGACCGAAGTATGGGCAGTACTTCCTGCGCATGAGTTTGTAGCTGGTTTAGGCCAGCAGCTTTTATGGACTTTGTCTTCTAGGATTTGGGATAATTTATAACCCTAAAATGGAGATGTCTCTAAGAGGTGCTTAAGGAAGGTCTTCGAGGGAGGTTTCTGTGGTTACAGAGGTAGGCCTTCATCCTGTTGTGAGCCTGGGTAACTCTAGCACCTCTGCTCCAGAATGCCTGGAGTCAGAGTCAGTGCTCAGGCAGCTTCCAGCAGCAGAGCAGCCACCTGCAAATGGCCCTTCCACCTTGCAGCCAAGAGAGGACCGGGACAGGGGGTGGGCCTGAGCTGCTGTCCGGGTGGAGCCTATCCCCAACACTGTTTACCCACCCTTGCTGGGCCCCAAAGTCTCTCGTGAGCAGCAGCTTGGAGTCAGTCCCGAGTACTGAAGTCCTGAAGTCACTGTGCTGGCTGCTCGAGACCCCTCGGCTGTGCCTCTGAATCCTGCTGCCCAGGGCTCTTTCCGGAGGAAGCCAGAGTGAGCCAAGGCCACTGACCCGCCACTGGAACCATGGTAGGTCCACACAGGACAGCTGGTCAGCTCAGCTGGGCTTAATTCAGGCTGGGCCCCTGAGCAGGGTGCAAGAGAGCAAAGTTAGGTCATATTCGAGGCCAAGGGGAGGCCACAGGGACCCTCTTGAAGGAGACTTAGGCCTATGGGGAGGCACTGGGTTATTGGGGGAAGGCATGGGACAGGAGGGCCTGGTTGGACTCCAGTCTACCATGGGTTGCTGTATGAGCTTGGAGAACATACAATATATGGAGGATCCCTGCACAGCGCTTTGCACTCAGCTGGTTTACAATAAATGGGAGTCCTACCCCCCGGGCTCCTACTGTGACCTAGAGGCCAGGAAGGTGCTGTGGAGTCTCTTAGATGTGCCCCTTCCATGCTGGAAAAGCCTGGTGGGGAAGATGAAGGCCACCTCCAAGTCCTTGGACCACAGGCCAGCTTATGCAGCCCCCTTCCTGCTCATCCTGCTCAGCCTCCTACTGGGTCCCTCAGCCGCTCAGACTGAGCCCTGAGTCCTGCTCCCTCAGGCTCCACCCTGACTTCATCCTGCCCCGCTAAGAACAGGCAGAGTCTCCTGTGTGATCTGCCCACCTGCCCTCATCCCCACTGCCGGAGCCAGCCGGCTAAGATTGAACAGTTCCCTAGAGGGCGAGTGAGGATTGAGAAAAGAGAGACAGAGAAGGAAGATAGAGAGATAGAGTCGGGAGGGCTAACAGTGAATACTGTGCCCCCGAGTTTATTAAGAACAGTATATTTATACCCTAGGATGTGCATGAGAAGCAACACCCACAGATATGCAAACAATTTCAGTAACGAGCTTATTCATTAAACCAATCTTTCTCCTTCAGTAACGAGTTTACCTTCCCTGCAAACTTCTAGCTTGCAGGCACTTTTAACCCTGTCTGTAGGGCATTCAGCAATAATGGCTCCCAACACCCCACGACCCTGAGCAGCAATGCTGGCAGGGAAGGAGTCTGGCTCAGCACACAGCCCCAGCGCCCCTTCTCTTCAATGACAGGACAGTGGGATGAAGGTCAGGGACAGCAATGGTCACCTATCTGTGGTGACTTAGCTTTTCTCCTGTCACAGGTTCATGGGTACAAAGGAGTCACATTCCAAAACTGGGCAAAGACCTATGGCTGTTGCCCAGCGATGTACTATCAGCCCACATCCGTGAAGGAGATCATAGAGGTGAGTGTCCATCTTAGCTCAGTGCTCACTGGCCCAGCCCCTGGATCTCCAGCTCATGCGGGCCCTATAGATCAGACTCTGCCCCAGAGCAGAGGCTGAGAGATGGGCTTGCCAGGCCGAGACCCCCAGCCCACCCCAGCTCTGCTAGCCAGGTAAGATGTACTATCTTACCTGGAGGATGAGCGCAGTGCAGTGCAGAGCAGAATAGGAGGCTGGGACGGCAGAGTGGCTGTGAGTGGATTCTGAGCTTCAAGAAGTTAGAGGTGAGCTAATACTTTGGTACCCAAAGGCCATTCCTAAACTCTGCTGGCCTGCACAATCACGACTTACTAACAGGTGAGGCTGTTGTGGGCCAACGTTTCTCTAGAGGGCCACTAAAAACAACTGAAAATAAAAACAGATTGTATAGTCAAGGGAGCTCTAGGAAGATGGTGTTAAACAGGTTTCTTTATTCTAGAGCTTGAACCTTTAAACATGCTGTATGTATGTTTATTTGCTTGTAGAACTTCTTACAAAATAAACTGTAAAACTGGTGTTCCATGGACCAGTGAGAGTGTTTGAGCAGGGACGTGAGGGTGAAAGGATGTGGATTCATTTAAGTGGCATCATGCATTCATTCATTTACTCATTCAGTGATCATTATAAACTGCCTACTCACGCTGGGCCTGGGGTAGACATGGAAGGTACAGAGTCAAATTAAGCCACAGTCACTGCTCTCAGAGGCTTGATTCCAGCCTGGGAGGCAGCTGAGGCCTGTGTGGGCCAAGATGAGGAGCCAGGACATTCTTCTGAAGGCACTGGGACACCCCTGAAAGGGTTTGCCCCGAAGAATGTGATCAGGCTTGCCTGTAGGAAAGCCTCCAGCCAGGGGAGAACATGAGGAGTCCCACTTTGGGATGTTTCCTCGGTTCTCCATCCCACTCACTTCCTGGCCCTTCTCTCTGGCTCTCTTTCCTGGAGTGAACTGCACAGCAGCCTCCAGCCAGGCAGGGGCCCTGGAGGCCAGTGGGACGTGTGGCCTGCATGGCTCTGTGTGCTCCTGGCTGTGCCACAGACAAAGGCCTGGGCTGGGGCTTACCCAGGCATTGCCTTGGCAGGTGCTGGCCCTGGCCAGGCAGCAGAACAAGAGGGTGAAGGTGGTGGGTGGTGGCCACTCGCCCTCGGACATCGCCTGCACCGATGGCTTCATGATCCACATGGGCAAGATGAACCGGGTCCTCCAGGTACTCACAGCCCTCTCCTCTGCCTCTGCTGGCCCCCAGCCTTGGCCTCCATCCCAAACCCCGAGCAGAAGCTCATTAGCTTCTCGTCTATGGTCTGATCCCCTCCCTGATCCCTGAGTCCCAAATTTCTGACTCGCAGTCCAGAGCCCTCCCTGGGCTTGCTCAGGCCTCTTGTCAGTTCTGCACCCCTGTGGCCATGGTTAGGATGTCCACCCCCTTTTCTGCCAGAGCCCACATCCCATTTGGCTACTGGGAGTGGAAGGTGGCTTGAGCTAACCACAGGCTGAGACATTCTCGTTCATGCGTTTGTGAGGACTGGGCGATGACTCAACTCATCTCAGCCCATGCTGGTCTGTTGCAGGTGGACACAGAGAAAAAGCAGGTGACCGTGGAAGCTGGCATCCTCCTGGCTGACCTGCACCCACAGCTTGACAAGCATGGCCTGGCCTTGTCCAAGTAAGAGCCACTTCCCCCATTTTTAGGTGGACCAATGCTGCTCACTACCCGCTGTCAGGGGCCTTACGCAGATAGTGGAGCAGAGTCCATGACGGGTGACACTAGGAGGTGTTAGCTTCTGGGCCGTGAAGCATGTGCCTTACTCATGATGTCTCTGTCCTCCCTGGGGACCCAGTCCTCCTCAAATGACGGCCTGCACAAGGCTCATCTGCCACTCAGAGGGAGTTAGGATGTCCCAGCATGAGCGTCCCAGGGGCCACCTGGGTCTGCAACTCCAAGGATGCTGTGGGGACTGAGTGGCTGGGGAGGCAGTAGGGAAGGACAGAGCTGTGTCAGGCCACCGTCTCATTGCATCATCACACCACCCCTGAGAGGGAGAAACATAACCCCCACTGAGAGATGAAGAAACCAGGGCTGAGGCCAAAGGGCTTATTTACCGAAGTCACTGGCCGGGGCGTTCACCGTGTAGCGAGCTGGAGACTACAGGACACAGCACCGTGCTTAAGAGACAGACAGCAGTGTGGTGGAGACCTCAGATCCAAGAGCAGCCAGCCTGGGTTGACGTCCCGCTTGCACCTCATTGAGCTTGTGTCGAGTTCCTTGACCCACCTGAACCTCAGAGTTCTCATCTAGAAAAGTGGGTCTATAAAATAGGGTGCTCAGAGGAGTGGATGAGTAAAAGACGCCCCACATATTAAGTGCTCTGTAAATGTTTGTTCTTGTTCATTTTCCTGGCTCCATCAATGCCTCGTTCCACAGCCTCCAGAAGTGAACTGTCCCCTGTGGCTCCCTATGTCCATCCCCTCAGAGGACGAAGCCTGTCTTTCCCTCCGAGGCCCTTCTCCCTGAGGGCCCTGCTGTATCCAGTCTGCTTTCTCTTACCACCTTCACAGCCTCACTTCCACATTCCTCTTTCGTCTTCGTAAACTTCATGGAGACGGGAAGAAAGGTCGCAGCTGGATCGACCACCCTCCCTTGTGCACACTTGGGTGGCTCTGTTTTTCGCTGTGATTCATAATTCTGTGACGAACGTCATCATGCTTGTGCCTTCCCACACGCCAGAGCATCCCCCTGGGCGGGCCGTCTGTGACCCCCTTTTAACATTCCGGTCTTTTCAGAAGGGGCCATATTACCCAGCAGTCCAGTGAGTAGGAACAGAGATGACAGCGGACACAGGGTGAGGGGAGGACAAGAGGGACGGGAAAAGGCTTCAGTCTCTCCCCATCCTCTTACTGTCCTGCCAGGGCAGCCTCCAGGTCTCGCCTCTGCAGTAAGGCATGAAGCTAGATTTTCTGATGGTCAGCTTGTCAATTTAGTTTGAAATCAGAGCAGAGCCACTGGTATCTTCTAGCCTGTGTTTTGGGGAGCCTGCCTGCCTCAGGGTCTCTGGGTCTGCTGAGAGGAGGGGTCATTTCAAATCCCTGCCTTTCTACATCAAGCCCATTAATCGTGAAACTGTTGTGTACAATGTAAGGCTCCAATCACCTTGGTACACAATAGACCTTCGGTTAATATTGTCTGTCTTCTCCTTTAAGCTGGGGCTGGGCTGTCTCAGAAAGCTCCTGAGAAGTAAGCCTCTTATGCTCCTGACCCTCTCCTTCCTTGACCCTGAGATCTGGGCATATCTTTCTAATTTCTTCCCCTAGACTGCATGCCCCAGGAGCAATACAACTTCCTTGAAGAAATCTGGTCCCCTTGGTACACAGAATCTTTTATTCATTCCAGGGTCTGGAACTCTGGGCTGAAGGAGGCGGGATTTATTCTAGATGGCCTGAGGGGCCCCTGAAGGTTTCTGAGAATGGTCTTCTCTTTCCTCACAACTCAGGGAGGTTCCCACCTATTCATAGCAACTTGGGATGTCTGTGTGTCATCTGACCCAGGTCCCATGGGACTTCTCAGGCCTTACTAGGCTGGATCTAAAGGAGTCTTAGCAGGAACACTGGGGCCTTGGGTTGGTGGAAAAGATATTGTTGATGGGTGAGGGACAGAGAGAAGGGAGCTTCTAGGCTGTGGAAACCCCAGAGCTACGTAAGCATAACGCCCTCGAGCTGGGCCATGCCCCTACCAGCTCATGTGACAGGTCACTAAGGTGAGGAAACTGAGGCTCAGAGACAAGGAGGGCCAGCGAGTCAGACAAGCGAAGTCACAGGAAGTGCGAGACAAGAACCCAAGGAGGAGATGAATTTACTATTCTGCTCTGAGGGCCTCACACCGCAACCTGGGGGCCACTGTCCCAGGGAAACCTAACTGGTTGGTCCCTTGTGTCCTTCTCGCTCTGTCCTGCTGAGCCCAGCCTGGGAGCCGTGTCAGATGTGACTGCAGGTGGCGTCATTGGGACCGGAACACACAACACGGGGATCAAGCACGGCATCCTGGCCACCCAGGTGAGTGTGCCAACCTCACAGTGCTCCGCTGACAGCCAGGGAGAAGGGAGGGTTGGATGGAGCCTCACCTTACCTAGGCTTCTAGGAAATCTCATTCTCCCGGAGCCTATCGGCTCAGCTCCGCGTGGGCCTCAAAACCAGCCCAGGTCTCTTCCTCTGACGGAGACTTGGCAGGTGCCTTCCAGGAACAGCATCTCCTGCTCTCAGCCTCATCTGTCCCTGACAGACACAAGTGACAAAGGAGTCATCATGCATGTTAATGCACCACGGCCTCTCAGGAGCCTCCTGGCCACCCTGTGGAAAAGGGCAAGCAGGGCAAGATGTTCATCCTCATTGAAACCGGGAGCCAGGCAGGGCAAGGAGCCTTTCCATGGTAGCAAGTCTGGCAGTCGGAGGGTGGCTGGGGCTGTATGGAGGCCAGCACATGTGGGTCTCAGATCCACACCTAACCTTCATTGAAAAGCGTATCTTAAACTTCCCAGGAGCCTAGTGTAGGGAACTGATTATGAGCACAGGTTTCAGACTTAGACCTAGGTTCAAAACCTGCCTCCTACCTGCACTGGGTATGCGCATGTAGAGAGATTATTTAACTTCTCTGCACGTCCCTGTTTCCATCTGGAACGTGGGGAGAATTCTTCTTGACCCAGGAGGAGTAGATGAGACGGAATCTCTTAAATGGTGAAAGCCCGTGAGGCCTGTGTCAGGAGCTGCTGGGCGGAGGGCTGCCTCCTTGCACTTTCATGTTAGGAGGGGCTGCCTAGCAGGCAGGGTGTGGAGCAGGCTGCAGGGCGCACACGTGGAGGTGGCTGCCCCTCCGTCAGGGATGGGGGACACTCTGTGTTCTGTCGGTACTCCAGGGCTCACCAGGTGGTTTTTGCCCCTAGGAGCTCGTCTGCACGACAGCCCCTGGAACAT
Source organism: Macroglossus sobrinus (assembly GCA_004027375.1). Classification (NCBI taxonomy): domain Eukaryota; kingdom Metazoa; phylum Chordata; class Mammalia; order Chiroptera; family Pteropodidae; genus Macroglossus; species Macroglossus sobrinus. The sequence goes on along the minus strand of PVKZ01002542.1, from coordinate 4,283 downwards.
CAGGGCTGAGCTCTGGGGCTTGGCTGAGCATCCCAGCTCCCCTGTTGTCTGTGTGACCTGGGGCAGCCTTTTTGCCTCTGGCTACCTCAGTTTGCTCCCCTGGAAAATGGGGATGATCACGACAGCCATGCACGTGGGGGCTTAGGAGAGTGTACACAGTGCTCGCTGGTGATGGGTTTGGCATGTGAGGCAAGGCTTTTTCCAGAGCTCGTACTCTGTGCTGTCAGATGTCAGCATTTCTAAGGGTTGGACCACACTGATCACTTAAGTGTTCCCCAGTCAACTAATCAGGTATATGGCTCTCCCTCTGAGCAAGAGAGAACACCGGAGCTAGCAGGGGCTGAATGTGGAGCCTGGGCCCCACGTGCTGTAGCCTCAGTGTCACCGACATCAAAGAAAACAGCCCAAAGGCGGTCTCTAAGGGTCTCGCTTTGTTTTCTGGAACACCATGAGATTCCTAATTCAGGAATTCTAATTCACAGCTACTATGCCTTGAAACCCCACTTCGCTTTCCCATCAGCAATGTGCACTCACCCTGGCACCTCTCGTCCTTCCCCCACTCCCTCTTTGTGCTACACAGCAACCTGGGGGCCACCGTCCCAGGGAAGCCTAACTGGTCCCTTGTGTCCCTCTTGCTCTTGTCCTGCTGAGCCCAGAGAACCAGCAGGCCAGAGAGGGGCAACCCGAGGGGCGGGGTGAGCAGGGAAGGGGAAAGGCGGAGGCTCCACATCACCCATTCCCCCCACTCCGCGGGTGAGAGCCATTGCAGCCAGAGCATGATGCATTTCCCAGGACCTGATCTCCAGGTGCGCAGAGCCCTCGATGGACATGTCATTCCCCGCCCTTCCCCAGAGCTGACTTTACTGCCCACGAGAGCCCAGTGGTCACGGGGGGCGTAGGATGACACAATGGCCCTCTTCCCAAGATTTGACCACAGTCCTAGTCAGCTCTCCAGGGCTGATGTCAAACAGATTGCCTCAGTTTCTCAAAATGATCAGAGTATGAAAATAACTCTGGCCACAAATCAAAAGGCTAATGAGAGTTACTGGCTCCTTCTCTCAGGCAGCCCAACTCAACAGGACCGGATCTGGGACAGCAGTGGGGACACCGCTGTTGTACTTTACACACCATGCCACTGGAGGCAGCCTGGGGAGGGGACTGACACCCTTCACATCCACTGTACACCAGGCACTTAGCTGCATCTTCACAGTCTCTGAGAGAGTTATTCCCCTTAAATGACATGCCCAAGGTCACAGATCCTGTAAAATCACTGCCCACCTTTACTTGTTGCTGGACCCTGCTTAAGTCTCTCACTGGCCAGTTGTCATTCACTGCTCTGGCTCTTACACAAAATCTGGCTTTAATAAAATGTCCCAACTCCCTCACTGCCCCAGAGGGCCATCATGCCCCATTTCTTCCACTGTCTCATGTCTGGTTGCTGTTAATCAGAATTAGCTCAGCTTTATCTGTTCTCTGACCCTGAGCGCCCAGCCACCAACTACACATGTCAAAAGCAGTTTCGGTCCAAATTAGCAGGTAGCAGAGTATGGAGAAGAACTCAAACAGGCCATGAGAGAGGATTCCTCAGGAAATGGGACCAAGGTGAAAGATGCCAGAGCTAATCATTTGTCTCCAAGGAGCATCCTACTCTTTGTAGAAACACAGAGGTTGCTAGGCAGATGCATCCATGGGAGAGACCCTGGTTCCTGAGGCGAGTGGGTCCCCAAATAAGAGGATGGACTCAGCGCCCAGGAGAAGCGACAGGCAGAGGCTTCGGGTGGGGACAGTGGGCTGGTCTTACCCAGATGCACACATAGGCTCCTTGTGCCTTCACCAGGCCCTTTGTCCAGGACCTCGCAGCTTTCCGGAGCCTGGGCTCATCTTGGTCCTCCTCAGGGCAGGGCAGAGGCTTGCTGCATCCTGACCGTGAAGCCCACGGAATGAGCAAAGCAGTGGTGGGAGGACAAAACATGCCGGTCCCATGGAACCTCACGTGATGGACGCTTCCCCTCTCCCTGCCGAGGGCTGATGCTACTCATCCAGAGCCTCGCCTTCCCCATTTCCTCTTTCTCCCTCTCTAAAGACTGAGAACCCCTTCAGCTTGTGAATGTAGACCCTGCTGGGAAAGTCCCCTGTGGCCAGATGACAGTGATCTTCCCGGGCCAGGTCACCCCTGGCTTCACTTGCAAAGGCAAACAGAGAGGTGAGGGCTTCACCTGAAGTGTGCGGGAAATGCCCGCCTGGATTCTGAGTGTGGCTCTTCTCTCACTGCCAGGTGGTGGCGCTGACCCTGCTGACGGCCAACGGGACCATGCTTGAGTGCTCCGAGTCCAGCAACGCAGAGGTGTTCCAGGCGGTGCGGGTCCACCTGGGCTGCCTTGGAGTCATCCTCACCGTCACCCTGCAGTGTGTGCCCCAGTTCCACTTGCAGGAGACTTCCTTCCCTTCCACCCTGAGAGAGGTACTGGTATCTTTCTTGCCACTGATCAGCCTCAGAAAATAAATGGAGGACGTCGACAAGTGGGCCACGCTCCACAGACAGCCCCCTGTGGCTCTGTGGGCCCCTTGAACGAGGGAGTAGGCTGACCTCACCATCCCCTTCTTGGCCTTGACAACACTGTGACCAGTACCTTTTCTGAGCAGGTCAGTGAAGCTCAGAGGACCTGCAGGAGGATGGCAGGGGTACAGTCGAAAAGGAGGCTGGGTAGCGACGTGCGTGGGAGACATGGAGCCAACAGGAGGGGACTGCTCCTTGGAGGGCATTGACTCCCAAGCACATCCAGCCACGGGGAATGCCCCCAATTTTTTTTATAATGTTTTTTTTCACAGCAGGGGGTGGGTAGACTAACTTCCATGTTGCCCTGTGCCTGAGGTCATATGCAGGGGATTTGGATCTGGATGATGAGGAGTGGAGCGGGAGGCTGGCTTCTGATTAAAAGCAGTGTTTTTTGAATGAATGAAAAACTCATGTTGGATGGACAGACTGATAGAAGGACAGACAGACAATCTTAGCCAATCTCGGCCCTGGCAAAGGACGAACAGAGAGTGGATGGACCAGGTATCAGGAGACTCAGCTTTAATACACTAGAAGGAGCCATTACATTTACTGTCGGGACCATGAGTGGTGCAGTGAGATGGCCCAGGATGCTAGGACACGAGGAAGTGGGGGTTTTCCGCTCTCATGCCCCTTCCTCCAGGCCAACCCTCCAGGCTGTGTTCCCTGCTCTCGCAGGAGAAAATCAGCTCCACCCAGAGGCTTCCGTGGTGACAGCCCTGTGGGCCATGGGCCTGTCGCCCCGTCAGGATGGAAGTGATAGTGGCAGAGCCCCGTGGTTTCTTCCTGAACATCTTCCAGGCTGACAGCACGGCAGGAAAGGCCCTTCTCTTCAAATCAGGAAGCCTGGCGCTCTTTGACATTCACTGTGCACCAGGCTCTGTGCCCGCAGCTCAAGGGGGGAGCCTGGGAAACTACAGCCTATGGCAAAATCTGGCTTGCCGCCTGTCCTTGTGTATACAGTTCTGTTAGCACGTAGCCACGCTCATCGCTCATGTGTTATCTGTGGCTGCTTCGTCATTATTCTTGGCAGAGCTGAGTAGTTGCGACAGAGACCGTATGTCTCTGCGATGTTATCTCAGTGTGTTCAATAATGAGCCGTGTTAGAGCAGGACTCTCCTGTCTGTTTTACAGAGGACCTAAGATGTGTCAGGCACTGTGGGGATAAGAGATGATGATGACGATGATGGTGATGGCAGTGACAATCTGAGTAACAGGAGTAGCAGCAACAGCTTATACATACACTGTGCTAATCATGTTCCTGACACCATTTTAAGCATTTTATAAGCCTTAGTACATTTAATTTTTATAACAATCTTGACATGGATTCTATTATTAATTCCATTTTACAGGTGGGAAAACCAAGGCACAAAGATATTAAGTAACTTGCCCGAGCTCATATAGCTAACTGTTTAAGCCAGGACGACTTAGAAATCATTGCGAACCTCTAACCCGCTCAGGGAAGTCAGCATGGAACTGGACCATTTTAAGGCCCAGCATATTATGAGATGTTCCATGCCATTTGGCAATGTTAGGACAATTTTAAGAATTTCCTTTTGATGGGGAGAAACTGAGGCACACCCTGGGCGCTGACTTCCAGGACTCTCCTCCATCATCCTATGACCAATGCCATCTTTCCTCCTTTCTTCTGCTGAGGTCAGGTTCTTGACAACCTGGACGGCCATCTGAAGAAATCCGAGTACTTCCGCTTCCTCTGGTTCCCACACAC
>PVKZ01002541.1:111292-214984 GCA_004027375.1 Macroglossus sobrinus | reverse complement strand
CGGAGGTGTGTGACCGCGAAGTATCTCTGCGTGTGTCTGGGGGGATCGGACTCCTTGGGGGGTAAACGTGAACCTTGGTCACATGCTGAATGTGTGCGCATCGAAAGGGAGAAGCTCAGTTGTGCCAAAGCCTCACGCGAGCCACGGGCTCGGCCACCTCGCGGGTCGGCGCTCTGTGGGGCCCTGGCCGCCGCCCTGCCCGTCTGCCCGTCCGCCCTGCGATTCCGTGGTCCCGATGTCCTGTCCCATTTTGTTCTTGGTGTGCTTAGAAGTGTCAGTCTGAACTCGGTTTTAAAAATACATGTTTCTCATCTTTGTACAACAGCGAGGGTTATTCAAAGTGACATCGGAATACAAAAAAATAAAGCCATATGTATTTTCTTAGAAGTGTAGATGTACATATAACTACATAGATAAACATACAAAATATTCCTTATTTCAAATTAGTATGATTTCTATTTAAAGTGATTTATATTGGAGTCCAAAGTTCCTTTTTTTTTTTTTTGCTTTTTAAAAATCTGACGCATTTTTCATTATTCTCTATATTTTTTCTTGAAGTTTTTGGCAGAACGTATTCTTTATTTAGTGTATATCTAGGCAGCAACACTTAACAAGTTTTATCGATGTCTAAACTAAAAAAAAAAAAAAAATCCCCGTGTACTGGTTTACATTTTGTATGAATGGCAGATTCTGAAGCCTGCTGTGCCTGTAACATGACTCAGCATTTCTGCTTTTTTTACGTAATGCCCTCTCATTATTTACAGCACTCACACACTTCCATGTGGTAGGTTCTTTCTCAGGAACTCGATCGAACTATTATTTATTGATATATCATTGCCTTCGAGAAGCTTCTACTGGCACAATTTATTATTAAAATTTTGAATCCAAAGCCCTCGGTGTCGTGTTTCACTGGGATTTGTAAGTGCTTGCGCTCGTCACTGCGTCGTAACGGGACGGCTGGAAGTGTTTCTCTGGGTCCCCTGAGAGAAACGGAACTTTACGCACACAGAGCACAAGGAACCACGTGTACCTTCCTGACGCAGGATGGTGTGCAGGCCAGGCAGGGTTTCGGGGGCCCTGGTTCTGTGCCCAGCTTGGTGTAACTTTGGGTCTGTATTTATTAGTTATCTGCCAGATTTATCATCTGGCTCTGACAGAGTCTGAATCGGTGGCTTTTGAAATATTCTCCAGAGTTTGTTGCTTCTAAGCGGTGTCTCAGGCTGCTGGGCAGCAGGGTGCGGACCCTGCTTCACCAGGCGAGTGTGCTCCGTCCTGCATGCGATGTTGGAACAAGTGTCCTGCTAACAACAAAACAACAACAACAACAAATGACAACAAAAGAGCTTTAGGACCGCCGGGATTTTGCTTTATTTTAAACTTATTTTTTAATCACGGTTGGCCTGCAACTTTGTGTCAGTTCCAGGCGCACGGCGTAGCAATTAGACGGTGACGTGCCTTACGACGGGACAGCCCAGGTGAGGTCAGACGCTGGTTGACACGATCAGTAACGTCCCTGTTTAAAGCTGCTTTTTAATTTCAGAAACATCACGAATACACCTCATCTTTAAAGGGTTGCATTCCTCAAGAGCGGAGCCCCTGTCCTCCTCTGCCACCTCCTGCTGCCGAAACACAGCCCCCTCGTGCTTTCCCGGGCATGTCTCCGGCACGTCCGTCCGTCCGTCCGTCATCACTAACACTCTTGCTGATAGTTCTTCACTGACTGACTGTGCATCTTCCCTGTCCACTGCGTCTAGTCCTCTGGGTCCCCCTCCCCAGCCTCTGCTGCCCGGTGTCTCAGTTCACTCACTGCTGAGGTAAATGTTTTCGACGCTGTGCTGGGTGGTCTTTCGGGCAGACGGTCTGTCGCGGTGGTTCCCTCTGCTGTCCGAGTCTTTCTTCCTCTCGGACTTTGTTTTCTCGGAACCTGCAGGTGCCTCCCTCCCCGTTTCCTTCCTCTCCAGCTGCATCTGTCAAATGCCAGAGACCCTTCCAGCAGCTCAGAGGCTGCGGCCACCTCCTCCCACGGTCCCTCGTCACTTCTGTCACTTTCCTGTACGGATCCCACTCCTGCCAAATGTCTGAAGACCATCCCTTTCCGACTTGATTGAGAACACGGGCGGGCATAACATTCCAGGCTGCCACGGCACGCGGGTGGCATCGCTCCCCTGCTCCGGTGTCACTGTGCGATGCCCGATGCCGTTCTGACTCTCAGTGCGGTGTGGCTGGCCCGCCTTCCTCTCTCGACACGACAGGGCGACTTCTCGCATCATGCCTTTGAACTCTGTCCCCTCTGTGCGCCACCTCCTGGGGCTTGGGTGTTCTTCGTCCGTCCTCTGAGGCTCTTAACGTTCATCCCTGTGACCCACATCTTTTTTTTTTTTTTCTGGAAGATGTCATTGCCTTTATCTTTCAGATCTTATGACACGGTTTTGGGGACAGGCATCCGGTTTTTAATCCCCGAGAGCTGATTCTTGTTCTCTAATCAGTCTGTTCTTGTTTTATGCCTCCGATCTTTGTGTTTATCATTTCTCCTATAATTTCAAGGTGTTTTTTTTTTCTTTTTCCGCTTCCCCAAATGTCCCTATGTCCTCTGCGTTCCTTTTTCATGTCTTTTGGCTGCTTGATTCTTTGCTCTGTCCTTTCTCTTTCATGTGGGAGGTGTTCCTTAAAGACTCTGATCGCCTTTTTATTTTAAAGAGAGCTTTATCGAGATATAATTCACATAAACCCACAAGATCTTCCCATTTAGAGCGTGCGAGTCAACACCATGTAACCAGAGTCGCACAAACATCCCCACGATCGATTTGGGGACATTTTGATCACCCCAAGAGAAACGCTGTTCCCTTTTGGCAGTCACCCCCATTTCTCTCCCTCCTTGGGCGGCCATGGCTCACTCTGGCTCTCGGGTCCTGTCACACAAATGGGCCCACACACCGTGCCTTTGGCGGCTGGCTACTCGCGGTCCGCGTGATGTTTTAAGGGTTCATCCGTGCTAGCGCATATGTCAGTACTTTTTATTGACAAAAGTATTGCGTCGTGTACACTTATCCAGTTTACTCAACAACGGAGGCCTGCCCAGACCACCTTCTCCTCCTCTGGGACGTGCCGGCAGCCGGCGTCTCAGAGACGGGTGTGTTTCCCGTAGGCCATCGACTCTGGACGCAGAGCAAGTTTCCTTTTGATGCCCATGTGGTTGCAAGGTCCCCTCTTTCATCTCTGATCCCATCAATTGTGTGCTCCCCCTTTCTTCCCCTCCTCAGTCCGGCCAGAAGTGTTCCGACTTCATGGGCTTTCTCGGAGAACCGGCTCTCGCCCTTGTTGTTTTTCTGATTTCCTGTTTTCGAAGCCGCTGATTTCCGATTTGCCCTTTGTCACTTACTTCCTCCTGCGGACTTGGGCTTCACGGCTCTTTTCTGCAGTTTCCTGAGGTGGGAGGTGGGGGGATCGGGTTCGCATTCTCCCTCGTTCTGACCCACGCAGTCCGTACTGCGCACTCTGTCCTCTCTGGTCGTGCCACATCCTGCTAATTCCAATACCTCACATTTTTATTTGCACGTTGTTCAACAGATATTTAAATGTCCCTCGGGATTTCCCTTGAGACCTGTGGCTCGATCGCCTGTGTTTTGGCATTTCCCAGCTGCCTTTCTGTTATCAGTTTCTAGTTGAACTCCGTTCTGGCCCGAGAGCTAGGATTTGTATTTTTTTTTTAAATGTGTAAGGATGTGTTAATGGTCCACTCTAAAATGAAGAGGATGGGTTGGAAGTCTGCTTTACCCAGGTCACCGCCCGACTCTGCTGCCCTCCCCCCGCTGGGACAGGGAGAGAAGGGTGCCCGGCGAGGGTGGCAGCTCGGGGAATGCTGGGCGTGTGTGGCCTGGCTCGGACAGTGGTGGCGCTGTCGCAGCAGGACGGCGTGCACGTGTACAGGCCGCATCCTCGGTCCTCCCCCGCTCAGCTCTCGAGACACAGGCGGCCACCTTCCCAGGGACAGCGATCCACCCAGGAGGCGAGATCTGAGGACATGGACGACAGCAGGGCTGGGAGCTGGGCCGCCCGACCCCGACGCTTCCCGCCGGCTCTCGGGTGAGTCCACGCCTGCTGCTGCACGCGCCTGGGGACACGCTGAGGCTCTGGGCCACGTGTCCCCGGCTCGGGTTCCTGGGACGCCAGTGTCACTTCTCACTCCCGCGGCAGAGTTGGTGTCGTGACCTCGTCGTGTGGTCAGCTTCAGCCTGTACGTTGTCCCTCCCGTGTCCGAGTAGCTGGAGGACATGGTGGGCCATGTTGCTCTCCTGCCATCCAGAGCCGCTGCCGGAGGATGCCCAGCGCTCCCGCGTGTCCAGGACCCCCGAGACCCTGGCCCCCTGAGAAACACGGGGCTCCACGCCCACGCTGCCTCGCTTGCTGCTGGCACAGGGGCCCCTCAGGGTCCCCGCAGGTTGGGGACCACCTGCCAGCTGAGCAGGAGGTGCACTGGGAGGAGACATGGATGGAGGGAAGAAGGGAGCACCCAAATGACCGTTTGGCTGGGCCGCCCCAGATGGGGTGACAGCGTGTCGTCGGGGGAACTCCGCGGCTGACCACTGGACCCAGGCAGGGGCGGGCGGTCGGGGACAGGGTGGCAGGCCCCGTTTGAGAGGCCGCAGTCAGTTGAGGCTCCCCCTCACCGGGAGCCCTGAAGGGCCCTCCCCACGGACGCCCAGGTTTTGGGGGGCCTCACAGAGCTCAGTGAGCACTGACCAAGGAGAAGCAGGGACCCACCGCGAGGTAACGAAGTTGAAGCCCGGCCCCTCCCTGCCCCAGCCCGGTTCCGTTTCAACCGTCGGGGCCTCAAGCGTTCTACAAAGTTTTCACGCTTCCATCTGGGCCTGCCCCTGGCCGGTGGGCACAGCGCGCTCCTCACAGCCAGGCGGACCTTGGCCAGGCTGGGCTTCTGTGGGCGCCTTGGTACAAAGCAAGCGGGCCCCTTGTGTATTTTCATTTCTAGTTTTTAAGAATCTATAATCTACAAGTTCTCTCTTAGTTTTAAAATGTCACCGTCTGTGACCCACGACGGTCGGCTTTGTCTTTGCTCCAGAATGTCAGCGGCGGACCTACTCAGGAACTATAGTTTTGCTGACCGGATGTTTCCGGGGGGGGCCAGGAATTTAGGAAAGACACACACTTTAGTAAAGTTGGCTATAAAACAAATCCCCCACAAGAAGACATGCAAAACACCCCAAAAACCAAATCTATATTTCCAAGGGAAAGCGTATTACACACTCGATTAATCGCTTTCAGTGAGGAATAAGTAGGAATAATTTTGGAACCTGTGACATCATTAAACAAACAAACAAAAAACTTCACAGCTAAAAGCTTTTCAGAGAGAAAGTGTTTCCTGAGCCGCAGGCTAGCCAGATCGGCCCTGTGGCATGCGAGTCTAAGCCCCCAGCAGCAGCTGGATGAAGAAGGCGCCACACACACACACTGTCCTGGGCGCTTTTATATGTCATGTTTAAGCGGGGAGAGGAAGGTATAAGCGTTTTGAGAGAATTTACACTGGGTACAGACGGTTGGGAGAGGGTGTTGGCAGGACCAGGCCTAAGAGCGTAGCCTGTAAGGAGGAATACTGCTTCTGAGTGCTCACAGGTCCATCCAGAAGTCCAGGCATGCGTGGACGTGGCCACCACTGATGGCCACTGGAGTTGATCCCAGGCTCCATCAGACAATGGGGAATGTGAGCCAGTCCGTTGTTCATGGGCCCTCAGCTATGAACCGGTCAATGGCTTTTGTCTCTGCTTCTGAGGCAGCCTGTAACTTAGTGTGAGACAACTCTGAATATTTCGCTTGCCAGCATCATAGGTGCCAAAGGCGTACCGTGCCCTCCAAGCAGACGGGACGTACGCGTGAACTGTTCTCAATTTCAGCAACATTTCAACCAGGCGTCTGCCCGAAAATTCACGGCTCCGTTACGTGAATTTATAAAGCCTCTAAACTCAGACTACTCGGTTCATTAGAAAGGAAGCATACTCGTCCACACACTTGGTAAAACTTTTCTGTCTTGCTCTTTCTTGAGTGTCTGAGATGCAAAGTACTTACAAATGCTTTGGCTCATAAAGGCTACTCTGAAGCATTATAAGCTTCCAACATTTAATGTCACAAATTATTCATTTGTGTACACTTTTGCAAATATATCATTGATCTGCAGGAATTAGTATTTGTGATAGCTTGAGACATTTTGTCATCTTTTTGCAGATTTCTATACTTAGTCAAATATTTATTGTCAGGCATTATGTCAACTAAGTTTCACACGATCATTATAAAAAGGCCATTAACTTCATTTTGGCTCACTCTACCCTTCTGTAGTGAAATAGAAGTTATTTCCTTTGTTTCTCAGGCTATAAAAACCTGGTTAACTCTCTCAACTTCAAGTCGTAGAGATGTCAAATATGTTTTTCAGTGGAACTAATAATGCAATTCTGTTGCGGTGACATAAAAAAATATAAAGCCCCAAAGTGTGACAGGGGAAAAGAAATATAAAAAGATTTCAACAGAAAAAACAACACAGAAATGAATATGACTTGTCAAGGGAACTCAAAAAGAGTCTGTAGGCTTTGCTAGAGATAAATGAGAATGGTTTGTTCAGGGCTCTTAGAGTTTGCAAACCAGGAACACAGCTGGACAAAACCCTAGAAGTGTCCAGAAGAAGAAAAGTTGAGTTCTCACAGTAAAAAGTGCACTGTCGAGAATGATCAGTCCTGCATACTTCTTAGCCCTGGGATTGGTCCAGGACGCTTGTCAGTCAGACATCAGGGGTCTGGAGGATGGATGACAGGTGGATGTCACATGGTTTAGACACCGGAGTGGTGATCGGAGACACCCACGCAGGACCGGAAAGTTCAAAAAGTTTCAGTTTCCAGGCTAGTGAGAACAAGAACGGAGTCTGTCCTCATGCTTGAACCTTCGTGATGCTTTAAACATGTTAACAATTTCAGCAGCTTGGTTAAAGTGACTCCATTGTACACATTCCGCCTTTACTCCTCCTCGCTGCGTAGCCCCTGCCAGCAGAGCAGCGCCAAAAGCTGGACGCTGTGGGAAAGGGGATGTCAGCCCCAACGGACACACGCCCCTCGTCCAGGCCAGTCCTGGCAGGGACGGGCTGTCCCCCGCGGGGGTCTCCGTCCTCTGCGACGACGCCTCCTGCAGGGCGTCGCCTGGGAAAAGGAGCGCTCCAGCCCGGAACGCCGTCCTCTGCGGCCAAGGGGGACACCGCAGGGACGTCGCGTTCCGGGAGGGGGTGTCCGGGGTGGCGCCTCCCAGCGCAGAGCGGCGCGTGGCCGCGACGACAGAGGCAGGCGGGCGGGCGTCGGGGGTTCTGGGGGCGCGAGGCTTTCGGCGACCGGCCAACCGCGGACCGCTGGACCCCCAGACCCCCGGAACCCCGACCCACTCGGGATCGGTGGTGGCCTCCTGCCCCAAGCCCCGCCCCGCCCCCCGGCTCTGCGTCTCCGGCCCAAGCCCCGCCCCCGCCCCCTCCGTCGCTGCCGCTGACCTGAACCCCCGCCCCGCCCACTCGTCGCCTGCACGAAGCCCCGCCCCGCCCTCCATCTCCGTCGCCGGCCTTGAGCCCCGCCCCCTCTCCGTCCCAAAGCCCCGCCCCCGAACCCCGCCCGGCGCGCCGATTGGCCGGCCGCGGCGCCGATCCCAGAATGCAGCGCATGGCGCGTCATTGAAGAGAGACCATGATGGCGGCGGCGCTGGGGCCCCCAGAAGTGATCGCTCAGCTGGAGAACGCGGCCAAAGTTCTGATGGTGAGCGCGCCGAGCCCCTCCCTGACCCCTGCGCCCCCCGGCCCCGCCGCGCCCGCCCGGGAGACGCCGAGGGGAGGCGGCGGCGCGGCGCCCGGGGCTCCGTCCCGCCGTCCTGTCCCGACCCCGTCCTGGGGCTGCGCCCGCCCTGGACGTGCGCGGAGGTAGCGGGGGTCGCGGCCGCGGCGTCCACCCGGCTCCCCACACCCCGTCCGGCTGCAGAGCCGGGCCGGGCGCGCGCCGCCGCTGCGGCTCGGTGCCGGGGGCCACGGACGGCCCGCGAGCCACCCGCTGCGCTGCGAGCCTTCGGGTGCCCCGGGCTCTCCCTCTGGCCGCCACCTCGGGGGGACCGCAGCGGCAGCACGTGGAAGGGCGTCTTTGGGACCAAGGTCACCCGGGCCAGACTTGGGCCGCTGCGCCTCGTGGGTCGCGCGTTCCCTTCACTCCGACGCGACCCGACGGACGCTTTCACCCGGGGAGCAGGGCTTTGGGAAGGATGGAGCGTGAGGAGGGCCCCACGCCGGGACCAGAAGTCGGGGTGGCGGTGCTCGCGCGGCGCGTGTGTGCGCGCTGGCTCCGTTTTGCGTTTGAGACGATGACTTCCGTGTTTGTAAGGGGGTTTCTGGAATTTAGAGGCTCGTTTGATACCTTGGTCTGATCCAGCCTGTCTGAGAATTGAACGCAGTCAGGTCTGTTAAGCTTTTTGGACTTTTTTTCTTCTCCTTTTGGTTTCGGTGTTGGAGTTCTGTGTTAGAACATCGCACTTAAAAAACACTTGATCTAATTCTAGCACAGCTTGTCAGTTCCACTTACCGAGTTTTGTTTTTAAACACAGCACCGGATAGGTCATGCAATTTACCTCATGAAATTTACCTCGTGAAATGGAGAAGTCTCAGGAAAAGCAAGATCTCCTTGCTTCTTTATAACCAAAGTTAAGTGAAACATTTTGTCACAAAAACTGAGTAGATAGCATTTTCAGACTCTTGCAAATTAAGTCCGGAAAAAACTAGGTTGAATCCCGCTTACTACTAGGTGCTTAAGACTCTGAGCCTTTCTCGGAACAACTTGAACATTTTCTAGGAGTGAGGGGCCCCATATTCGTTAGACTCTGGGAGTAGCATGTGACCCCAAACACCTGCTTGAGTTCTTACCTTGATGGGAGAAGCTTAGTGTCCTTCTCATTGCCTGGATGTTAATTAGGGTTTGTGCTTGCCAACGCCTCCCTCTTCTCTGGCAAAGCCAGTTGCATCATCTGTAAGGGAGTAGCTGGGAAGACTGGGAATAAGCGCCGTTTCCTGAGGGCGTGCTCTGTACCAGATACCTGCTCTGTACCAGATACCTGCGTGATGCACGCGCGTTAAATTTCCCTGCAAAAGACTTCCCAGATGGAGGGAGTTTAGGTGGCCTGGGTTACATAGTTGCTGAGCTTTCGGACTGGATCTAGAACTCAGAGATCTCCTTCCCCTCTCTCCCTCTCCAAGATGTATAGCTATTTGTTTACACACTTTTCAGTCTTTTCAGAGAAGCGTATGGAAAAACGTTATTAAATGTTATTAAAAATAGGAAATTCTTTCTTTAGAACCTTCTACTAGGTATTCAAAAATGTGACTGCATTATTTCTCAGCCCGAAAGGTGCATTTCGATCTATTATTAATAATAGAGAACTTTTAAGTGCTTGCCATGTGTGAGCCGCGACGCCAGGCACTTCACGTATTTCACCTTCTTTAATCCTCGGTGGCTGTGAGGGGCTTCCATTTGCATGTCGTAGACAAAGGGATGCAGACAGGTAGAATGGGGGAAGTGGTAGAATGGGGACTCAGGCTCGGGTCTGTCTGTCACTGGACTGTGCGTTGGAAGCTACTGAGTAGTGGGCCTGGAAGGCAGGGACACTAACTCATCTGGGGTAGTTAAGATCGTTTAATCTCATCCACGTATTTGGCGTTAGGATATTTAAAAAGAATGGGTGATTTTATCATTTCCATCAGTGTGGGTAAGATGAACACGCCTCTGGAGAAATCGTGTTCATGGAAAATTGCTCTGTTTTGGCCATAAATATGTTTTGGGATTCAGAGTAATTCGTGATGTCTTTCTCAATTATTTTTGCTTAATTTTTCCATTTGGTAGTCCATCTATTTCGTGACAGTCAGCCCAAGACTTTTAGTGTGTGGAGCAAGCTGACAAGATCCTTCAGGACATTGGTCTTAGGGAGTCCACAATGGATATCAAAAACCTGTAAGCAGATTTTTGAGTGCGAACATATGTTTTTGGTAAACTCATTTATAGCTTTTTATCAGCTTCTCTCAGGAAAGAGAGACCCTGAAAAATAAGTTCTTAGTCTAAGTGTCTTCCCTTCCATTCTACGGGTGGGTAAACTGAGGCTCAGAGTTAGAAGAGGCCTGCCAGAGGTAGGCCACAGAACAGAGCAGTGTGGTCCAGAGCCCAGAGCACCAGACACCCCTCAGAGCCACATTGCTTCTCAGTGTCCATGTGTCCTCATGTCGTAAATGTCACGTGTTACCACTTGATGGGAAATTTTGAAATGTGGTTTTTGGATATTGCAGTTGCTAAATAAAATAGCACGTTAGCCCTTTAGAGTGTTGACGATGTTTATGGATGTTATAGGTCTCGACAGTTATCCCCTCCCTCCCAAAAAAGGTAGCAATGGAATGTTTACTTGAAATGCTCTGAGCACTGCTGAACCTTCTAATTCAAGACAGTAAGGTAGGTTACTTGCCAGAAAATAATTTGAAGGTGAACACACCAGAATGAAGAAAGACTTGTAAATTGGTAACAGTATGCGAGAGAAGTGATTGTGCAAATGGAACCTTTTTTTAAATAGAGCCTGAAATTTTTTTTTTTCCAAACATATTCCAGTTGTTGGCTTTTAAGATACTTGACCTTACGTTTCTGAGAGGGTACAAGTGGATGTCCTCAAAATTGTGTGACGTTCTCAACAGTGAGACTAAGAGTTTCAGCAAGTTACATTTACAGATCTGAACATTTGGGGTTGTAGATTCATTTTATGTTATTTAAAAATCGTAACTAATACCGAATGTATTATGTTAAAGCATATCTCTAACACACGTGTACGTGATACAGAGCGAGCCTCCCGGTCCCCATTTTACTAAGTTTAAATGTAGTTTGATCCTTTTTTCTGTGCTTTTACAGTGTACATTAGGTTTTTTTTTTTTTTTTACATAAATGATACACAATAAATACCCTTAATTTCAGAAAAAATCTTAGAGACCCCTACTGAATGGTATGAAGTCAGGCCGTGCAGAAAGGTGTTAGGGGGACGGCAGAGTCCCCGGGGTCCTGCCCTCTCTTTGGAGGTGACTTTCCTCTGTGTCCGTATTGAGGCTAAGCATCTAAGCATTTAAAACATCACCCGTCATTTTTTAAACGTATGTTTTTACATAAACGGGATTGCATGATCTCTGTCATTCTTTGTTCACCTTGCTGTAGATGGAATTTGAAGGAAGTTTGTTTTCATGATCTATTTTTGGTGAATAAACATAAAATGTACGATGCACTCTGATTTCAGAGACCCTGGCGTGGAAAAGGTTAGTATTCTTGTAGTGTTAATATTGCATCCGTTTGAACCATAAGCCCAAAGAGTGCTTTGTTTATGTGCCGTCTTGAATTTCCTTGGTTTTGTCCTCTGGTCCCCTTGGGCTGTCAGGGACCGTCCTTAGTGAGTGACGGTGTGAGACAGTGCAGACCGTATATGTTAGTGGGGACTTCATGGAAAAGTAATCACGTGTATCGATTTCAAAACGAAAGTGTTTTATTAGATCTTAATGCAGCTTTAATGCAAGGCATTCGTAACTGATTTTCGTGGCTCGTATTGTCGTGTAATTGTGTTAATGTTTTGAAAGCCTCTGCAAAGCTAGTGCCATACAGAAATGCTTACACTCTGATTCTCACGTTAATCCTCTGAAGTAAATAGGACAAGAGATATTCTTAAACTTTATGAATGAGACAAATCCAGCATTCAGAGATGGTTTCGTGGACTTGTACCAAATACTGGAATGTGTCCAGAAGCTACAGTGATTGAAATGTTGTGGTGACATGGTGGCAAGAACAGAAAGCTGGAACAGAATAGTCCAGAAACAGAACCACGGTTAAGATGACGTTGCAAATGGGAACGGCGTGGGGAAACAGACAGAGCTCGTGGAAGTATAAAAAACCACACGTGTTTGGCGGGGAGTTCGGCAGTACTCCCCTGGGACTGGCCCTGTGACATTTGACAAGTCGTTTAACCTCCGAGTGTCTGCTTCTTCATCCCTGACGTAGGAACATGAAAGCTGCCCCAGAGTTTAGATGGTTTCACTTGCGTTATTAAAGGAGGCGTTTGTCACAGCGCTCGTGCAGGGGGAGGGCTCCGTGAGTGTCACCCGTGGTTTGGTGCTGCCGTGCCTCGGATGACGTCCGCCGGAGCAGCGCGAATCCCGGTGGCCTGCAGCGAGCGCCCGGTAGACGCAGCTGGCGGATCCGCGTCCCTGCGGATGTGCGCGCAGCGAGGCCCCGTGGATTTAGTTTCGTGGATTCGAATGGCCCCGCGTGGGGCCGGGCCAGGGTCGGCCTGCGTGTCTCTGCGTTCGTCGCTGGTCTGATGCCAGGTGACCCCGAGAGGCTCTGCCGCTCCTTGTGCTTGCTGCGTCCCCACTGTGGGGGCGAGTGCTGGCCCTCGACCCCAGATGCGTCTTCAGTAGCTTCTTTCTTGTTATTCCGATCTTTTTCTTATTTTAGAATCATCAAAACAAGACATTTGAAAACATCGATGGCCTATAATAGCAACAGAGAGAAAATAGCTGTGTACTCTGCTTCGTAATTGTCACTTTCCTTTTTAGATTTGTAAATGCCAGGTAGACTGATCAGGACAATTTTCCTGTCACTTTTATGTATACACCTGCCTTTAACACTTGTCCACTTTTGAACTCTATCAAGAAACTTGTTCACAGATGTCGTGAAAGACTCAGAATACTGTCACATGTCCTTTTCGTAAAACAAGCTGGTTCAGGTTCTCGTCACAATAGGGAGTCTTGGGTAATGATTGCGCCCCTTTTTTAATCGTTTGCCCTTCTCCTGAGGACGCGCCCCTTTGCGTGGCAGGATGTCCCGTTGGATCCCCACCCCCGGAGGACCGGGGCTGCACCCCTGTCTTGTGCGCTTTGGGCAGCTGTCGCAGGGCGGGACTGCCACAGGTCGCTAGGGTGCACGCGTGTGTGCCTGCCTGCATCTGGGGATCCCTGCTGGTGCTTCCTCTCTAGGTTCTGAGGGTCCCTGATTTACTGTGCGCTCAGCAGTACGTTACAACTTCTTTGAAATTTATTACTGGATTTTTATTTGGTTTTAGCTGAGAGTTGTTCAGGGTATCTAGTCAGCATTATCATGGGGGAATGGAAAGCCCACTCATTTAAAAAGTAACAAAATGTATCATTTTATGTTAGGGATTTACACGTAGATAGAGTACCAAAGATTTAAGGGAAGATTATAGGGAGAAAACTGAACATTGAGCAGATTCTCATCATCAACTTAAAATCTGTAGTGAGTGACTCAGAGGCCGTCAGCGTAACGTGTTTTTGGCTGGTACACATTTGCTCGTGTGTAAGACGGGGACGAGAGGATCCACTTCATGGGGTGCTTGTGGGGTCGGTGGGGTCCTTCCCTCCTTCTCTCTCTCAGATTATACTTCACAGTTTATGAAATCTGATTTTTTACAAATGCAGCATCACTTCGTGATACGAAAACTGTGTTCAGACCCGCACTTTATTCAGTGTGTGGCTCTCAGGGTGTCCGTAGACATTAGCTTCGGGAACGACTTCTGTTCGTGTAATAACTGGCATTCCGCTTTGCAGAATTGTGCCTGTGCAGTGCTTCTAAAGTGCGAGGAGAAGGAAGAGTGTATGACTTGGGACCCCTGGGTGCCCCAGAGGTGGTCTGCATCCCCAGCAATGTGGCCTGTGGCAGGCGAAGCGTGCTAACATGTTGCATGTGCTCAGGGCATAGCACGTGTATGTGACATGTCCAGTCAGAACACAGACTCAGCTCGTTGAATAGGGGAATACAGAATTTGCAGATGGGAAGACAAGCATATTTATAGTTAGCACTGTTTATTAATAACTGTTATTAATAATGTGTTAAAGAATGTAACTTCTTTATTGGAGATGCTTGCATTTCTAGCTAGAGAGCTGTAGAGGGTGCTATTCCATTAAGAATGGTGGTCCGAATTGGCTTTAATTTTAAGAATTCCTTTAGGCCAGGGCACCAAAGTTAGTTAATTTCTCTTGGATATACATCTTTTTTTTTTTTTTTTTTTTTTTTTTACTGTTTTAACTGAAATGAGAATGGCCAGTGTTCATAACTGATATAGTTTATAACAAAAATTGATCAAAGTACTTGGTTACAAAATGTTTTTCATCTTCCGGATTCTTCAGAGTGGAAATGATGGTTTCCCTACTTTGTGTTTGTTACAGTAACAGGTTTACTTTCCGACCGTCCGACCCCCTTGTCCCCTCCCATATTGAGAATTCTGACTCGGTGATCCGCGGGGCTTGGCGGGCGTCTCTTCGTGGGAGCCGGGCACGACCAGCCATGCGGTGGGATTGTGCCCTTAGGGAGGGGAGGCCAGTTCAGAGGGCACTCGCTTCAGCGGAAAGATCGTTAGGACACAATGGAGCTAAAATCCCAGGCAAACTTGAGAAGTTGCTTTATTGAGCTATGTCTGGCGTTTCTGGCTGCTTAATTTATTATTCAGATAGGAGTTCTGTGAATTCCGGGCTTTACTGTTCCCTAAGCTTTCTGGTTTCATGATGATTTTAGCCAACTTTAGCTAGAATTTTCTGATGCTACTTCTATCTTAAAGGATTGCTTTTAGAAATCAATTTTTGGTAATTTTGGATTCAGTTTCACCAATGCCGAAGAATTTCAAAATTATTTGAACTTGGTCAAGTTAGATGGAGTGGTATATTTTGGAATAAAAGTAAGTTATCTGTTTTTTTTTTTTTTTTTTAAAGATAAGTGTCATTTCTAAAATGTAGGCATCTGTAAAGGATTCTGACCCAAACCTTGGCAGGAATTTCTTCTTTTTTTCTGAAATTGCATTTTAAATATTTATTACAAAATTTTATTTTATAGTTCTTATAAAAAGTGAAGATCTTCTCCCCTGGCCCCCCCCCCCAAAAAAAAGTGAAAGCGTTCCCCTTGTCGTGGGTAAAGGGGTTGCTGTCGTCGAAGGTGTTTGTTAAACGTGTGCCGTTCTCGTTTGTCTCCCTCCCGCCGCGAAGGCGCCCCCATCCATGGTCAGCAGCGAGCAGCGCCAGCACGCAGAGCACATCTTCCTGTCCTTCCGGAAATCCAAGTCGCCGTTTGCGGTGTGCAAGCACATACTGGGTAAGCGTGCCCTGAAAAATGGTGGTGTGGAAGCAGGTCTGGGGTTTCTGTCTTGAGCATTCGATTTTTTAATTTCTTTAAAAATAATCAGGTTCGGACAGTTAAAATGTTTCATTAATGATAGTCCGCTTAAGAGATTCAGTAGGGCCAGATAGAAAACTTTTTTTTTTAATCTTGAATTTCCTCCCCTAATATAACGTTCAATAATTTTGTTTTATTGATCATAACATGAAGAAAAAAAATCTAATATTTTAAAATTACTTTCAAGCATGATATCGCTTGTTATAGGAAATATATCTTATCCCAGTGTTTTAAACTTAAGATTATTTTTGGAGATTTCTACATGTTCTTTCTTTTGTTTTATTCATAGCTTTTTTTAACCATATCGTTTGTACTCAGCTTTCTTAGTGGATATTAGTTCTATCCAGTTATCACCGTGTGTCCTACAATGAAGCATTGATTTTACTGTTGTAAAGATGTTTTCTGAGTACCCTGTATCCGACATACATACGGAGCGATCTCTTTCCAGAGTAGCATTTTCTAAGCCACACACACACAGACACGTAGTGTATATATGACGTATGTGTTATATATGATCTTCTGTCTCTCACACATTTTCCTATAATAGAAAAAGAGATTTCAGTAGGTATTTTATAATCTGATTATCATTGGCTGTATGGAGCTATTTTTCGTGACCCGTGTTTAAGGCTCTGACAGGCTACGGTGCCTGCTGCTCGAGGGCGTCACTGAACCTGGCTGCGCCCGTGTCCCCTGTGAGCTGGGACTCGCGGGCCCTTCGCCAAGCGGGCCTGGCTGCCTCGAGGTGCTGCAGGGTGCACATGCAGTGACGTGCGAGAGCCCTTCGTGGGCAGTCGGGCACACGTCACAGCCCGTCCCCGCGTTCCACTCAGCTCTTTAAAGTCGTTTGCAAGCAGCTGGTAGCGGGAGCGGGTCCCCGCGAGGGGACAGCGCAGTGACCGCCTCCTAATGTCTGGCCGGCAAGTCCCCAGTTTTTTTTTTTTGGTGGTTGTTGTTTTTGAGCGTCAGTTTTTATGCTGGGGTGATGTTTCTGGCACTAAGAACACGCATCTCATGCCCGTGGAGCATCCCCGGTCAGGACGCCGGGCTCGCCCCGACCCTGCCGAGCGCCCGTGGGCCTGGAAGCCGTGGCGCGGGCCAGGGCCCCGAGCGGCTCGGCCGCCCCCCGCGCGGGCTGCGACACCGTCGCTCGGAAGCGTAAGTATTCTGTCAGAGCGCATCTGTCTGCGCCACTCTCTTCTTTTCCGAGGGTGCATTTTCAATCAAGTCCTGTTGCTTTCTTACGATTCGAATCCGTTTTTGGAAACTGGTTTTCCTGTTAAGATTCCTACAAGTAGTGTCGTTAGCCCCAGTCATGCTTTCGAAGTCGTTTGGTTTTGAAGCGTTAAGTACGTGCGCCACGAGCAGAGTCGCGAATGCCCCGCAGAGCCCCGTGTTCCGCTGATGCTCGCGTCTGAACCCACGGCAGTCTCGTAGCTCCGGACTCAGCACCAGCACAGCAGGGTCCCTTCCCCTAAGAAGACGTCTCACGCAAGTGGCAGCCAATCACCGTCAGGATGTCCACGCGCTCCTCTGGGGACTGTGTGTCATTTGTGGGGCGCCTGGGTGGGACATTCTCACGAAGGGGGGACTCTCGTCCATGCTTCCCCTTCTGGCCCCTAAAACTCTTCCTCCCGCTTCCGACTTAAGTGTGATTACGTTTCTCATTTGCCCTCGTTTCTTCCCCGTCTGGCCCTTCGTTTGCATTCTGGCACTAACCCTGTCTCTCCTGTGTGCACACGCGCGTGTGCATGTCGCATGCTGCTTGTGCATTTGTCTCTGGCGCTCGGGAGCTCCCTGGGATCGTGGGGTCAGGCGTCCCTTCCACTTGCGCTAGTGGACTGCTGTCCCCCCCCGGCGCCAGTGTCGCTGTGTCCTGTCGGGGAGGGATGGGTGTCCTTCACGCCCCATCTCCAGAGCAGCCCCAGTGGAATGGAATGGGGCCTGACTGTTGGGTGTGTGGGTCTGTCATTCGGCGGACTTCGGGGCTCGTGACGCCTGCGCTTGAAGGTCGGAGAGATGACTGTCATCGCTGACCTCTGGGGCTTGCTCCTAGGGTCTTAGTTTTCTTTTTCAAGTATTTCGTAATCAGTGTAGTGAGTGCTTTTTATCCCTTGCCATTCCCTTCGCTTTAAGTTTTGTCTGCATGGCTCTGTGTAGTTCAGATGGCTGACAAGATACAAATGAGAGTTTAACATAATTATTAAGACTTACCGTGTGGCAGGAAGTGAAAGCGTCCTGCTAACTGGCCTCCAGCAGGGGGTCGCCCAGGCACGCCCCGGTCAGCGGGACACCCTCCCGGAGCGTTAGACTCTCGGGGTGTTGGGAGCTCCTCGTGTTCATGAAAAAGAGTGATTTATTAGCTTAGGAAAACTCTTCCAAATTCTTCCATTCTCAGAAGCAGCTTCTATGGGAGGAGTGACATCGGGGTCTTCATTCCTCTCATTCGTTTTGTTTTTTTGAAAACTCCCAGGCATCCGCCTAATGCAGCAGAAATTTGTGTAGGGCTCCCTCTTCTCTCTTTCTTTTTTTAAAAAAGTATTTTTTATTATTATTTACGCCCACAGCACCTGGTCTTCCTAGGTGGTCTCCCATCCAGGTACTCACCAGGTCTAACCCTGCTTAGCTTCCGAGATCAGACATGGGGCATGTTCAGGGGGGCGTGGCCCATAGACCATGGACCATGCGCGGCTCCACTGGGGCGCGAGCCCAGGGCCCCCCGCGTGTGAAGCAGGCGTGCTCGCTGCTGCTCTGTGGAGCCACATGCGGGCCTCCCTTTGCTCGCACATTCTTATAGCTAATTGTGTCACGATCAGCTGTAAGTTTACAAGTGCCCCGAGCTCGGCGAGGACAGGGAACGTGTGCCTGGCTGCACCGCACACACCCTGGATGGATCCCCAGGGTCCGCTCGCGCTGGGGCGGGCTCCTCGCGGCTTTCAGAGATGCTGCCTCGCGATCAGGGCAAACGGCCTGCAGGCACGGATTTCACAAGCTGGGTATTTTTGAGAGCTTCGGAAAATTTCCACTTTTTCCTGACTTCGTTTCGACTGTCTTTCTTTTGACAGTGCTGTCTGGAAACTGATCATAGTGGTGAATCAAAGAAAAATAGAAAATTAACATAGAATACTTTTTGGGTATGTTAATTTTCTGTTTTTTCCTCTCCCGATTCAGTTTTGGGTTCAGATGCTGTAACTCGATAGTTAAGGTTGGCTCCAAGTGTAGCTTTGGGATTTACTCAGTTCGATCAGTCTCGCAATCAGAAAATTCACAAGAACTTCTCACCTTGTGTAAATGTGGCTTTTTTTTTTCTTTTTAACATCCTGAGAAAACTAACCTAAATGTGATAGCGTTTATTTCCGAATTTGCTGTCGGAGATGGGTCATCCTGCTGAGAGCTTGGGTGCGTAGCAGATGGAAACACTTTCACAGCGTGGCCGCCACAAATAGTGATGTTCCAGGCTGGCCCGTGAAGGGTCCTGCCGCTGCAAAGCTCTGTTTGGCACAGGGTGAGAACCTCTGAGGAAACGTCCTGATTGCTCTATTTTTATTTTTTTCAAGCTGTGTTATTTTTTAGTTCCTCATGCTTTGGAAGTAACAGTTGAAGAGAGGTGAGGGAAGTTTGTGACAGTTGTGATCGGTGATTAGCTGCCACCTGCCTGGGGTGTCTTCTGAGAGGGACTAACCTCTTTGTGGTTCTGGATAAAAACAGAGCAGGTAACCGTCCCGTTCCTTGTCTGAAAGTCGTTTCGAATTGCCCGGATGCGGCGGCGGCGGCGGGGAGGGGGCGTGCTGCTCACGGGGGGCGCCCGCTCTCCTCCGCAGAGACGAGCAAGGTGGACTACGTGCTGTTCCAGGCCGCCACGGCCATCATGGAGGCGGTCGTCCGCGAGTGGATCCTGCTGGACCGAGGCAGCATCGAGTCGCTGCGGACGTCCCTTCTCACCTACGTCCTGCAGAGGCCCAAGTAGGTGCCGGCGGGGTCCGCGGGGCTCTCTGGGCGTTCGTCACCGAGGGTCACGTAGCCGGTTGGTGCGGTTGGTGGTGGGCGTGGATTCGCACCCAGGTCTCCTGGCTCTGGGGTCTGTGCGTGCCAGGCTGCACTGGACCCAGGAGTAAGTGCTCGTGGGGGCGTCAGGCGCAGGGCGGGACTCGGGGCTGTGTTGTGGCAGGTGCGTGTGACGTCTCACCTTGCTTCCGCGTTTCGCAGCCTCCAGAAGTACGTCCGGGAACAGATTCTGCTGGCGGTCGCGGTGATCGTGAAACGGGGCTCGCTCGATAAGTCCATCGACTGCAAGAGCATTTTCCACGAGGTCGGCCAGCTGATCAGCAGCGGCAACCCCACTGTGGTGAGTGCGCGGCTGCGGCCCTGGCGCACGTGGCTGCCGCCGGCCTGGACGACACCGGGCGGGTGGCCTGCTCCGCCTGCCCGTTCGCCCCCGTTCCACATGGTGCCGCCACGGTCGGGGTCACCGTTTTGGTGGTGTGGCTCCA
The DNA here is from genome assembly GCA_004027375.1 of Macroglossus sobrinus. Classification (NCBI taxonomy): domain Eukaryota; kingdom Metazoa; phylum Chordata; class Mammalia; order Chiroptera; family Pteropodidae; genus Macroglossus; species Macroglossus sobrinus. Next base: position 195,234 of record PVKZ01002541.1, on the reverse strand, counting down.
CTGTGGTGCACGCTCTGGGGGACGGCGGCCTAGTGGCCCTAGTGGCGTCCTCCCGAGACATTCCGAACAGAAGCACGGTCTGAAAGCTGAGTTTCTTCTAACGGGTCGGACCCTCTCTTGGCAGGGGGAAGTGGGCGGTGGGAGGATTTAGTGTTGCCGGGTGAGTCTGGTGTGGCGGCTGCACTGCACGCAGTACACTGAAAGGCGCTCCCGCAGTCACACGCAGGCTCAGGGCCCCCAAGGGCCCTGCCTGTCCTCGCCTGGCAGGTCATTTGCCAGTGGGGGACCCACGGTCTCCTGATTGGAGAGGAGCAGACACGAGACCCTGCTTCTAAGGAAAGCAGCTGTCAGAGTGTTCAATCTGCTTCGTGTTTGCTCCATTTTCTTTGGAAGTAGTAGGTGCGCATTAGATCGCTTTTGACACTGTTCAGCTTGGCATTTGGGTCCCCTTGTTCCTCTTCATCCCGAGAGAAGTGGGTGAGAAATTCCCTGGCCCACAGCAGCGCTCCTGGGCGTGACAGCCAGCTTCGCCCCGTCACAGGTGTCACCGCAGTTTGCTTAGGGGGCAGCTGGAGGCCGGCCGCGCACACGGCCGCCTTCACAAGGTTTATTCTTGGTCTCCGAGCCGGGCTGTTATGGGACGGCCCCTCTCTCTGAATGAGTCTCGTCAGCTGGACCTAGTGTCTGAGAGTCTCGTGCTTGTGATAGCAGCCCGGTGAGCAAGACACCTCGGGTGTTTTCTCACTGTCGTGAAATTAGTGGCTGTCACTAGAAGTGACAAAGCTGCCGTAGGACTAGCGTGAAGGCAGCATCGCTTGGTTGTCAGCGGATCAGCTTGTGGTCACTCTGCTCCAGCGAGGGAGCAGGGCAGACCGCCTCGTGACCGTGAGGCCTCATTGAACGGCCCCTGCGTGTTTTGCATGTCATCTGGTTTCTAACTTGTCGGAGACGGAAATGACCAGTTCGGGATGGCGTCAGTGCCGGTCACGTCACCGTAACCCCAGCTGAGAGTGGCGGGCAGAGCTCGGGCTCTGGCTCCACTGGGCCGCGGCCTCAGTGGGGTCGAGCCCCGCACAGTCTACGCCGTGGGTCCATCTGTGGGGACGGTGCACGCACGCGTGCTTGGGAAGACGAGCGGAGGCTGGCGCGGTGCTCGGTGGCCCCGGGCGAGCCCCGTGTGCGCCCCGAACGCCGCTCCTGTCTCTCCGAGACCCACTGCCCACCGCTCAGGGCAGCCTTCGTTTCCGACCCCTGTGTGTCACACCCGCTGTCGGTGGCACAGGCGTCGTGCCCAGCTCCGGCTATGGAAGGGCCGGGAAGAGCACTTGGGGATCCTGGCTGGGGGGGCGCGTCCAGAGGCGTGCGCTGGGGTGACCGCTGAGACATGTGACCTCACGGGTGGGCTCGACGCTCCCCCGCTGTCCTGAGTCGGGCTGTCCCCTCCCCTCGGCTCGCCGTCTTGCTGGCTGCCCGCCGGCTTCCTCACGAAGCAGCGCGCCTGCCACGAGCGGCTTCACTGCCGTGGGACCGAGCTGGCGGCCAGGAGCCCGGGTGCGGGGTGCGGTGCGGGGCGTCCAGGGAGAGTTGGGGTGCTCTGCTCCCGGCCGGTCACTGCTCTCCGGGAGTTGTTCACCTGGCCCTTGGAACCACAGTGCTAAGTCTGGGACGAGGACGGGTCTCGTCTGTGACGGCCACGCGTGAGGAAGGCGCTTGCTCTCGGCGAGTGTGAGACCCGCCGTGTGCAGGGCTGTGTTGACGCTGCGCCCCCAGCGGTGCCCCCCCTGGCTCCCCCGTGTCCAGGGAGACACTTAGCTTTTAACGTCCCTTCCTTTCCCCGAGTGTGGTGACCTTAGCAAGGTTCTCTCCTGTCCTTGCTCCCGCCCCTTCACTCGTCTTTGGGGTCTCGACCACAAACGCATGCACGCCATCCTAGGAAACACGTGTTTCTCACGATAGTAAAGCCATTGTGAGTGCATTTGGTTTAATCGTGAATCAGAGTGTGAACATGGTCATAGTTGAAAAAAGTGCCATTGTGGTGGATATACTTGGGCAGGAAAAGGCAAGCTGTGGCAAGCTGTAGATTACCTGTGCGGGACTAATACAGACCACTTATCCGTGAGAAGGACAGTGGCAGGCGTGTCCTGCGCGTCCTGGGTGCAGACGGCCCGTGCAGCGAGGGCTCGCACGGAGGCGGGGGGAGAGCTGAGGCTGAGGGACGCAGAACGGCGGGCCGCAGGTTGTCTTCGGGGCCGTAGGGCAGTCGCGTGTATCGTGGCGGACTGTTGGGAGTTCGCTTTTCCCTTCGGGTTCCATTGCTTTGACTTTGATACCCGCTTTCCTCACCGAGCCTCGCTGCGTTTACAGCCGAGTCCCCGGTGACCGCAGTGGTGTTACATGCACGTGCGCCGTGTCGATGGCCGTCGCTCCTGCGGAAGGCAGCGTGTGGGGCCAGGTTTGCTCACTGACAGCACGAGGGGCTCGCGCGTCCCGGATGAGCGTCTGTCGCGGGAAAGGCAGCGTGTGCGGCAAGCCGTGTCTGGGGCACCGCGAGCCTGGCGTCTCCTCCTCGCGGGGCGGGGAGGCCGTTCGCTCCCTGGGGCAGTTTGCGGGAGGGGGCACGTTTTCGTATTTCGAGGGTAGCTCCAGAGTGCGTGTCGTGCGAGCTGAGCTGGCGTCTTCAGAGCGCTTTGGTCCGAGGCAGCCTGGTCCGAACGCATCCCCGGGTGGGGGTGGGGGTGGTGGTGGCGTCTGTCATTGGGGCTTCCCGCTGTGCGGGGACCGAGGACCCCCCCCCCCCCGTGTGTGGCGTGCCCTTGTACGTGTCACGCTGCAGCACGCGTGTTTTAGTTGGCGTCAGGAGGCAAGTAGGAATTTAATGCTTTATTACATTTTTTAGAGGGAAATTTCAGACGTAAGCAAAAATAGACAAGTAGCACATCGGCCACCCACGTGACCGTCGTTCGGCCGCCACAAAGGCAGACTCTGGGGACCTTCAGGAATTTCGGTTTGTGTGTGCGAGCTCCGACCGGCCAGGACAAGCATCTGTAAGGTCAAGGTGCCGACATCAGAGGCATTTCTGAGCAGAGATGTGCCAGTTGGTGGCGGGGATGGCCGTCAGCTGTTGCATGAGCTCGCAGAAATAGCATCTTCTTCACTTTAATCTTTGGAAGTTCAGAGGTAGTGCGCATGTTTCTGTGTGACCCCTGGAAAGGCGCCAGCACAGTCTCTCAGCTCCATCCTCGGCTCTTGCCTCCCAGCACGAGTCTGAGTAGCAGCGGTGGCCTGATGCGCGAGCCATCAGAGCCATGGAGAAGCGTCGCTTTCAGTGTGAAAGCTCGGAGTGCTGCCTGTAGCGTTGAGAGGCCGCACGGTCCCCCTTCATCTGGTTGGGAATCTGTTTACTGTGATGAGAATGCGGAGTGCGCCAGCCCGGCCCCCCAGCCCCGGGCCACCCGGCCCCCTCTCCCCTCTCCCCGGTGGGAGGTGGGTTCAGAGAAGGGACGCAGTGGACCTGGTTCCCTCGGACGTCACGCGCACCCTGCCGCATTAGGGGTGTGTCTGTCCCAAGTTGCGGGCTCGGGGATTCGGGTCCCGGGGGTTGAGGGGACACCACCGCAGTCGCAGGCCACTGAGGGACGAGGGGCCTGGGCGCTGTTCTGTCCGGTCACACTTTCTGACCGGGAGGGAGCAGATCTAAAGATAGTCCCTGTTTCGTTCCGTCTGAACAGATGCGTTGAAACAAAGCTTTGGGGAAAGCCTCACACTGACTTCTTATCTAATACAGCAAACTCTGGCCTGCTCTATTCTCACCGCGCTGCTGAGCGAGTTCTCGAGTTCCAGCAAAACCAGCAACATCGGACTGAGTATGGAATTCCACGGTAACTGCAAAAGAATCTTCCAGGTACTGCCCCTTGGTCCCTCTGCCTCCGGGGTCCGGGCACGCGCCCTCTCTGCCGCTGCCCCCGGCGCTGTGTCTGGCGGAGCAGCTGCCCATGCCCGCAGCCGGGGCGAGCACGGCCGACGAGCCGAGGCCCCTTGTTTCATCCTGGCCTTCAAACAGCAGACGGGGTGCAAGCCCCCGGACCCCGGTTCGCTCGGTCCGTTCTCGCGGTGCTGCATACAGGGCCTCCGTGGCCGGGGCTCTGCGGCCTTAAAAATAGCCCTGGCAGAGCGCCCGCGGCTGCGCTGGGTGGCGCAGGTGGTGTGGGCTCTGTCTCCCATGTATTGTTTGGCTCCGGGCGAGGTTACGAGCCGGCGCTGGCTCCCGTCGCGGGCCGCTCCGGCCTGCAGAGCCCGCCCCTCCGCCGAGCCGCTTTGTGTCCCCGGGAGGCCGCCTGGGGGTGTCCCGGGCGCGGGCCCGAACATGGACAGCGGCCCCGCGCGGGCGGTGCTGCCCGCCGCGGAGTGCGAGGTGGGTCTGCCCGTGCGGGGCCGCGCGGGGGGCGGCGGGGCGCGCGCTGACGCCCGCGTGTCTGCACCCCGCTGCAGGAGGAAGACCTGCGCCAGATCTTCGTGCTCACGGTGGAGGTGCTGCAGGAGTTCAGCCGGCGGGACAGCCTCAGCGCGCACATGTCGTCCGTGTTCCAGCGCTACCTGGCGCTCGCCAACCAGGTCCTCAGCTGGAACTTCCTGCCGCCCAACCATATCCTTTGCCCGCGGGCGCCGCCTGGTGCCACTGCTCGTGGCGGCGCAGGCGTAGCCGGGAGGACCTTCTCTCCGCTGTCTGTGAAGCGCGTGGCTGGAAGGGTCTGTTTTAGAACTGGAATCGAATTTATGTTATGACAGCGCAGGGGACGACCGGGGAGACTTCAGACCTCGCGGGCGGCTCTGTAGGCCGCATGCATGGAGGCGCGGGGGTGGGGGGGCCACGGCTCGGCTCCCCGAGGGGGCGGAGAAGGTGGGGTGCGTGGTGCTGTCACGTGGGCCATGGGCTCGGCTCCCCTGGGCAGCATCACCCCTGGGGGGATGGTAGTTAGGGCTCCTCCGGCTCTCCACGGCTCGGAATGGTCCCGCGTCTGGAGGACGGTCACTCAGCCCTCACCACAGAAGGAATCGTGATTGCTTACGAGTGTGAGCAGCTACGAAGAACCATCCACGTGTCGGTTTCTGTGTGGACGCGAAGTTTCTGCTCCTGTGGGTAAACAAACACCAAGGAGCCAGTTGCTGGCAGTAGTCTGCTTCGTTCTATACAAAGCCCCCCAGCCGTCCTCCGGGGTGGCGGCACCAGCCGTGACGAGACCTCTGTCACTCCTGGCCAGCACGTGGTGCTGTTGGTGCTGCGTTCAGGGTTTGACCGCCCTAAGAGGGGGGGGCAGGGTTCATCGCAGCCTGTGCGTTCACCTGGCCGGTCCCAGCGAGGCGTGACGTGGCGCATCTTCTCGTGTGCTTGCTGCACGTCCGTGTGTCCTTGGGGAGGTGTCTGTCGAGGCCTTTGACCCGTGTTTTAGTTGGGCTGTTTGTTTCCTCACTGAGTTTTCAGGGCTCTTCGCATATTTTGGATACAGGTGTTTTGTCAGAAGGATCTCGTGCAGACGTTTCCTCCCAGCCGGTAGCTCGTGTCCTTCTCCTGACACGGTCCTTCACGGAGCAGAAGGGTGTGGCTTCAGTGAGGTTCACCTTGTCCGTTCTTCCTCTTGTGGATTGTGTCTCATGTATCATATCTGAAAAGTCACGGCGAAACGCAAGGCCACCTGGGTTCCCTCCCATGTTATCTTCTAGGAGTTTTCGAGTCTCGCCTCTGCATTCGGGCCCGGTGCATTCTGAGTTGTCATCGGTGACAGGCGTGGGGTGTGCGTCCAGGCCACTCGTGTGCGTGCGGGTGTCCAGTGGCTTCAGCCCGTGAACTGAGAGGACCGTCTCTGCTCCTCTGTCAAGGTCAGCGGGCTGTCTGTCGGGGCTGCCTGTGCCCCTCTGGTCCGCGGGTCCGTCTGCTCACCAGTCCCACGGTTGGGGTCACGCAGCTTTTTAGTGAGATGGACAGTTGTTCAGTTCTGCTTGGTTCTTGTGTCACAAAGACTTAATCCTATTTTCTTCTAAGAGTTTTATAGTTTTAGCTCTTACACTATTTCTGTCATCCACGTCAAGTTAATTTTTGTGTATGGTCTAAGGTAGGGGGTCCAGCTTTGTGATTTTGCCTGTGAATATCTTGTTCCCGCACCGTTTGTTGAAGAAGGCGTCCCTTTCCAGTCGTCTTGGCCCCTCGCGTGCCACCCCTGGCTGTGAACGTGCAGGTGTGCGTGGTCTGTATTTACACCACACTGTCTCGATGACTGTGGCTTTGTGGTAAGCTTTGAAATCAGGAAGTGTGAGTCGTCCAGCTTTGTTCTTTTTAACGATTATTTTGCCTTCTCTGCGCCCTTTGCATCCCCGTGTGGGATGCGGGGCCAGCGCCTCTGCTTCTATGGAGAGGCGCTGGAGTCTCGGGTGGGACTGCGCTGATCCGTGGTCAGCCGGGCCGTGCTGCCACGCTAGCTCGGGGCCCGGTCTGCGACGTGGACTGTCTTTCTATGCAGTTAGAGCTTTAATTTCTTTCCACACCATTTCATCGTTTTCAGAGAAGTTTGAGAGTTTTGTTACGTTTGTTTCTGAATATTATATTCTTTTTAGGTCCGTTGTGAATGGAGTTGATTTTTACATTATTTTCGTAGTATTCGTTGCCAGTGTATAGAAATAAAACCTTTTTAACATTGGAATTTCATACTATGTTACCTCATTTATTAGCTCAAATTGTATTTTAGTGGATTCAGCATTTTCCTGTATACACGGTGTCTTTGCAGACCGCTGTTTAAGGACTGTTCTGCGTGAGCTTTGTGCAGAGAGAGAGTCCTCGCGTCCCCTCCCCAGGTCTGCGTGGTGCAGGGGCCACAGCTCTGAGGGTGTCGTGCGTGCTGCCTCCCCAGCCACCGCGCCCGGCCTCACGCTTGCAGGAAACCCGCCGGCTTTCGTTCTGTTCGACGTGAAACAGTGTCCTGGTCCTGTGATGCTCGGTCACCCGTTATCCTTTAAAAACGGGCCCTGCAGTCCTGGGAGGTGTGACCTCTGGCCCTGCCCCCCGCCAGAACTGCCCTCTGGGCTCCTCCTGCCACAGCCCACTCGTGGGCCCCACGTCCTCCACCCCGGCCCCTCGCACGCGGGCCGTCGCTCCCCCTCTTGGCCCGGTCGCCTCCCTTCTGAGCCTCAGCTGTGTGCCCCGGGCCAGCTCGGGTTTCTTCTGCTCTGGCTTCTCATACGTGTTATATGTGATTTACTCCTGCCGGGCTCACTCCTCGGTTGTAAATTTTCCTTTGTGAGCTGACTGGGTGACATCTGTTTACCCAGCGGCTGGGAGGCTCACGAGGGCACGGCCGTGCTTCTGTGCGCCGCGAGTCTGCACCCTGTGCAGCGTCTAGCATGTAGTAGGAGATGCTCCACAGATTCGTGTCACTTCATTACCGAGGTCGGATGATTCAGAGCGTGATTTCAGTGCTTGGATATTTGTTGATGCTGCTCACATTGTTCAGCTAGCAGTTCACCTGGTGTCCATAAATACTTCAGGGTTTTGGCATTGCTCATTGTAAATGACAATATCGTTTTGTAATACGAATGCTCGGCAGGTATGTTTGGTATGTTGGCTGCAGTAATAGTTCTTTTTTTAGTTGGGTTACACCGCCTTTTATTGGTATTCTATTTTTGTGGATCTGATGTGGTTTTGGTAAATTTTTAACCCAACCTCTCGGGGAAAGTGAAGTCGATCATGAGATGGTAGCAGGTCCAGACGCCGTCACCTTCTTCTCCAGTGAAGCTGGCGTCCCCCCCGGAGGTAGGGCTGGGAGAAGCCTGCGGGGTGGGGGAGTCAGCGCTCCTGCATTTCAGAGGACACTGCTTGTTGTTCACAGGAGAACGGGGCTTCTTTGCTTCTGAAATTTGCTTTTACTAATGAAGTAGCCCAAAAAGAATTTGGGAGGATGGATAAATCAGCCGTTCCTTTGGCCGGCCTGTGCTGCAGCGGCTTCCTGCAGGGGTGGGTGGGGGTCAGACCCCCCTGCGGGGCTGGAGGAAGGTTTGTAACTATTGTGTGACTCCCTAATCCGCTTTACTGCCAGCAGCACAGAATGATCAACCTTCCCTAGGGCGCTAGGAGGTGGGCGTGTGTGAGGTCCCTGTATTTCCAGAGATGACCTCGCCCCTCATCTGAGAGGTGTGTGCTTGTGGGGACCAACATGGATCGTCGTTTGAGACCTCAAGAACTCTTTGAGACAGACCAGGACGGTTTCTCCAGTGACAGCATGGGGCCGGGGGCAGGGTGCCGTTCAACTCTGTCCTCCTGGCGCTCAGCCCAGTGTGTGCGTGTCTCCGGTCACGCAGTTAGAGACGGGGCAGGTGGCACCTCTGTGTGCCTTTGGTCCCTCAGAAGATGGTGAGCTTTCCTAAGTGGAAAATTTTAGAGCTGGTTAAGGTCGTGTGGCTTGTGTCTGGCCTACGGACAGAAAAGCGGTCTGTCATTCCTGATTCGTGACCTTGGTGGGAGCGTAGAAAGGGCAGGTAGGGCCAGTGGACAACCGACGTTTGTAAGGAGGTGGGGTCGTGACGGCGGAAAGCAGCTCCTGTGGCTGTGTTATTGGTTGATTTTTATTTGGTTGCATGTGAATTATTCCGATACACTGTATAAATTATCTGAGGTCAGTATTCATCTTAGAAAAATGTGTAAAGCCATAGCTCCCAAAGTTCTTGATTTATAACGTGATTTGAATGTCAGTGAATGATAGACGTTTAACTGGTACCGATTTGTTTCCAGTGTCCTAAACTCTGGCACGTGTGTGATGCGTGCAATAAACAAGTAATCACTTCCTTGTTTAGACTTTTCTTTTACGTGACATGTTTGGATGAAAAAGATTAAACAGTGGAATATTATGACACATCAAAGCAGTATTATGAACCAGAACTTTTGAAAGCTTCAAAAAGGAAACTCGCTTTGTTTAAAACTGTTGTTTTTAAAAGAAACATTCCAACTTTAAGTAATTTAAAAAATACCATCTTAAGAACGGAGGTGCTGGCAGTGGCAGTCCCTCGCCCTCGTTTTTCATGTGTCCCACTCCTCACTCCGGGGTGCGCCGGCGTCCTGGGCTTTCCCCGACACACAGATGTGGCCGGTGGCAGTGCCACCGTGACGTGTGAGCTGCCTACTGCTCTACGTGGTTTTCAGTGCACAGACATCGTCCCGGCTCGTGTGTGAGATGCTGCCAGCTGGTTTTCCGAACTGAAAAGTAGCTCGTGGGCAGCCGTGGCAACACTATTCCAGGCCACGGGGAAGGGTCCTCGGTCTCAGCCACCTCGGCGCTTTCCCCTCGCAGTCAGCCAATGAGAACGTGTTTTCGTGGGACTAGCGTTGTTCTTAAGAGTTTGTGCCGTTTATTATCATTTTCTCTTTGTTGTTTTATGTTTAAGGTTTTATTAAAATGCTTTTGGGGATATTCACGTGTCTTTTAGTGGAGAGAACTTTGTAACGAAGTTACGTGGTTGCGTCTTCTGCACACCACAGCGCACGTGCACTTCGTGTGGAAAGGTGGCGTGGCATTGGTCGTGATCCTGCTGGGCCGATGGGCAATGCGAGGTGCCCAGGTGTGTGGGGAGGTGCTCAGGTGTGTGGGGAGGTGCCCAGGTGTGCGGGGAGGTGCCCAGGTGTGCGGGGAGGTGCTCAGGTCCGCGGTACTGCAGGCCAGGCCCTCCAGGGACAGGTAGCAGGGCTTCTGTGCCCGCGGGAGCTGTGCGGCACGGGCAGGAGGCTCGGCGGCCTCCACCGCACTCCCCGGTGGCCGCCGTCACGTCGAGGGTGTCCTCACCCCTCAGAGAGCGGGACTGCTGCCGCTGTTGACCTTGACTCCGGCCACTGGGCAGACATTACATAGCCATGTTCGAGTCCTCCCAGAACGTGCTGCTGAAGCCGACGGAGTCGTGGCGGGCCACGCTGCTGGACGGCCGCGTCATGGAACTGTTCTTCACCGTAAGTCTCGCCCCGGCGCCGGCGGGGGGCCGGGGCGCGGGCCGGGGCGCGGGCCGGGGCGCCCTCGGGGCGGGTGGGCAGACGGCCTGCCCTAGTCGGGGTTCCTGCACGGACGGACATCGTGCAGACACGCTCCGGCCGGGCGTGAAGCGTCGTGTCACCGCAACGGGCTCGCACTCGGGCGCCGGCCGCGGGAGCCCTCGCGTGTTGTGGGTTACAGCCGTCCACGTTTGCCGTGGTAACCGTTCACACTGGGAGCCCCAAAAAGTACTTTGTTGATTCATTTGAAAAGAGCGGTACTAAACCGACGTACGCGAAGGGAAGTGACGCTAGGAGCGAACAGCGGTGCTTTTGGCGATAGCGCGAGCAGTTCGTGGAGCGGCGTCCCACACGCCCCATCGCCGGCGGCGGCGGCCGGCTTCCTTCTGCGTTCCGGGCCCGGAGCCGCCCGCGTGTGCGCCGGGCGTGGACAGGGCAGGCGCGGGCCCCGTCGCAGCAGGGGAACAGCTCTGCGTGTGCGCTCAGAGAAGCGACGACTGAGAGTCCTGTCGGGGTCAGAGAGGTCGCGGCCATGGGTTAAACACCCCGTTCCCGTTCCTGCCTCGCCGGCAGAAGCGGAGCGTGTCCGCGTGCGTCCTGCGTGGGGCTCGCTCGCGGACAGCGGGTCCTGCTCCCGCCGTCTGCAGAAGGCGGAGAAGGCTCTGGTGGCCCTAGACGCTGCGACCCGGACCCGAACAGCTGTGGGGACCCACCAGACAGCTGCCCCTGTCAGCTGTGACCTGCCAGGTGCACACAGCTTCTGGACTGGAGAGTTAGCCCGTCTCGCTCTGTCATTTTGACACTTTTGTGTTTGTGGCCTGTCAGTCACTTTCATAAGCGGTTGGTGAAACAGTTTTAATTTTGTTACAAAATGACACTGGCTGCACTTGTTATTCTGTTGAGCTGTGTTAGTTGTTTTCGGTTCTGTGACCTCGTTGCCTGACCCCAGGTCGCTGGCCGCCAGCTCTCACTGTCTCTAGAGTGGAGCAGCGGAGCGTGAGCACGCCGTCGCGTGGGACGGACACCGCGGTGCGCCGCGCTGTGGGACCCGGGGACGCGCCAGGCTGCCTTCCGCCCCCGAAGCGCAGCCCGCCCCGTGTCTCTCTCTCCCCCGGGGGCGGGAAGGGCCGGCCCCGTGGGTTTGTCTTCTCTGTCGTGCCCGGTCTCCTTCCTCTGCTCGGCACCAGCGGTGTCCTCGCTCAGCCCCCGCTTGGCCACCGCGCTGCGCGTGGGCTGCGCTCCCACAGGCGGCCTCCGCCCCGCGTCTCCGTGGTGACCCCTGGTCTATATTCAGCACAGGCCGCCCCACAGGCCAGGGCCCCGTAATCCCAGTGCTTACGGAGGCTTGCGTTTGGAAGGGCGCCGCTGTCCCAGGCTCGGCATGTCCCACGGGGCCCCCGCTCCCCGCTCCTCTGTCCTTCCCGCCTCACCAGTCCCCTCCCCTGGCGTTCAGCTGACGGGGCTCCTTCCTACCCCCGGCCACTCTGTTCTGCCTGGCACGTGGCTCAGCCGCGTCGAGCTCCTTTCTGACACCGACCCCGAGAGGGGCGCGAAGCCGCGCTGCCGTGTTAGAATGGTCCCCGCGCATCGTGCGTGTGCGTGCGCGCGTTTCAGAGCGCGCAAATCGAGCTGGACAGCGCAGGCGGGCCCCGAGAGCCGTCCCTGTTTTTACTTTACTCATTACGTGATCAGGGTTAGTTATTTCATTGAGAGTGTTGTTTTGATTTGTTGCTCCTCGACCAGGAACAAGCAGCCATAGGCGCTGTGGGCAGAGAGGAAGTCCTCTCGCCCCGGTGGCCTCGTGCCCCTGACAGCACACCCCTGGACATCACGCTGAGGTCAGGGGCGCGAGGCAGAGCCCGTTCGGCGGCAGGGTTCAGATGCGGAGTTCGGGGTACGGTGGGTCAGAGGTGGACAGCGTGCACGTGTGTGCACGTGTGAATTTGCACGTTAAAGTCACTGCACGAGACTTACAGTGTGGTGGTGGAACGTATTTGAAGACATCTGTGCTCTAGTCCAGGCTTAGCAGACGCCTCCGAGAAGGCCAGGTCGTGACACGCGACCGTGCAGGGTCCCGTGTTCCCTGAGGCAGCCACTCGGCTCTGCCACCGTAGCGTGACACAGAAGCTGCCTCAGACGGCATCTAAACACACCGGCAGGGTTCTAGTATTAACTGCCGCAAAAGTGTGGCTGTCGTGCCAGCGGCACATGACTCGGAATGGTTTTCGCGCGCTCCTCCCCGGCCCTGCAGCGTGGAACCCGCTCTGCGGGCCGTGCGTGCAGGCGGGAGGCCAGGTTCGGACCCGGGCTGCGGTCTGTGGACCCCGGATCTGGACCAGAGAGGCTGACGTGGAAACGTGTCCTCAGAACAGTTAACCTCGGGGCTTCCGGTGTTGTAAATGTCTCAGACTCTTAAGTTCTGGGATTAGAGACGAGTGGACTTGTGGGTGGGTCGGCATGCATCGTCCGCCCCCTGTCCCCGCGCTGCAGCCGTGAGCACTAGAGAAACAGGTCGGCGTCAAGCACTTCATAAGTTATTTGCGGAGTCAGCGTGAATGTCACCTGAAACAATAAACGTTCAAAGCCGTGTGGCACTCAGGAAGCAGAGAGGTTTGTGTAGGAAGAGACGAGACGAAGAAGTAGGAATGGGCCACAGTGAACGTTGCAGTTACTTGTCTGTCGTACCTAAGAAAAGAACCACTCGCAGTTTCCTTCCTGTTTTCTTTGGCTGTTGTCAGATCACCTCTGAAGCCTGGGGGCGCGAGTGACACTGTGAGCTTGGGGGCGGGCGTGGGCCCGTCCTTCACCAGGACACGGCCGCCAAGCATGCCACAGCCACAGCCACAGCACGTCATCGGAACAGCTCCTGACGGGGCCCCGAGTGGATGGAAACAGTGTACCTGAGCCACTTGTGTTTCGAGCCGTTAGTCTCGGTTAGCCACCGTGTGCGAGGACACGGGACCCGGGCGGCGAGGGCGCCTCGGGGCCGCGCGAGCTGGTCCTCTGCCCGTGTGGCGGCTCGTGTCGGCAGGCAGCGTCTGCACACGGCGGGCGACCGTCCGCCGGCGGCACGCGGGCCCGCGGGGCATAGCCCGCATAGTGCCGATGAGCTCGGCGTTGCCGTTTTTAGCAGCAGCCGTGCGGCCGGCCGGCTGGCGTCTGCTGCTGCCTTTGTCACACGCGCTGGAGAGGGCTCAGTTTTCCGAGTGCAGGTGGCCCTCATTCCGAGCCGATCGCTCTGTTTAAAGTCCCGGCCTGCAATGCGGGGAGGACTGAGGGACGGTCCTCCAGCTTAGTTTAACCCAGGAGTCAGCCTTGCAGAAGGAACCGCCGCATGCATTTCGCCCCCCGCGTCCGCACGACGGGCGCGAGCCCCTGCCGGCAGGAGCTTATCTTACGGGCTAGTGTCCTTGTCGCAGGTCCACCGCAAGATCCGGGAGGACTCGGACATGGCCCAGGACGCCCTGCAGTGCCTCGCCCAGCTCGCCTCGCTGCACGGGCCCGTCTTCCCCGACGAGGCCGCCCAGGTCGCGTACCTGGCGCGCTTCCTCGAGGGGCTGCTCAGCACCATCAACGGGTAGGCGCGGGGCGCGGGGCGCGGGGGCTGTGCCCGGGGGGCAGGGCGCGGGAGAGAAGCCAGTCACGCCGCCCTCTTGTGTTCTGAATTCGAGGTTAATACGGAGACACGCCTTTAAAAGCGAACGGATACTTGTAACCTCTGCGTGTTTGGGGACGAGTTACTGTGACGGGTCCTCGGCCGCCTGCTGACACTCCCGCCTGGTTTGCAGAATCGAAATAGAAGACTCGGAAGCCGTGGGCGTGTCCAGCATCGTCAGCAACCTGATCACGGTGTTCCCTCGGAGCGTCCTGACCGCCGTGCCCAGCGAGCTGCTCGCCTCCTTCGTGAACTGCCTCACGCACCTCACCTGCTCCTTCGGGCGGAGCGCAGCGCTGGAGGAAGTGGTGAGTGACCGTGCCGTCCGCGGGGGGCCGGGGCCCCGCCGCTGTTCACGGGAGCACGGGCGCTGGCAGTCTGTTTGGGAACGTGACTTGTACATAGTCATGGATTAAGATTATTTTAGTAGATTAAATTTACTGGTCTCGAGATTTTAACTTGGAGATAATTTGGCACCTGAACATAGGAAATGGAATGAAATGTGTGGTGAAAGCCCATTTTGGCAATGAAAGCTGTAGAGGTTGCTGCTAACTCTGTGGTAAAGTTACGATCACATGCAGCTTTGAACATGTTTAGAGATTTTTTGAATTTTGAACGTCTGGAAATTCTGTGAATGTAATAGTTGACATATTTGTAACCATTCTTATTTTGATCAGACTGCGCTCTTCAGTTTTTTGGCGTTGTGGTTTAATATAGTACATCTTGGTAGAATTTAATTTCCAGAAAAATTAAGACTGATAACAGCGCTGAAGATGTTTTGGCACGTGTTTTCAGAGATATATTTTCCGGATTTTTATATTTAATTTGGAAAACACATACTTGAACTCCCTGACGGACAGCTGTGTTTGTGACAGCCGTGAACCAGCACGTGAATCATGGGAAATGATGGATGTTTTCCCTACAGGGAAGTCACTAAATTGGGGCACGGATTTTTCTCTTTATGAATCGAAATGTAGATCTCTTCTATATGAGACTGTAGCTCTGTCAGAATTTCACGCCAGAGCTTCACCGACTTGTTTGTCTGGGCGTCTGGCAAAGTGCGGTGGCTTCCCGGTCCCTTCCGAGCGTAGAGGCTCGGGGGCGGCCTTGTCTGGGTGGCTGGGGCCGCGGTCTGATGGCACGGCGGGCCGGGAGGGACGTGGGTCGTGGAGGAAGAGAGGCGGTGGGCATCGTGCACGGGGCGGCGGGGAGGATTACGTTCTGTGTGGGGCGATGTAGGGGGTTCAGTGTTTACTTGATTCAGACGGTCACAAACATGACTGGTTCAGGAGTCATTCGCGAGGTTCGCTGTGCTGTGTCTGCCCCCCACCCGGGTTCGTGCGTTCTCTCTTCCGAGTCAGGTGGGTGAACAGCGCGTCCGTCTCGCGTGTAGAAACGGACCCTGGGGTTCCTGTTAGCGGGTTCCAGACGCCCCAGACACGTACGGAAGAGCCGCTGGGAGGTGCACAGTGTTCTTGGCCCGAGAGTTTCAGGTTAAAGGGGCTTTGTTGTGACCTGGAGCCGCTGGGGTCGTGACACCCAGGTGGCCGTGCTCGAGCGCGTGGGGCTCTCGCTGCAGCAGGGGGTCGCTTCTTGCTTTTCATCGACCAGTTTCTTTTAATTCTGTGACGCTTAAAAAATGCTTTTAAAAAATTTTTGGTTGCCTTTTGGAAAAGGCGGAGGGAAGTATTTGTGCATCATGTCGCATGGCTTCTAGTGGCTCGGCGGGCGGGGGCGGCTCGCAGGGCGCCCCCAGACAGCAGGGCCCCCGGGTGCCTGGCGGCTGTGCTGGTGTGCAGTGGCACCCATCGTTGAGCTGGGGACGTGGAGGGATCTACAGCTGCTTTGGGAGTGGGCCTGGAACAGACCATGAGCCGGGGGCGGTGGGGACAGCCTGGTCCAGAGCCCAGCTGTCGGCACCTGCCAGACCTCGGGGCCAGCTCAGCCTTGTCCCGTGCTGGACGCGGACTGGGCACCGCACAGCCGTAGGTAGCACTGAGGACTTGGGGTCGGGGCGGTTTGCTCACGAAGAACGTGGTTAGCGTAGCAGTGTGACAAGTGACAACGCTGTCTGCCTGCAGCAGCTCACACTGGTGTCCTCGTGAGGGGGTCTCGCAAGTGCTCTGTCTGCAGTTCATTCTCATGTAAATGTTTCCTAAAACACCTAAAAATATTAAAAAATTTTGTTAGTCTGTTTGACCCAGAAAACGACCATCTGCGCACTGTGGCTTAGTGGGCTGCGGGCGTAGGAGAAGGCTCACTTCACGTGTGTGCCTCGGTGGCACGAGCTGGTGGCAGCGTGGCTGACGGCTGGCCCGGGCCAGTCTTCAGCTGCCTGCAGGTCCGTAGAGCACAGTTTGGGGTGGCAGCCTCAGCCTCTGGCGGGGTTCCAGCCCCGCGTCTGCAGACGAGGCCTGTCTGTTCTCTGCAGAAGCCAGATGACAGTGAGAGGTGGGAGCTGCCGACCTCTGGTGCCTGGGTCACTGCCGAGTGACAGAACGAGAGGAATCGTGGTTTGTGCCAGAACCCTTTTATGAGTGAATAGTCGTCCGAAGGCTCTGCTGTTTTATTTGTGAGAAGTCATTCATGGCAGCGGTCCCCCGCCTTAGTGCTCCAGGGGCCGGTGCTCCTGAGACTCTGATGCCTGAGGATCCGCGGCGGAGCTGAGGCGGGGATGCTGGCGCTGGGCAGCCCGGTGCCTGACACGTCAGGGACCGGTACCGGTCCGCAGCCCAGGGGTTGGGAACCCCTGATTTGTGAGAGACGCTGCTGTCAGAAACTGACCCTAAAGCGTACGCTTCTCCTGTGGCCTTCCGTGCGCGCTCTGCCGTCCGTGCTCCCCACTCCGCCCCACCAGACCGCGCGCCACGGCCCGAAGGGCCCGCCGTCACGTAATCGCGACAGCGGAGATGTGGACACGGCGTTCTGAGGTCCAGTGAACAGCTGCACAGTGAATTTGTGGGTGAGGACACTGATGCACAGATGGAGCTGTGTCCAGAATGAGATGTGGGTTCTTGTTGGAGGCTGAGGAAGTCCCGTGGTGTGCTGGGCGCTCCGGCTCCGTGGGGGGCCCTCCACCCCACCCGTGGGCCCTTGCCCGCCAGGCGTGTGCGTGCTGGTGCCCCTGGCGCCCGCCCGCCCTGTGACCCGCTCACTCCCCCAAGGCGGGTGCCGCGTGGGGGGCGCGTGGCTGCGGTGCGGGTCGGCGGGGCCGTGGCCGCCGGCCACGTGTTTCCCGGGGCGTGTGGGTGCGTGTGAGTGTGTGCTTCATCTTCTCGTGCAGCACTGCGCTTTCTGGGTGCAGAAACAGGTTACTATTTTGTTTGAAAGATACGTGTTTCTCAAAGCACCGAATGGCTAGTCATCTTCAAGTATGAACGGCAGCTCCTGCTTGCCTGGGAACGGCTTGGATTGTGAGAAGATTGTAGCGAGTGTAGTTAGTAAAGGGCCTGCCCGTTTTCTCTGCGGTGTTTGCTCCATCGGTGCGTCGTAGGACAGTGAGCGTGTGCGGCGTGCGGGCTGGGGCCTCGGCCGCAGGAGCCCTTACGGGGCGCTGCGGCCCTGGCCACGGTGCCCGTCTGGCCGGGGCCTGACGCGTCCCCGTCTCGCAGCTCGACAAGGACGACATGGTGTACATGGAGGCGTACGACAAGCTGCTGGAGTCCTGGCTGGCCCTGGTGCAGGACGACAAGCATTTCCACAAGGGCTTCTTCACGCAGCACGCCGTCCAGGTCTTCAACTCCTACATCCAGTGCCACCTCGCCGCGCCCGACGGCACGAGGAACCTGGTGAGTGAGCGCCCGGGGCCCCGCCCGGTCCGTGCTCTCCCGCTGCACGTCGAGTCGTGCTGGAAGAGTGGGGCGCGCTTCGTGCGGTTTGCTGAGCACCGACGGAGAGCGGAGTGGTCCCTTGTCCACGTGCTTCCTGTTCCTGGGGTGTGGCTGGCGGTCACCTCCTTTCTCTTCGGTTTTCAGCTGCCCACTTGCGTCTTCCCAGTTGTCACGTGTGTGAATGACATCTTTATTCCGCGGACTGTGGATCTGAGAGATGTCAGGTCGTTTCCGTGACAGAAGTTAAATTCTCTGCTACAGGAACTGTGTTTGCCATGTGTGCTGTGGGGTCACACCCTTCACTTCCCTCCCCGTGTCACCCTCTTTGTCAGTGACCGCAGGGCTGTCGGCATAGTGGACGGGTCCCCGTCCAGTGGTCACCTCGTAGAGTGCCCGAGTTACGTTGCACCAGCAAGGTGGGCGCCCAGGACGGTACCTGCAGCCCTCACTTTGTCCTTTGTTGGTGACAGACGGCCAACGGCGTGGCCCCTCGCGAGGAGGAGGAGATCAGCGGGCTGCAGGAGGACGACCGGGACCAGTTTTCGGACCAGCTGGCCAGCGTGGGGGTGCTGGGGAGGACGGCCGCGGGTCACTGCGTGCCTCTCCTGACAAGGTACATGGCGCCCAGGGGCCCGCGGAGCAGGCGCTGTGTGCGCGCTTCCCGGAGAGGTGCTCCCACCCTGCACCCTGCACCCCTCGCCCCCTCGTCAGCGGAACTCAGAACCCCCTGTTTCCCGGTGCCCGCTGGGAGCCTCGCTGCGAAGCAGTTCACTCCCGGGTCGTAGGTGACGCGGCGCCGTCCCTGGCACGCTGTGAGAGCCGCTGCGCGCATGACACGTCGCTCTGTGTGCGCGTTCGTGCCCATCTGTGGACTCTGAGTCGTTCTAGTATTTTCTCACCGAGCTTCATGAAGCCGTTGTCGTTTCTTTCCTCTCTTAGTTTATTAGAAGAGCGAGTAACAAGGCTCCACGGCCAGTTACAGCGACACCAGCAGCAGTTACTGGCCTCCCCTGGCTCGGGCGCCTCTGACAGCAAAGTGCTTGACGATCTGTACGAGGACATCCACTGGCTCATTCTAGTTACAGGTGGGTCGGTCCTTTCTTTCTGGAGTGCAGTTGCCAGCTGAGCGGCTTAAGCCTTAAAAGGGGCTTTGTAGGTTAGAACCCGCAGTCCACACTGCGCGCGTTAGAGCCCGCAGTCCACACTGCGCGCGTTAGAGCCCGCAGTCCACACTGCGCGGGTTACAGCCCGCAGTCCACACTGCGCGGGTTACAGCCCGCAGTCCACACTGCGCGGGTTACAGCCCGCAGTCCACACTGCGCGGGTTAGAGCCCGCAGTCCACACTGCGCGCGTTAGAGCCCGCAGTCCACACTGCGCGGGTTAGAGCCCGCAGTCCACACTGCGCGCGTTAGAGCCCGCAGTCCACACTGCGCGGGTTAGAGCCCGCAGTCCACACTGCGCGGGTTAGAGCCCGCAGTCCACACTGCGCGCGTTAGAGCCCGCAGTCCACACTGCGCGCGTCAGAGCCCGCAGTCCACACTGCTGGGTGAGACGTGGAGGCGGCTGCCACATGGCGCAGCGTGGCCACGTGCACAGGAATCGGCTCACGCGTGTTCAGTGCGTGTGGCACACCAGGTGCTCTGTGTGGAACTCCTCGTAGCCCACCGGCCAGTGCCATTACTGGGCGTTGTCACTGTCATCATCGCCCCGTCTCGTACATGAGGAGGCTGGGACTAGAGAGCTGTAAGAAGCTCACGTCGGAGCCAGAGTGCATATCGAGGCAGCCTGGCTTCTAGAGCCTTCTTTGTGACTGGATATCAGTATCTCTGTGTTTTAAATCGTCAGAAAAACACATTAATTTCTGAAAAGGCAGTTCCAAATCTTGATTTCTGATATGGATAACAGAATTCCTTTGAAATTTACAGACTATATTACGAAAATTATTAGAAGGGAGATTAAAAAGCTGCATGTCAGTATGAATTATAAAACTGTTGAATAAAACATTTGTCCTTTCCTATTTTTTGTTACTTATCTACGAAATAGAAATTTTCTTCTCAGCAAACTTGAAATTATTTATAATTTATTTTTACATCAGTTTATGTGATATATATAAGTCAAGTAAAACTGAAAACATTTATAGTGCATTTGATAAATGCAGATTTGTTAAGTGTTCGTTTTTAATTTTTTTTTAAACTGAAGGCTACCTCTTAGCTGATGATACTCAGGGAGAGACTCCGCTAATACCTCCAGAAATAATGGGATATTCCATTAAGCACTCATCTGAAGTTGACATTAATACAACACTTCAAATTTTGGGATCTCCAGGAGAAAAGGCCTCTTCCATCCCAGGGTACAACAGAACAGATTCTGTGATTAGGTAATATGAACTCTCTAGCTGTGCTCTTGTAACTTGTGCTGTTTATAAACTCTGAGCTGATGGGTGGCACCCACTGTGCGTCTCGTTCACAGAAGAGGTGAAGCTTGGCAAAGTGTCCGCGTAGATAAGGACGGCAAGGATCGGGTGCATTTACGTAGCGTGTGCCCCCTGGCCCGCCCCCACCCCAGGGAGCGTGACGGCCACCGCCAGTCCTGAGGGGAACACAGGCCCCGCGCTCTGAGTGCAGCGAGACCGAAGGGACACTGCCCCGCGCTCTGCCCCGTGCCCGTCCCCGGATGCCGTGCAGATCTTTGTCGTTCCCGAGGCTGAAGCTGCGTTTCCGTATCTGACTCAGCTCGTGCAGTGGAAGCACCCCCAGTGAGGGTGTGGGCTCGGGGGCCCGGCCAGCGCCGTGCCAGGCCATGGCCCGGGGCAGGAGCACGCGCTGGCCGCTCCTGCCGGCTGAGACGGAGGCCTGGACTCAGTGTCCTCCTGTGAACCCGAGGAGGGTTTGTGAACCTCAGTCTCCTTAGCTTCAGGCGGCAGGTGAGGTCGTGGTGATGAGGTGTCACTGGCTTTTGTTGTTGCAAAAGCAGTAAGTCAGACGGTTGTCGTGCCCCTAACCCTCTTCGTGTTGGTGCCATTTACACCCGTGCCGTGGAAAATGCTGCTTTATGTTCAGTTGGGCTATGAAGCTGACTTATTCCTATGTCGCTGTGCCCTCTCGTTTGAAAGCAGACATCAGTGCTCCCTTCGGGATGGCTGTGGGGAACGCTGCGTTCACTTGCGTTTGGCCTGCGGTGCTGAGCCGCGGGCTGTTCGTTCCAGGTGTGGCCAGACGATGTTCTCGGTCATGGTCGTGGCCCGGGCAGTGCCTTTCCGGGTTCGCCGGTCCCAGGTGTCACTGTGGAGCACAGGCTCTCGGTGACGAGGCGAGGGTTGGAACAGGCACCAAAAAAGTCACATGTTTTTAGTTCAAAGGGTTCATGTGAAATTGAATGGGATGTGGGAGAAACATTTCTTGTTTGACTTAAAAAGTAATTCACTTTTCTCAAAGAAATTATTGTCAACAAATAGTATCGAGTACGCCCCACGTACCGGGCCCTGCTCTAGGCATTTGAGTTACGTTCGTGAGCAAAACGGACAAAATTGCCACCCTCTTCTGTGGGCCGTGGCCCAGGGCATGCTGGGGGGTCCTGAGGCAGGGCCGGGGTCACGTCGCCATCCTGCGTTCCTTCAGGCGTGCGGTGCCGTGGGCCTGAGGGTGCAGCAGAAGCGTGCTGAGGGGGGCCGAGCCTCCTGGCTGGGCTGGGGAACCAGCAGGAGCGGACGCCCAGAGCAGGCGGGAGCTCCCGGCATGCACGGCGGGGGCGTGAGGCCTGGGCGGGGGTCGAGTGAGGGGCGGCGTTCCAGGGGGACGGAGGGGGTGGCTGGGTGCTGGGCAGCAGGCGGGCGAAGGGTGAAGAGGTGGGAGGCTTGAGAGTGGGGGTGTGAACTGACTGGAGTGTTCTAGAAGGATCACAGTGTGGAGGACAGGCTAGAGGGACAGGTACGTGAGGAGGCGTTTCTGTTTGCAGTGGAGTGACCGGGTTAGGACAGCAGACGTGGGGGCGTTGCAGGGTGTTCCTGGGGGTCCCTGCTGGCTGTGAGTGTGGCTGTGAGGGGAGCAGTGAGCACAGGCGCAGGGCGCTCAGGCTCACCTGCCTGTGGCCCGTCTCACCTGCCTAATACTCTGCGGAGAAGGCCACTGCTCCCCACAGGGGGCGGGGAGCCAGGGACCCCACGGGGCGGGAGGCTTCGGTCTTTGCGTTACGCAGCACTGGACAGGGGCCTAGTCGTCAGCCATCAGGTTATCAAAAGGGATGCCCGGCGGGAGGTGTCTGGTGTTTGGCACGTGACGTGCGGGAGTTCAGTATGCGAGAGGCCCTGCCCTGTCACACTTGCCTTCCGCTTACTTCCCTGGTGCGTCGCCCGGGGCGGGCCTCCGTTCAGTGAGAGCCAGCGGTCGCATCGTGCTGGACCACCGCATTCCAGCAGTGAGTGGTGGTCTCCACAAATACGTGATCTAATTTGGAAAAACTAACCCTGCTACATTAATCTCATTCAGAGATGCATAACGTTCTTACTTCGTTTCCTACTTTATTTAAATTTGTGTTCTACTCTGGCCAATTGTGTGCTAATAAGTATTGTACTGATAACAAGTCAGAAAACATTTTAAACTGAACGATCATTGGAGATTTTAAGTATTTAGTATCTGGACATTTGTTTCAGAGAAGTATGTGGTGTGACAGTGAATGTAAGATATGTTAGGACATTTTATGGGAGAATGAAATTGAAACAAATTTAAGGAGAGAAACCATGTGAAATTGCCAGCTGTTTTTCAGATGGATGATGGTGGGTATCACAGCACTATGCCAATTAGAGGCCAGTGCATAAATTTAAGTGGTTATTGTAACTTTATTTCAAATCTGTAAGGCTGCAAACTGTATCCTTTAAAACTATTTATGGGAAGGGAAACTTAAATGACTGTGAGGGCATAAGGGTGTTTGTTTACATTCACCCTAAAGTCATCGTTTAAGTTTGAGCATGGGCGGCTCAGTGAAGAGGTTTGGGGGGCAGGGCCTTCGAAAGCACCTGTTGGGAGAGAGGGAGAAGGAGGAGGGTGTCGTAGACCGGGAGGCAGGAACAAGGCGACACGGGGAGCCCTCGAGAGGGCGCGGCCCGGTGTCCTGCAGTGTCCCCGAGGTCTCGCTGCCGGCAGAGACGCCCGGTCCCGGGAGCCCAGCAGGTGGGGTGGGGGTGGGGGCGGATGGCAGGCGAAGGCAGCGCCTGCCTTGGCCCCGAGTTCGCAGACGGGCGTGATGCTGGCTCTTCGCTTCAGCCCTCGCTTGTGCCTCTCGGCTGAAGCCGAGCTGGGTGCTGCGTGTCGTGCTCAGCCGTGCGCTGCCCTGGCCCCACCCAGGAGAAAGCCGGGTCCATTGCCTGGCAGCCACCCCCCCACAACCACAGGGCCAGGTGGGGAGGGCCTCCGTGCACTCCGCCCACTCGTGTGGGCGGCTTCCGAGCGAGATGGGTGCTAGGAAATGCCAGGACGAGCCACGCTCATTGGGACATGGGTAGAGACGGGACATTCGGGGCACTCTGGATGAGGCAGGTCCGGGGCGGTGCGGAGCGGCGGGGCGTCCCAGGCATTTAGCGTTTGCTCTGGACTTGTGACTTGATGGGTTTCTCTGTTCTGAACCTGAAAAGTCTCCATAGACGGCAGGAGGCACCAGAAGGTGCGTCTGGCCACGGCCCCCCTCCCCGCCCTCCGGCTTCCTGCTTCCCGGAGGGTCAGCAGCGAAGGGGCGTTTATCTGTCTCTGTCCTTAGCGATGAGAACTTCAGGAGTGGCCTGGCCTAAATCCAGAGTCGAGATCCTGAAAGGGACCCTTTTTTTAGTGAGGAGAACGTGGCTGACACCAGTAGGAGGGGCGGGGGATAAGTGGCTTCTCTTTTCTACCCACAGGCTGTTGTCCGCGGTCCTGCGAGTTTCAGAAGTCGAGTCCCGCGCAATACGAGCAGATCTCACGCATCTGCTCAGCCCTCAGATGGGCAAAGACATTGTCTGGTTTCTGAAGCGCTGGGCAAAGACCTACCTCCTGGTGGACGAGAATCTGTACGACCAGGTCAGGACGCGAGCTGCCGCGTGGGCCGTTCAGACCTGTGCCGTGGCGCCTGGGGAAGCGAGAACGCTCTCCCGCCGATTCTCGCATCCAGACGTAGCTAAGGGCCGAGCGCTTCCCGCCCGGCGGACGAGGCTGGGGAACGGCCCCGCTCAGTAGCTTTGCCCGGGCCTGTCGTGTGCTAGGCCTGTCCTACCCAGTGCTCAGTGACGGATCACTGTTTGCGAGTGGACTGCCCTGTGCACGTGGCGGGTGGAAGTACCGTGCTAGCGGCCAGTGGCGGACTCAGGGCAGCCGGCAGGGAGGCCGTGCTGGGCGGCGGAAGCACACGGAGGGTGCCTCCCCCAGGACGCGGGGGCACGGACGCGCGTGTGACGTCGCCGTGAAGAAAGCAGCTCTGTTTATGTTCTGAGCTCGGGTTTTCTGTGGATCATTTCTTCAGCCGATCTTTCCTTCTGACCTAAAACTTGTTTTCCTTCCTAAGATAAGCCTGCCGTTCAGCGCGGCGTTTGGAGCGGACACGGAGGGCTCGCAGTGGGTGGTCGGCTACCTCCTCCAGAAAGTCATCAGCAACCTGTCGGTGTGGAGCGGCGAGCAGGACCTCGCGACCGACACAGTGCAGCTGCTCGTCACTCTGGTGGAGCGGAGGGAGAGGTGAGCTGACCACAAGGGACGGACCGTGCGTGTGCACGTGCGTGTATATGTGTGTGCGCGTGCGTGCGACGTGGTGAACTTGTACGGGCCCTAAGGTCCGGACAACAGACCCTGTATTTTTGAAGCACGGCATTTTTTTTTTTTTAAGTCTGTTGATACAAATGCAAACGGCTTCCCACGGTCCAGGTGAGGATGGGTGGACCGTCCACGTCCAGTACCCAAGTGTCTTGTGAGCAACAGAACTAATTTAGTAATTTATTCACAAGTTAAAGTTTTACAAGCACTTTAACATAGGATAGTCTCATATGATTTTTCAGGTTTCTTGTTAGTATTCCCCCATTTAAATGTGGGAAAACTGACACTTAATAATTGCATTTAATTTAAGTTTGCAAGGTAAGATTTTCAGCGCTTTCTACAACAGATTCCAGAAGTGTTTTCATTTTTCTTATCGCGTAGGCATACGATCATTATTACTGCTGTTGTCACTGGCTACCCTTTGTTGAATTCCGTACCTCTCTGGGTGCTGTTCAGGCGTCTCACACAGAGCATCTCGTTAGCAGCTCAGTGTCAGGCACGAGACTCGGGCCCGTTGTTACCGTCGCGATCGGAGACGCGTCGCATTGTACGTGGTCAGGGTACCGGCAGGATCTGAACGCGGGTTCCTGGGCTCCGCAGTCTGTGCCGAGTCTGCTGTCCCTCCGGGCGCCGTCCGTTCTCGGCCGCGTGGCGCCCGTACGACGGGGAAGCACATCTGGGGCTTTGCTGTTTCCGCCGTAGGGCGAACCTGGTGATCCAGTGCGAGAACTGGTGGAGCCTGGCGAAGCAGTTCGCCAGCCGCAGCCCGCCCCTGCACTTCCTGTCCAGCCCCGTGCAGAGGACGCTGATGAAGGCGCTCGTCCTGGGAGGCTTCGCGCACATGGACTCGGAGACCAAGCAGCAGTACTGGACCGAGGTGGTGGCCCCGCTCTCTGTGCACCCTCTCGTGTGAGGTGCTCGTGCGCGTGTGCTGCCGGGGACCCGCAGTGGCGGTGTGGCCTGTCGGTCACCGCTGCCCTGCTGTTCTCCCTCCTGGCGACCGGTCGAAACCTAATATTTTGCGAACATCTCACGGTTGTCCACTTCTGCCGACGCGACAGCGTCGGGTATCATCCACCCTTTAGACGCGTTTTTCGGACGAGAGCCTGAACCAGCGTGTCAGTTCTTCGTGACGGTTCAGAGAGACGTCCCTTTTTCTCAGACGGGGACGAGTTCACCTCGTCCTGTGTGGTTGGGCCGCGGTCACAGGGCGGCACCGGCACAGTCCGGGCGGCTCAGACAGCAGAGACTGTGCTGGGCATGGAGGTCTGAGGCCCGGGGGCCGCGGGCTGGTTCCCTCGGTGACAGACACCGCCTGTCCCCATCTCTGCCTGCGCGTTCACGTGACCTCGTCCCTGTCGGCGCGTCTGCGTCCAGGTCTCCCCTCTGTGGGGACACCAATCACACCGGGTTAGGGCTGTACCCTAACCCCAGGGTCGTGCGGCCCTCAGAACGGGCAGCAGTGTGCGCGTCACGTGGTCTTCGTGTGCTGTGCTTTTCCTGCCTTTAACCGGCACAGCTGTTTGGGAGGTGACTGTTCATCCAAGCCGGGGACTCGGGTGAGGTCGTGAGTGGGCCAGCCCCTCAGGAGCGCGCGCCCTGTTCTGCAGGTGCTGCAGCCCCTGCAGCGACGGTTCCTGGGGGTGATCAGCCAGGAGAACTTCCAGCAGGTGTGCCAGCAGGAGGGGGTCAAGCAGGAGATCACGGCCACGCTCGAGGCCCTGTGCGGCATCGCCGAGGCCACGCAGATCGACAACGTGGCCGTCCTCTTCAGCTTCCTGATGGACTTCCTCACCAGCTGCATCGGCCTGATGGAGGTGTACAAGAACACGCCCGAGACCGTCAACCTCATCATAGAGGTCTTCGTCGAAGTGGCGCATAAGCAGATCTGCTATCTCGGAGAGGTGAGCCCCTCGGATCCCCTCGTTCAGGACTCACGCTCCCCGAAGCTGCGATGAAATCACTTCACAGTTAATGACCGTTGCCTATTTTTATGTCTCCAAAAGATTTCTCCAAAAGGTCGTTTTCAAAAGAACTGAGAAATTAGAGGAAGGCACGTTGAATGAACATAAATTCCGGCCCTAAAAACACATTACTTTCTTTGGGCTAACGTGTTATTAAATCAAACTCGACCAGATGAGGCATAAAACAAACGGATTATGGTGGAAAGCTTTAACCCCTTTCTCTGCGGGAGACCCCTAAGGCTAAAGATTGGAAATGGCAGTTTGTATCTTTTGTAAAACAGATGGGTGTTGAAAGGCAGGAAATTCTTTTACATTTAGGAATATATTTGTATTTGTCAGCAGAGTAACGTTGGTCTTGCTCCAGACCACTTGATTTGGGCCCCTGATGTGTAGTTTTACCGCTGGGTCAGAGGAACGTCTCTGCAGCGTTATCGCTGGTCGAGCGGACAGAGCCGTCGGTGTCCGATGCGATGAGGGCAGCGCTGCTGTCGTACACGCGGCCGCCCTTCAGCGCGTGCCCCGGCCCGGTCTCGAGCGAGCGCTCGCGGGGCCGGAGCAGGTCGAGCGCGCACCCTCACGTGTCCGCGGCCCCGCAGGCGCGCGCCGTGAGCCTGTACGAGGCCTGCCTGGCGCTGCTGCAGGTGTACTCGCGCAACAACCTGGGCCGGCAGCGGCTGGACGTGACGGCCGAGGAGGAGCAGTACCAGGACCTGCTGCTCATCATGGAGCTGCTCACCAACCTGCTGTCCAAGGAGCTCATCGACTTCAGCGACGCCGGTGAGGGCGCGGCGCGGGCGACCGGGGGGCGGGGGCGCTGAGGGCGCGGGCTGACCGAGGCGGGGGACGCCCAAGTGAGGGCGAGGCCCAGGCCCTTCCCGCTGGGCCCTCCTTGGGACGGCGGTGAGCGCGTCCCCCAGTTACTGGGCTCTAAGGACGCGCCAGGCACTGGTTGTGACCCAGCGTGAGGCGGGCGTCGTGCAGACGGCAGAGGGACGTGGGAGGCGCTGACACCCTGTGCACAGACTGGGGCCCGCAGGCTGCCGGCCGGAGCCCTCAGGGCGCGGGGCTCTAACTAGCGGCAGTGACGCTGGCCCTGGGCCCCATCTGCCGTGGGCCGGGCATGAGTGACGGCAGTGCCCGCGGGGAGCTGTGCCGGGCGCCGGGTGCCCGTTGGGGCTGGCGCTGAGTCTGGCAGCCAGGAGGCAAAACGTCGCTGTCACTGCAGGCGACAGCCTCCTGTGTGCGACCTCGTGTGCCGGTGGACTGTCCCTCCCCCACCGCCCCAACGCAGGGCAGAGCTCGCTCCCTCCGAGAAGACCAGTCCCCAGCGTCCCCTCGTTCCTCATAGCGCAGATGCCTGGTGGCGTGGACACTGGTCCTGGGAGAGCGGGGCGCCCGCCTCCACCTCGCTCACCCGTCCGGGCGCTTGTGATGTCAGCCCTCTTTCCTCATTCGCTGAATAGGGTCCCCACATTAGGTGGCCCTGTCCTCACCCCTCTGTGAGCCCTTTCCACACCAGGCGCAGCTGCCACTCGGCCAGGCCCGCCTGTCGCCCAGCGTCACCCGTGTGCCCCTCAGGCTGGGTCCCCTAATCCGGCTGCCGAGCTTTGCCCTGGTGAAGAGCACCCCGTGCTGGCCCGCAGGTCCACGGACGTGCGTGTGGCCGGAGGGCGGGCAGCGAGGCCCGTGGCGTTCTGAGGGCGGTGCTGGGGCAGCCGGGAGGCGTCAGGGTAAAGCAGCAAACAGGTGGAAACGGCAGCAAAATGTTGAAACAGTCGGGACTGACGGTGCGACGGGGCTGGAAGACAGGTCAAGTTCAGGAGAGAGACGCGGACACAGCTGACGTGTGGGTAACGGCAGCTTCAGCCAGGAAAGCGGGCGACAGAGGGGAGGTAACAGTTTGATTGTTTTTGAAGCAGTGTCAGATGTCACAGAGCAGAGCAGACGGGCGAGCAGTTGGAGGCACAGCCCAGGGTGGCATCTGCGGCCTCGCTCAGCAGAGCCGGCGACACCGGTGCCACGAGCCCGGGCCGCGGTCTCTCTGAGGGGCCCTCTGGGCAGCGCCAGGCCAGGCCCGGCTTCCTGTCACCCGCCGGCCGTGGGAGACGGCGCATCCAGCCCTGCGGAGTCGTTTAGAATTAGGCCTGCACGTGGTCTTTAACTGGAAGTGTGCTTTTAACCATTTTACCTTTTCCCCCATCGTTCTAAAAGTGACGTGCTCTCTGTGAACAGAGCACTTTAAAGTGCAGAGACAGGAAGGAGACTCCCGCATCAGACGCCATCCCGATTCCAGAGTGGCTTGCGTTTTGCCATCTCCCTTCTGCTCCTTCGATTTGATATTCTGCCCTTTGCATTCACACGCTTGTTGACCTTTTCCTTGTCACTGACGTTTTTACGACTTTGACGGCTGAATGGTTTTCCACCCTGTGGAGTTCAGCCGGTGTCAGTAGCGTTGGACATCGGGGCTGTGTGCGGCTGTGCAGTGACGCAGCGGTCACGTCTGTGGACAGGTCTCCGTCTGAGCTTCGACCACACCCTCACCTAGCGTATGTGGTGCCCACGGGGCCCCCGCACGTACCTGGCACTCTGCGTTCTCACCCGCGTCTCTGTGCTGTCGTTAAAAGCCATCTTTAATGCAGTGGGTCAGTAGTGGTGACTTTACAGCACTTGCATGGCTTGATTATAAACGGGATGCCGCGTTTCCCTTGCGTTAGGCGTTTTGTACGCATTTGCTCATGGGCTTTGCTCACTTATCTCCTTAAAGATCGCGTTAATTTACATGCATTCACTGTGTACTAAGGATGTTAGCCCTTTGTCACACTGGTACTTTTTTTAAAAAACTACTTTTTTATGTAACATTTTAATTTCTTCATTTCCCCCTACTCCTTAGAAGACTCCTACACATCTAAGAGATGTGCAGTGTGGCCAGCGTTTGGTGGCATAGCGTTAGTTTTTATCACTGTAGAAACGTGACGCAAGGTGCAGAGTGTCATCTGAGTTAGGAGCGCGGGGACACTGCAGAGTGCAGTGAAGGCGACCCAGGGCGAGTCGGCTCCTGTGGTCTCGTCCCGTGCGGGCCACAGCGCCCGGGCGAGCCGGCTCTTACTTTCCTGGGGTGGGGCAGGCCCAGCCTCGCGGGCTCGTCAGCGCCACCCCTCAGCCACACTGTCCCTGTCCCTCCAGATGAGGTGTTCAGAGGGCAGGAGCCGGGCCGAGCGGCGGGCAGGTCCGTCTCCGCGGCCGACGTCGTCCTGTACGGAGTGAACCTCATCCTGCCCCTGATGTCACAGGACCTCCTGAAGGTAACGGGGGAAGGGGCTCAGAGACGGTCCAGGTGAGGGTGTGTCCCCGACTCACCTGCGGGGCGCGCGGCCCAGCCGATGTGTGCACGCGGAGGTGGCCGCGTGCCCTGCCGTCACCGTCCTTCCCGCGTGTCTGCAGCCCGGGCGCAGGCCCGCCCCGTCCTCCCGGGCTCCTGCAGTCCCCGCACGGCTGCGGCAGGAAAGCGGCTTAGAAGCCGGGGGCCGGCGCTGGCAGATGCCTTCTCACTGGTCACCAGGTGGCCAGACCGAGCCAGACGTTTGCGCACACGGCCCCCTGGTAGCTCTGGACGTCGTTCTGGGGCCGAGGGCCGTGCGGTGGCAGGAAGCCAGGACTCACGGCGTCTCAGTGTCGCGCCCTCCGGCCGCGTGCGCCCTGGTGTCCGCAGTCAGTGCTGGGGGTGCTGGCTTAGAGGTGCCTCACTCCTGTGCACGGATGCCAGAGGGCGCGGGGGGAGGGGAGGGTGGTGTGTCTGCGGGCACCCTCGTCCCTTGTGACAGTGTCCCAGCGGGCATGGGTCCCAGTGGACCAGAGCCCCTGTCCGTACACGGCCGCAAGCTGGGGCGTCAGTCAGCCCTGTAGCGACTGGCTTTAGGACTCTAGTTTTTTCCCATGAAATAAAGAATGAAACATTTAGACTTGTGTCTTCTTAAGCGAGGTTGAGCTGCGGACGGCCTGCTATGGCCTCAGCTGTCCGGAGCTGTCCACCGGGAGACAGGCTCGGGAGTGCAGAGGGCTGTGTGTCTGGGGCGCATGATGGGGACAGCGGGGTCCCCTTGTGTTTTTCCAGAGTGCTTGACCGCAAGTAGACACGTTTGTGCAGGGTTTTGTTCACAGGCCGTTCAATGATTTGAGTTTTGTCTGCTTTGTTTACTTTTTCCAGGTAAACAAAATTATTAGGAATTGATCGTAGCTTTTATTAACTGTTTAGAAGATGACAGTTTCTACTACGTGTTATTTTCATATCTGTTACTAAAATATTCCCTTCGTTGTAGCTTAATTTTACATTTCATTAAATTTAATTTACATGTAATTACATTTCCCATATCTTGTATGTTTAAAAAAAATCACGTAGAAGCTCATCTGTTATTACTTTATTCATTAACAAAAGCAAGATACCAGTAAGCATCTAAACAGTTAACTTTTCTTTTCCAGTTTCCCACCCTTTGTAATCAGTACTACAAGCTAATTACATTCATCTGTGAGATTTTTCCGGAGAAAATACCGCAGCTGCCTGAAGATCTCTTTAAAAGTCTGATGTACTCGTTGGAGCTGGGCATGACTTCGTATCCTTGAAACGAGCGTCGCTGTCACCTGTCCCTTGGGGGGGTGGGTCTCACCTGCAGAAAAGCCTTTACAGTTTGCGTTTACACGTAGCCTTCGTGGTTCCGTGTGCTCTGTCGGAAGGGCTGTGGTCCCTGTGGCCGCCCCAGTCCTGCGTCGCTAGCCCACCTCCTCTCGCTGTGCGTTCACAGCTCCCGGGCTGTCTGGCCCCGGGTCCCAGGTCACCCCCTCATCAGGTGTCCAGTTCGTAACGCCCTGGGCTCCTGCCGAGCGTCCGCCTCAGCCCCTAGTGGAGAGCGACGGGGCCTCCTGTCGGACGTGTGCACGCGGCTCCCAGACCCCAGACCCCCGGGGGCCAGCTCCATGCCCTGGGTCTCCCCCTCACGCGGACTCGCGTCTCTGTGTCCCCTCCCGTGTCACCTGCGGTTGGTTCTTTGACCCTCGTGATCAGGATGAGTTCGGAGGTGTGCCAGCTGTGCCTGGAGGCGCTGACGCCGCTGGCCGAGCAGTGCGCCAAAGCGCAGGAGACGGACGCGCCACTGTTCCTGGCGACACGGCACTTCCTGAAGGTAGGCGGCGCGCGGCCAGCCACCTGCCGGCCCGGACGGCCTCACCTGGTCGGCCTCCCCTCTTTCGGACCAGGAGGTGGCCGCCTGGAGTCTGCCCTGCCCTCGGGGCCCCTGCGGACAGCTCTCCGCCTCCACGCTCCTGAGACCCGACGTGGTGCCTCCCACGGGGGGCGAGAAGCCCCCACAGCAGGCGGCAGCCCCGGGGCCCCTCGAATCTGGGCTTGAGGGACGTTCTCCTGGACGTTCCGATCCGATCCGTTCGATGAGAGAGGGCGCCGCCCTCCCCTTGGTCTTGTCGGGACGGGGTGGGGGTGCTGCGGGGCTGCGTGTCCTGTGTCCCGTGTCCTCATGGGCCCTGTGCTTGCAGCTGGTGTTCGACATGCTGGTTCTGCAGAAGCACAGCACGGAGATGACGACGGCGGCGGGCGAGGCCTTCTACACGCTGGTGTGCCTGCACCAGGTACCGCGCGGCGCCGGCGCCCGGTCGCGGCCGCTCGGCGGCGTCCGCTTCCCTTGCGAGCCCCCGCGAACCCTCCTGGGCGTCGCTCACGGCCCTAGTGGGTGTCCGTGCGCGCTGATGGGGCACGCTGGGGGCGTGCTTTCTGTCCTCGGGGGTCCCGGCGGGGTGAGGAGAGCAGGTGCCCGTCGGGTGTACGGGAAGCGTCGCGTCTGGTCCCAGCTGCCCCAGCTCCCGGAGCCCACTCCACGCACGTCCCGGCGCGGCCGGGCGCTTGCTATGGAAGCCCCGGCGCTGCTGCCAGCGCGGAGGCCACGGCGCTTGCTGTGGCTGGTGCTCGGGGCTTGTTCTGTTTCCCTTCCAAAACCACATAGGACGCGGGGGCGGGCTCCCCACTGCCTGACCTGGGCCGTGGTGGCATGATGCCACGTCCTGACGTGGTGCTGTCGCAGCCAGGGGACTTCCTGTCGTTGGACTCGGCGCGCTTGCCGAGAAGATGGGCTTCCTGCTCCTGCATGTGTGCGAGCCGTGCCTTGCCGTCTGTCGCCTTTTCAGCAGCACAGTCACGTGCTGCGGGCAGGCGAAGGGGCAGGGCCCAGGCTGGGCAAGCGTGGTGTCCTGCTGGGCTGGCCGGAGGCGAGGCCCTTGCTGTGAGCAGGGACGTGAACAGGCCTGTCCCTGGGGCAGTTAGGGCAGCCACTCTGGCCCCGTGCCATTTAGGGGGAGGGAGCATCTGCTCCTCCCTTTCTTAACGTCGGCAGCGTTTGGCTTCACCGTTCTGGTCTGTGGTGAGGTCCCGAAGAGCAGCGAGGAGAGGTGGCAGGCCAGCTCTCTCGACAGCGCGGCTTTGAAAGCTCCCGCTGAGTCCCCGGGCCCCACACCCACCTCTCCGCTGAAGGCTTTGTGACGGGAGCACGGAAATGGGAGAGCCCCCCACATACACACATGCACACACACACAGGCACACGTGACATGCACGCACACACGCACAGGCATGCACACGCTCCTCCTGCACTTGTCCCAGAGCTGTGGACCAGGCACTGCCGAGAAGCCGCGCGTGCAGACCCTCAGGTGCCCGGCCCGCTCTGAGGCCGCCCCAGGCGGCGTGGCCTCAGCCGCGTCTGTGCTCTCGGTGCTTGCGTGTGGGGTGGTCGTGACAGGTGACAGAGTGGGGCCTGGTTGAGCGTGCGCTCCGGCGAGCGTGCTCGGCCCCGCTTCTCACGGTCACCCTCTCTCCCCCCAGGCCGAGTACACGGAACTGGTCGAAACCTTACTGTCCAGCCAGCAGGACCCCGTCATCTACCAGAGGTTAGCGGACGCATTCAACTCGCTCACTGCCAGCAGCACGCCCCCCACGCTGGACCGCAAGCAGAAGGTGGCCTTCCTCAAGAGCCTGGAGGAGCTGATGGCCAATGTCGGCGGCCTCCTCTGTGTAAAATAAAGACAGCGCTATGCCCGACTCAGACCCTTTCTGCACAGTGCACTGAATTGCTAAGAGGTGACTTGAGTCTTGTCCTGTCCCCGATCCCTTGGCCACTTGGGGTTTTGCAGAGCCTGGCAGTTTGATGTGTGACGCGGGGACAGGAACGGGCATTCTTGAACCAGCGCAGCTGCTGGCGTCAGCCACGGCGGGTCACCTGTCCGTGGGGCTTGAGTGGTAACGTGACGTTCAGAATGAAATTCTGTGCACGTGCGACAGACGAGGGCACCGTGACAGCCGAGCCGGCGCCCCCGCCTCTCGGTCGAGCGCTGGGCGGCCAGAGTTCAGAGAGTGTGTCACGAGTGCCAGGTGGCTGTGCGCCCACCATGCTTCGCAGACCACCTGTGACGCCGAGGAGCGGGCCCGACTGCGCCCTCAGTCGGCGTCTGTCTGCAGGCCCCGGATCCTTCGCTTCCACGGGCTCCTCCCGTGTCCCCCCGAGGTTGTGAGTCGATGCAAACGACGTGGACAGCCCTCGCGGTCCTGCGCTTTCACGCTGCCCTCCCGCTGCTGCCCGGGCGAGTTCCGCAGGAAGGGGACGTCGGGGGGGTCCCCGGCGCACTCGTGCGCGCACGCTGGCACGTCACCTGGCGTCGCGGCTTCTGCGTGGCGCTGGTCTCCGGCGAAACTGCCACCAGAGTTCCAGCGGAAACTCCGTGTGTGTTTTGTTCCGTAAGGAGAACTTAGGAACCGTAGCCATTTCATTGCCTTAACTTCCAGAGCGTACGAAGGAAGAGCCTCATCTGGTAAGGACTCCGCGCGCCCCCCGGAGCTGGTCGGTGCTGGCGCCGTGGGCCCGGCGGCGCGTTGCGTCCCTGGGGGTGGCGGTGGGGGGAAGGCTCCTGCACCCTGAGCGGCCCCGGCCTGGCCACGGCCCACGCTCTGCTCTGGTGGCTAGCCTAAGCAATAACTCCCCGCGACCGCCCCAGGCGGCGGGCGGTGGTCGTGCGGAGCCGGCACGTCCGGTTGGAAGGTAAGGAGTCCCGCGTGAGACCCTCCGGCTTGCCTTCCCTGGTCGGGACGTCTGCACTGCGCTGTGTCCCCTTCAGTCGTGGAGACCAGAGCCAGTGTGTGAACCGCAGGCCGTGGAAGGACCCCTGCCGGGTGCGGGCGCAGGCGCACGCCTGCCGAGCCGCGACACCGGTGGGACACCCCCGGGCGGCGGTGTCACCGCCTGGCACACACGGACTGCACAGCGCGGGCGGCCGCTCCCACAGGCACCCGGAATGGCACCTGCCCCGCGCGTGACGTCACCAGGGACACGGAGCCCGGAGCACGACCTGGGGGTGATGCTCGCGATTCGACCGCCGCGGAGTGAGCACCGCGGTGGAGCGAGGCCGCCGGGGAAGTCCGTGTCCCCCCCAGCGTTTCTGAAACGCTGCTCGTGTTCAGATGTCCTCGTTTTCTCCCTGGGAGACCGAGGAGGCGCCGTTCGCCTTGTTCTCGGTGTCCCCGGGCCCGGGGCCCAGCGCCGGGCAGGGCCACGCGCCGTGACAAGCCCCGAGCTGGCGATGAAGTGAGAGCAGGAGAGGAATGCCACCGTGAGCGACAGGCAGCCGGGTCTCGTCACTTCTGTCCCGACGGACGTGTTGCCGAACTCGCCATCCGCTATAACAATGCTGCAGCTTCGTTAAACGACTTTTAACGAAAACAAGATTTACTTCCGATCGGACCAAACCATACTCAAGATGCCGCCCAAACGCTGACTAGTGGCAAACGGGGGGATAAGCCACTGCTGGTTTTTAGGTAATGGGGACGCCACTGACTTGCCACAACTAGCTTCCTCAGTCGTCCGTGTGTGGAGATTGGTTTAGTTTGGGTCTTTTTTGGTTTGCTTTATTTTGTCCAGTTTTACCTTTAGCTCTGTTCATCGGCTTTTCAGTTTTTTGGAGTTTGTTTTAATGCTCTTGGCCCGCCCAGTAGGGTGTCAGAACACTGGCTTAACTCTAGTAAACTGATTTTTACTATTAAAACTCGTCAAAAGAGTTTAAAAACCAAGATGTTATCTGTGCTCCCTTTTTACATATGTTAAAGGGACGCTTGAATATTTGATTTTTTGAAAATTGTGTTCTATGAAATTTCATTGTTCATATATAGTAACCATTAACCTCTGGTTTTCAGTTCATTCTTTGTTTGATTTTTCTTCGTTTCCCAAGGCACAGTCACCATGGACTTTGTACTTTCGCGATTTGAATTCCTGTGACAGTGTCTGCACCTGTACGCTTGGGCTCCGCTGAAAGGCTTGGCTCCCTCTCCTGGTCCCCTGGGTGGGCGGCTGCCGGGGGTGGGGGGTGAGTGCCTGACGGGGTCCCTGTCGACGGTCGCTGGGGTCTTTCTGCCTTGGGTCTCCTGATCTGTTGGAAAGCCTGTTAACACCACTGCGTTGAGTATTCGTCTCATTGAAAGTGTGACATTTTATGTAAAAAAAACTTGGCAGTCTTTTTCAACCAATCTTAAGAATTTAGTCTACTTTATTGTAAGCCTCGTACCTAATTATATTACACTGTTCTGTTCAGATGAGACAGTTAGACTTCCTTCCTCCACAATTTTCATTTCGAAACTCAGCATCTCTGTGAGCCCCCTGCCATCAGCGTCAGCATTCTCCTCCTTGTCTTTCACCAAAAACGTCGTGTCTGTATTTCTGATGCCACCGTGTTTTCCACTTCTGTTAATACCTGTAGGAACTGCTCAGGTACCCAAGGGAACTAGCTGCCGACGTGCAGGATTTCGGGTCCGAGCGTCCTGGTATGTGCGGCATCTGTCGGAGCTCTATGACCCCGTTTCTGTCTGTTACGATTTTATGTGTTTCTGTTTGTCACCACTCGCATTAGAGGTGGTTGTCATAAGGCCTTACTAAGTTAACTGTCTGACGGGTAATTTTCATGATTGCTTTCTGAATAAAATACTGTCAAGGCAGAAGGAACCTCAGTACTTCTTAGGGTTTTGTTTTGTTTTTAAACCAGAGAATAAGTAACTGATTTGGACCTGTAAGTTCTTCTACAAAACAGCATAGCTGATTTGAGGATGTAATGTTTTAAATTATTTTAAAATGCAAGCAGATTTTCTCTGACTTGGTAACCATGTTCTGAAAACACTGCATTTACGTATTCTTAAAAAATTGATTTTCTAAAACTGAACAAGTCCAAATTCGGAATATTGTCGAGCTCGAGTTGATTTCACGAGCCATGCTTCAAGGTGAACTTCAGAAGTTCCGATTTAGATGGAAGCTGGCGCGTGTTCCCGATGGATTATCACGGGCGCTCGTGACTTACAGAGCCAAAGAACAGCTGTGGCTCAGGTCGGGGTCGCTGGCAGTGGGCGCCCGTCTGCTCTAGGGGCTGGACGCCGGGACCTGCTCCTGGCCTCTGGCCCGGGCCACGTCACCGAGCCTGTGCAGGTGGCGAGTGGGAGGTGGCGTGTGCTTCGGCCCGAGGCTCACGCCACAGACGTCGGTCCTCAGCTCCAAGGGTGCCCCCCACCTGTCCCCAGGCATCCCCAGCAGTGGACACTCTCAGGCCTCAGCACTCCCCTAGCGCAAGGCTGTGGGCTGAGCTCAGGAGGGCCGCGTGGTGTCCTCTGCCGCGTGACAGTGCGCAGCTCGCGGGTGCTGGGCTGTGACTCGCGCTCCGCAGAGGTCGAAGCTCCACGCAGTGAGATTGCAGTTTAACTGTCACACAGTGTCAGCACTGCCACCCTCAGCACGTGTAAAACTTTTAAAATTTATAAATATTAAAATTTTTAACTTACACTAAGACTTTTAAGTTTTTTTTAAGAGACCCAGGGACAAGCATACTGTTTAATATCTATCTCTCTCGACGTTGCTAATGAAGGTACACAGTTGCGTTTAATTTTTCAATAGATGCTACAGTACGACTTCAAGGTCATGTATGGAACCAGTTACAAGCTCTGAATATCAAGGTGATCAAATTTTATTTGTATTTTTTAAATCCATAAATGGGAGTTAAAAAATGTGTCTTTTCACTAAATATTTTTATTACAGTTTTGTTTTGGCCGTGTGTGATTTATTCATGGGGACTTAGACTGTTTTATGAAACCGGTTAAAACGATGCTATTTCTTTTACCGTCATAGGACGAGTGACACCGGGGACACTACTCAGTCATGAAACAAAGAACACGACACATCTGTGTAGGCGCAGGTTTGCGTTACCTTCGGGAGAGCACCCAGCCCCAATACACGATTTAGGTTTCAGAAAGAAAATGTTCTGTTTACATTCTGTAATACTGAGCATATTTATTTTTAGCTCAGCTCAGTCTCAAATAATTTATCATTATTAACTAAATTGTTGGGACATATTTATAGTAAATATTTTTAGTAGTTTGGGTCATTCTTTTTGGAAAATTAGCATTGTGCTGTGTGTCAGACAGGTTTTCCCCCTTCAACTAATCTTAAATCTTGGACGTATGTAGCGAAAAGTTAATTTTTTAAAGAAAATGTGTTTTGAAAATATATTTTAAATTTGGTTTTGCTTTGAATATTCATTGATTTATAATGGTATTTCTTAGGTTAGAGTGGGCTTTGAGTCCACTTCGAAGGTGGATAAAGACAATTAGGTTTAAAAGCGACTAAGAGCACGTATTGAGTTTTCATTTTGCCTCTTTCAATATTGAGGGTGGGACCTTGGCACAGGCTAATCATATGTCATTTGAGAGCGCCACGGATGATTTTAACAGTCCCAAATAGAAAAACCTGGTCTTGTTTTTTTTTAAAGTCATCTCTAAAAATACAGTTGGTTTATATTGAGTGATTTATGAACAATGCTTTCAGTATGTTGATTAGACTTTTTTTTTTCCCTAAACATGGGATTCCATATTGAGTTGTGTGCAATTCTTTTAGTCTCAAATGGCAGTTAATTTTACTCTTAAAACTAAGTGGAAGCAGAGGGCACATTTGGTAAAATTAACGAGAAAATCTTTTGCCCGGCAATTCCACACAGCACTAAATGGCAGCGTGCTTTCTGAATTCTGGCGCATAAATCAACACCCTACTGGACTCTCCGTGTAAATTATCCTTCCCAAAGGAAAAATTTAAAACATGCTGATGGATAACTTATAATAGTAGATGCTCAATAAACTGCATTACGCTTAAAGATTCTAAGAACACGTTTCGCTCCATTAGATGCGTGTGTCCTAACACAGAGTCGAACACCTGGCGGACTTTGTTTTTGAACACCGAGATCTCGTCGCATCAGTGCAATGCGACCATGTAGCCGTGGTCCCCATTGTGGTGGTGTGGGAGAGACAGCATCTACTGTGTCTTTTTTAAACAAGAAAATTATATGCTCGTATTATTCCTGAAATAACAAAAAATCCAAAGTGAGTTTCGTGCATCACTAATTCTTTGTACCTTAGCCGTCACCAAATAAATCGGAGAAATAAAACGGGTTTCTTTGCTTTGCGAAGTTAAAGGCTTTACACCACACTGACGAAGGCGCATTGTGAAGCTTTCGGAGGTCTTGATCGGATCTTCATCTTAATAGTCCCCTTCTCAAAATGGGCTGGACTTCGAGGGGCTGTCTTCGCTGATGCCTGCACTGTCCACTCCTGTGGGTTGGGGACCCCTGCCTTAAGAGATCTTTCCAGAGTAATCCCCATTTCTTTGACGCACCATTTCCAAAGAATAGCAAGATGAACAAAAACCACTTCCGAATACACAAAAGGAACAATTCCTGAATTCCCTTTAACACTAACCAAATTGCCTTTGATGTTTTAAATTTTTTATGATTTGTGAAAACCATTACATTACAATGTAAATTTTTCACCAGGGAAGTTTTAATCTTCGCGTATTACTGTGACAAGCTGAGCTGCTGGTGGAGGTGTAACTTTGAACTTCCTGATGTCTGTGGTCAGTCCAGTTATAAAAATCAGGTAACAGTTGGGTCTCACATGCTATGACAGCGGTTGAAACTTTGAAAGCTTAAAAAGGTCTGTTTCAAGCCAAAAATAATTTGCTTTAACATAAACTTTTCTGTTAAGTTATACACCAAGGCAGTCTTGTATGTATGGAACACCAACTACCTCTGTAAAAATATACTGCCATAAAAGTTGTTTCTTGTTTCCTGGTTCATGTTATTGATTTTAGTTTATTTTATATTTTTTTCTTTCTTGCTCCTTTGCTAAGTTACCTGGTTTTGAAATGCTTGGTTTAATAGACTTGTCATCAGCTCAAAGCAATCAAAGTAAAAATAAAGCATGGGTTGCTAGAGACCTGGAAAGTATTTTAAATAGAAATTACGGCACTCCCAAAGCTGTCAACCTGTTTTATGAACTACTGAACGTTAATTTTTAGCAGCTGAGCCATTCATTCATTTATACTCTCGCCTTATGCCAGAAAGGTTTCAAAGCATTTCAGCGGGATGTATAAAACTGAGCACGATAGTAAACTGATATAAGGAAATGAAGGAAGGTGGGAACGCGATATGGGCTGGTTGCCTCGGGGATGGAAAATAAACACATCACTTAAGGTTTGGTAGCTGCCGGGGTGGGAGGGGGCTCTCCTTTTAATGAAATCGCGCGTTCTGTGTCAGTACTTGGCTAGTAACACGTGTGGAAGAAAGCACTCGACGCTGAAACCTTTGAGGAGTGGCAGCAAGTCCGCTCGCCAAAGCCCAGCGTTTGGGGTCACTTTCACAGCGTTGGCTGCATTTCAGCGCGAGGACGGCGTCAGCCCTGCCATCGGGTCTCGCACTCCTTGCAGCCAGCCCCACATGAAGGGTGCGGGCGGCCGCACTCCAGTAACCACGTGGTTGGGGGCGCAGAGCGCGCCGACGAGTCTGTTGCCTGCAGGGTTGAGAGTTTTCCCCAGTCCCATCCATACAGGGCCCCATTACACTGACGGCAGGTCGCCCGCAGCGCGTCTAGCCTGGGGGGACCCAGTGAAACCCAAGCTTGCATCGCCCCCTTGAAGGCGCAGGCGCGAGCAGCTATCGCGAGACCGGCCGCGCGCGCGCGCGCGCGCACACACACACACGCGCGCGCGCGCGCGCGGTGAGCCGGCCGACTGCGCATGCGCGGTCGCCCCTCGGCAGGCCCCGCCCACGCCCGTGGCCGGCGACTCCGGCGCGCTGTGGCGGTGAGTGGACGCGCGGCCGCGGTGAGGAGCGGGCGGGCGGGCAGCGGGAGCCCAGAGGGGCCTGGGCCTGCGCCTGCCCGGGCTGGCGGGGCTCCTCCGGCTGTCCCGGCGCCGCGGACAGTGGGGGACGGGGCGCCCGCGTCACGCGCGGCCCTCGCGCCGCGGCGACGTGAGCGCCGGAGGCCGCCTGACGGGGGTTGTGGTGACGCGGGGCGCGAGGACCGCTGGACGCTCGTGACGTGGCGGCGGCCTCGGCCGGTGGGGAAGCGGGACGCGGCGCGGGAGCGGGAGCGCGCGGCGGCGGCGGCTGAGGAGGCCGCGGGGTCTCCTCGCCCGTGCGCGCGGCCGCCCGGCGCGTGCAGGCCGCGTGGTGGCACCCCGCGCGGCTGTGGAGGGCTCGCCCGGGGCACCGGCCCGTCTCCCTAGAGCGGGGGCCTCAGCCGCAGCGCTCTTGGCGCTTCGGGCCCCGCGGCCCTCCCCTGGGGCCGGCTCTCCTCGTTCGGACTCCAGCCCCGTGGGCAGCGATCCAGTCCGTCAGGCCGGCACGAGGAAACCTCCGTCCGGCTGGACGCGGTCGCTGAGCCCAGCCTCTGGCTGGCAGGCCTCGGGTCGTGCTGTCAGCGGGTGCCAGGAGGAGGGGGGCGGGGCTTCCTCCTGGGGATCCCCTGGCCCCTCCCCCTGCGCCTCTTCCCTTTCATGTCATCCCTGTGAGTGTAATTGCTTTCAGCCAGCCCTGTGAGTCTCTGTGGCAAATTACTGAAACCTAGGGCGCTTTGGGGGAGCCCCGTGCCAGCATTGTCGGGGGCCTGGGCAGACTCGGCGGTCTCAAGGGCTACACCCAAATCTCTCAGTTTAGCACCCCCAAGAAGTACTTGTGCCTGGCGGTCAGATTCTACAGAGCACCCCCTCTCCCTCCTCCCTCCGCTTTACTTTCCGTCTCTTTCTCCTTGTCACGCATCCTGTTTTTTCGCCTCTGTGTGCTCCGTTTTGACCAGCCCTTACTCATCCCATCTTAGTAACGCGGGGGAGACCAGGTGCCATACCTGCACGACTAGAGGGTCAACCTGCGGGCGGGCCACGGGGGATGAAGAAAAACAGACATAAGATAGGAAGAGCTGGGGGCGGGGTGGGGGTCTCCCCAAGACTTGGAGCTCGCTGGCAGCAATGATCTCCCAAAGGCCTGCCCGTACCGGGTTATCTGGGCTAAACCGCAGGCAGCCGTCTCTTCTCTGCTTCTCTGCCCTTGGCAGATTGCACCCCGGTCAGCCATGGCTTTGCCAGTGCTTAGACCACAGGTCCGGTTCAGACCCAGCTGTCTGCACCCTGGGTCACTAAACTGGGCCGCGCCAGCACGGGGAGGTCTCTGATTCAGAGCAGATGTGAGATGTCCGCGCTGGCCACCAGGGCACCGGGAGAAAGAATCCCTCAGGTGTTTGTGCTAAACATTTTGTTCTGCAGGCAGTCGTAGACGTGTGTGGGGCTCTTTGTGGACACTGAGTACAATTAAAAGGGGACTGCACTTGTCACATGAGTTAGCTGGCCCGCCCTGCCAATGTGCGCACCATGCAAACACCCGCTTCCCTCACAGGACTCAACGCTTTTACTTGTCTATCTGCAGGTAAACTCACGAACGGCGTGTGAGATGAGTGACTCGGAAGACGACGGTGTCCCCCGGCTGTCTTCACACACCTTAGCAGCTCTTCAGGAATTTTACGCTGAGCAGGAGCAGCACGCCGGCCCCGGCGGGGGTGACAAGGACAGCGTGATAGAGGAGAACTGGGTAAGTGGTGCCTTCCACAGCCATCGGGAAGTACCGATGTGGGGCCTGTTCTGGACCCGGCCCAGCAGGGGTCTGTCCCACTGATACCCAAATCTGTGTTCCCTGTCACTCGGGAGCAGACCCGTCTGGGAAGCCAGCGCAGAAAGCAGCCCACGTTCCTGGCTCTGCTCTCAGGCTGGTTGCTGGCCAGACCTGTCCAGCACAGGCTCTAGCCTTCTGCCTCTGCATATGGTGCCCGGGTCCCTTGTGGGAAGGGCAACTGTGTCACTGCCACAGGAAATGGGGCAGCAGACCTTCAGATGTGATGAAATGTTGATGAAAGGGAGTTTTTAAGAAGATACTGGTAGTTTCTGGTGTGTAATATTTTGTGTTTTTATGGTGCAAATAAAAATTGGAATTCAAAAAGGAAACACGTGAGTTGAGGGAAACTCCTAGCCTAGGCAGGAACGTAGAAATTTAGACTTTTCAAGAGATGGTTGAGAAATAGCTGAGATCTGATTGTCGTTGACCGCCCGGATGGCGTCAGTCTTTCCCCATCCCTTTGCAACTGCAGTGACGCGTCCATGTGCTTATTGGTTTTTTTAAAAATAGTCTTTTACATTATATCAGATTTGGATCTCTTAAGTTATATAAAATTTCCTATTTACAGTATGCTTGAAGCTGACTGATAAGTGTGTCCTTCCGGTTCTCTAAATGCCCTGCCCACACGGAAGCCTCCTTCCCGTGTGTCCCTCCTTCCCGGGTTTCTGTGCTTAGCTGTGGATTTGCGCGGACGAGAGCTTAGAGAACCGCATTATTCCTGAGTAGCCTCTCTCTCTCTCTCCCTTCTGCTTAGCTTTTAAAATTCTATGTACTTGTTCTGATTCTAAAAGTAATCCATAGGAGATATATGGACAAAAAAAATAAGTTCTAACCCCACCTAGAATTAAGTATTTTATAATTTTGATACTTTTAATTAAAATATTTCCAGTGGCAGTTGACACAGTATTGTATGAGTTTCGGGTGTGCGGCAGAGCACTCAGACCTTTCACAGCCTGCGAAGTGGTGGCCTGGCCAGTCTGTGCCCACCTGGCACCGCGCTTCACTGCAGCATTACTGTCCCGTGCTGCGCGGCCCCCCCAACGCCCCTCCCACCTGGCGACCATCTGTGTTCTCCATCTGTTTTATGTGTCTAGAGTCCACATGTACGTGAGACCTTCACAGTGTGTCTTCCTCCGTCTGACTTAGCACAGTACCCCCAGGTCTGTTCGTGTTGTCACAGATGGTAAGAGTTCATCCTTCCTTGCGGCTGAGTCACGTTATGTCCCACCTCTTTCTTACTCCTGTTGTCTGTTGATGGACACCTAGGTCGCTTCCGCATCTCGGCTGTCGTGAATAGTGCTGCAGTGAACACGGGGGTGCACACAGGTATCTTTTCAAATTAGTGTAGCACAGTGAGAGTAAGACTTCTATTTTTAATAACAACACGAGAGCCAAAACATGTCATCGTGCCTGACGGTGTGGGCGTGAGGGAGAGGGTAGCTCAGCGCCTGCCATCAGGGGACTCCCTCTCGGTGGAAGCCCCCGCATCCCACAGGCCCCCGCCCCCAGCTCTCCTGCAGGCAGAGTCACAGAGGGCTCTTTCCCTGTGGCTGAGTGTGGTCAGACATGGATGTCACCAGACGTGCTCATGTGTACGCTTATCCAAATTAAGGTCTACGTTCTGTCTTTGCAAATGTTTTTTCTCTTGGCATTTTTGT
The DNA here is from genome assembly GCA_004027375.1 of Macroglossus sobrinus. Taxonomy (NCBI): domain Eukaryota; kingdom Metazoa; phylum Chordata; class Mammalia; order Chiroptera; family Pteropodidae; genus Macroglossus; species Macroglossus sobrinus. Next base: position 151,276 of record PVKZ01002541.1, on the reverse strand, counting down.
GCAGTCACGTAACATGCAAACATTAACACTTGTTGATTGTGTTTTCCTGTAGATGTGTCTCGTTGGGGCATTTCATTTAGGGGAGGTTAACACTCCCCTCCTTTAACTTAAAAAGTTAACGCTTTAAAGTTAGCTTCCTAATGAATTTATGGTATGGATGAGGGTCATTTTTCGAAATATTTTAATGGAACTGTTTCAAGGACGATATAGGTATAAAGCTGTGATTAGATCCACAGGTTTCGGAGCGCCGGCCATAATATAATCCAGGTTGTGTAGACAGGAGAGTTGTTTGGTTTAGGCGCCCTGGGATGGCGTCCGTTTTTAGGCCTAAGGATGGGATGGTCCATGAATGTAAAACGTCCTCAGGTGAAATTAGCATTCAAACTATTAATTTTATTGGTAATGCTACGCGGTTACCCACCTCCAGGAGGCGGAGTTCTCCTGGCTTTAGGTCTTGTGTTGTAATTATTAAGTTTTCATAGTCTGTATATTCATAGCTTCAGTATCATTGATATCCTATAGTTTTGACGGTTAAATAAGGGTTGTTGATGTCGTCTATTTTATACAGGATTCGAAGGGATGGTAGGGCAATCATAATAAGAATGATGGCGGGTAAAATAGTCCAGACCGTTTCTACTTATGCGTCTATTGTGCTGGTATGTGTGAGGCTAGTTGTGAGCATTACTGAAATAAGATATAGTACTAAAGAGATGATTAGGAAGACGATTATTGGTGCATGGTCGTGAAAGTGTAGTAGTTCTTCTATAATAGGGGATGTTGCATCTTGGAAGCCCAGTTGGAAGGGGTATGCCATAGAGGTATATACAGGGGTTCAACCTATAACTTAACCTTGACAAAGTTATGTAAATTTTACTAATACCTCTGCACTAGAGAAAGACATAGTGGCTGTGGTGTTGGCTTGAAACCAATTGTGGGGGGTTCAATTCCTTCCTTCCTTGTATAGGTTATTTTGGGTTAACATATGTAGGTTCTTCGAACGTGTGATATAGGGGAGGACATCCATGCAACCATTCTAGATTTAGGGTGGATAGTTCTACGGTTGAGACTTCTCATTTGGAGGCAAAGGCTTCTCAAATTATGAAGACTATAAGGGTTACCGCAGTCAGGGAAATAAAGGACCTCATGGAGGAGACTGTATTTCATGTGGTGTGTGCGTCTGGGTAATCTGAGTAACGTCGTGGTATACCTGATAGGCCTAGGAAGTGTTGTGGGAAGAAAGTCATATTTACGCCTACGAATATAATGAGGAAATGAATTTTAGCTCAGGTTGAGTTTAGGGTATATCCTGAAAATAGTGGGAATCAGTGAACGAATCTGCCTATAATGGCAAATACGGCTCCTATGGAGAGTACGTAGTGGAAGTGTGCTACTACATAATATGTATCGTGGAGTACGCTATCAAGTGAAGAATTGGCTAATACAATGCCAGTTAGGCCTCCAACAGTAAATAGGAAAATAAAGCCTAGTGCTCATAATATTGCTGGAGATCATTTGATATTGCCTCTGTGTAGAGTGGCTAATCAGCTAAATACTTTTACTCCTGTTGGGATGGCAATAATTATGGTCGCTGAGGTGAAATATGCTCGTGTATCAACGTCAAGTCCTACTGTGAATATGTGGTGAGCTCACTCGATGAAGCCTAGGAATCCGATGGATATTATAGCTCATACTATGCCTATATATCCGAATGGCTCTTTTTTGTCTGAATAATAAGTAACGATATGTGAAATCATTCCGAAGCCAGGCAGGATTAGAATATATACTTCTGGATGTCCAAAGAATCAGAATAGGTGTTGATATAGGATTGGGTCGCCTCCTCCTGCTGGGTCGAAGAAAGTTGTGTTACGATCTGCTAGTAATATCGTAATTCTGGCGGCGAGTACTGGTAAAGACGGGAGTAATAAAACAGCTGTAATTAATACGGATCAAACAAATAGTGGGGTCTGGTATTGGGACAGGGCTGAGGGTTTTATATTAATAATAGTAATAATAAAATTAATGGCTCCCAAGATTGAGGAGACTCCTACTAAGTGTAGAGAAAAAATTGCTAGGTCTGCGGAGGCCCCGGCGTGGGCCAGGTTGCCGGCTAGGGGAGGATAGACTGTGCATCCTGTTCCGGCCCTGGCTTCTACTGTTGAGGAGGCTAATAATAGCAGAAATGATGGCGGTGGTAGTCAGAAGCTCATATTATTTATTCGAGGGAATGCCATGTCTGGTGCACCAATTATTAGGGGGATGAGTCAGTTACCAAAGCCTCCAATTATAATTGGTATTACTACGAAGAAAATTATTACGAATGCGTGAGCGGTTACCAATTACGTTGTAGATCTGATCGTCACCCAGTAGGGCCCCTGGTTGTCCTAATTCTGCCCGGATTAAGAGGCTTAATGTGTGGTTCCCACTATGCCTGCTCAGGCACCAAATAGTAGAGAGTACCAATTTCTTTGTGGTTGGTCGAAAAAAGTCAACAATTAATGAACATAGGTAAAATGGCTGAGTAAGCATTAGACTGTAAATCTAAAGACAGGGGTGTGAGCCCCCTTTTTACCAAGTTCCGTAGTGTTTGATACATTCTGAATTGCAAATTCAGAGAAGCAGCTTCAATTCTGCCGGGACGTCTCCCACCTTTTTCTCTGCAGCGGGAGAGGTAGATTGAAGCCAGTTATAATAGGGTATTTAGCTGTTAACTAAATTTTCATGGGATAAAAGCCCATCGATCTAGTAAGGGCTTAGCTTAATTAAAGTGGTTGGTTTGCATTCAGCTGATGTAGGATAAAGTCCTGCAGTCCTTGTTTCACAGAAGCTAAATGTGTTGCATTTACTTAGGGCTTTGAAGGCTCTTGGTCTAAAATTAGGGTTGATAGAATAATGAGGGGTGGTAGGTGGGGTGCTGATTTCATGGGACTGAATTGTCATTTTATTTTTATATTGTTTGTAGTTGGGAATATTGTTAGGGATGTGGAGTATGTTAGGCGCATGTGAAAATAAAGGTTTAATAATGCTGTGATCGCTATGATAGTGGGTATAATGATGCTGTCGTTTTTTGTGAGTTCGTGAATAATTATTTATTTTGGTAAGAACCCAGATAGTGTGGGGAGCCCTCCTAGGGACAGTAAAACAATTAGAATGGTCGTGGTGAGTAGTGGCGTCTTATTTCACGTGTGGGATAGGGATAGGGTTGTTGTTGTTGAATTAAATATAAATGTTGTAAATGTTGTTGTTAACAAAATGTAGATGGTCAGGTTTAAAAGAGCTATTGTTGGGCTGTATATTATGACAGCTGTTATTCATCCTATGTGGGCAATTGAGTGATGTTCCGTAATTGAGTTTGATTTAGTCCGCCTTACCCTCCAATGGCGACAGACAAGATAGATACTGTGAGTAACAGGTCTGTATTAATTGTGGGTGAAATTTGATATAGAATGGATATCGGAGCCAGTTTTTGTCAGGTCAGTGGGATCAGGCCTGACGATAGTGGGATTCCTTGTGTGACTTCGGGCACTCAGAAGTGGAATGGGGACAGTCCTAATTTTATGGCTAAGGCTAATGTTATAATAATGGATGCTGTTGGGGTTAGTGGATTTATGATGGATCATTGTCCTGAATGGATCAGATTAATAGTGGTGGCCGGTATTAGAAGTATTGATGCTGTTGCTTGTGTTAAAATATATTTGGTGGAGGCTTTTATGGATCGTGGGCTGTACTTTTTTATTAGGATGGGGAGGACGGCTAGCATATTCATTTCAAATCCAATTCATACTATTAATCAATGTGAGCTTGTTATTATGATTAGTGTTCCTAGTACGATGGTTGTTGCGATTATGAAGAGGATTAGTGGGTTCATTAGTACGGGAAGGATATAAACCAACATTTTCGGGGTATGTGCCTGATAGCTTATTTAGCTGACCTTACTTAGAATATGGTGTAATATGGTAGCACTGACATTTTTGATTTCTTTAGAGTAGGTTCGAGTTCTATTATTCTAGAAATAAGAGGGTTTTCAACTCAATGCTCTACTCTATCAAAGTAACTCTTTTATCGGACACATTTCTTATGTTTGGGGAGGAATGCTTGCCATGGTAATTGGCATGGCCACATGTCATATACATAGGGCTAGGGTGAGTGGGAGGAAGTTTTTTCATAATAGGTGTATTAGTTGATCATATCGGAATCGTGGGTAGGATGCTCGAATTCATAAGAAGGATACGGTTAGTAGGAGGGTTTTGACAATTAGGTTGACTGCGTATAGTTCTGGTATATGGGGGTCTTGGAATGCTTCTGTGAATAGGATTGCTGTTAGGGTATTTATTATAATAACGTTAGCGTATGCTGCTATGAAGAAGAGGGCAAATGGTCCCCCGCCATATTCTACGTTGAAGCCTGACACCAGTTCTGACTCTCCTTCTGTTAGGTCAAAGGGGGCTCGGTTTGTCTCTGCTAGTGTGTAAATAAATCATATTATGGCTAGTGGTCATGAAATAGGATAAGTCATGTATGTTCTTGTGTAGTAATTAGGGTTGATAATGAGAATGACTCTCTTAGAAGGAGAACAGACAGTAGAATAATTGCTAGTGTAACTTCGTAGGAAATAGTTTGTGCTACTGCTCGTACGGCCCCGATGAGCGCATATTTCGAGTTGGATGCTCAGCCTGACCATAGGATTGAGTACACAGCTAAGCTAGATGTGGCTAACATAAATAGTACTGCTAAATTTATATTAATTAGGGAATATGGTATGGGCAGTGGAATTCATATTGTCAGGGCTAGGGTTAGGGCTGGGATTGGGGCGATAATAAATATAGAGGGAGAGGATGTGAGTGGGCAGAGGGGTTCCTTGATAAATAGCTTTAGGGCATCGGCCATGGGTTAGAGTAGTCCGTAGGGGCCCACCACGTTGGGTCCTTTCCGCAGTTGCATATAGCCCAGCACTTTCCGCTCCACAAGTGTTAGGAAGGCTACAGCTAGTATAATAGGGATAATTATTATTAATAGGTTAATTATAAACATTTTGTTAGGAAGAGGAGTTGAACCTCTGATTATAAAAGCTTAAGTTTTATGCAATTACCGGGCTCTGCCATCCTAACGTTGACCTTCTCTTGGGTTGAGTATGATGTAACTATTAGATTAAGATGATATTCATCTATTAGTATTAAGGCGCTTATGCTAAGTTGGCCTTGTTTCTCTTGTCCTTTCGTACTGGGAGGAACACAAAATAGATAGAAACCGACCTGGATTACTCCGGTCTGAACTCAGATCACGTAGAACTTTAATCGTTGAACAAACGAACCTTTAATAGCGGCTGCACCATTGGGATGTCCTGATCCAACATCGAGGTCGTAAACCCTCTTGTCGATATGGACTCTCAAATAGGATTGCGCTGTTATCCCTAGGGTAACTTGTTCTGTTGATCAATTTATTGGATCAATAAGTGATACGGCATTTTGACTTGTGAGTCTTGACTTTTATCACTTGGAAGTTATTCTGTATTCTGAGGTCACCCAACCCAAATTGTTAGTACATCAGAGGGCGCTTTGTTTTCCTAAGAAATACGTTTACTTATCTGTGGGCTAATTAATTAAAGCTCCATAGGGTCTCCTCGTCTTATTTTTGAATTCCCGCCTCTTCACGGGAAGGTCAGTTTCACTGATTATAAGTAAGAAACAGTAAAACCCTCGTGTGGCCATTCATACAAGTCCCTATTTAGGGAACAAATGATTATGCTGCCTTTGCACAGTCAGGATACTGCGGCCGTTAAACGGATGTCACTGGGCAGGCAGTGCCTCCAATAGTTGTTATGCTGGAGGTGATGTTTTTGGTAAACAGGTGAGGGTTTAGTGTTTGCCGAGTTCCTTTTACTTATTTTAATCTTTCCTTGGGTGCACTCCTGTGTCGGGTTAACAATTAGTTTGATAAATTTTCTAGTTGTGGTGTAAGGTTTATCTTATTGTTAACTATCAGTGGGCTATCCGTTCTGATATAAGCTTGTGCTTGGAGAAGTTAATTCTTGTTACTCATATTAACAGTATTGCTTCTATTTTTTAATAGAATGGTCCAGTGTTGGGCTAGGAGCTCGTGTATAATTTTCTGTATTAAGGCATTTAGGTCTGTTGAGCTTGAATGCTTTCTTAATTGGTGGCTGCTTTTAGGCCAACTATGAAAAATTTTGTGCTTACTCTCTAGTCAAGGTTTTATCCTGTCTCTAAAAGGCTGTACCTTATTAGATTATAATTTAAGTCTGCAGGTAAATTACGGGCGTTTTGGGCAGGACTTAAAGTCGAACTGAAATTCTATTCTGGACAGCCAGCTATCACCAGGCTCGGGAGGCTTTTCACCTCTACCTAGACGACTAGAAGTCTTCTCACTGTTTTGCACCATAGACGAGTTTGCCCATACGGCTGCCTCTAGGTAGCTCGTCTGGTTTCGGGATACTTGGCTCAAGTTCTCTTTGTCAAGTTGTTCTATCTCCTATACTTCAAAAAGGATAAATGTTTTTTACTGGGTGTTTTCTGGTTGGATTTTTGTGCTGTTTGGGCTAGTGTTTGTTCAAAGTGGCCATTTTGATGGAATCTTCTGGGTGTAGGCCAGGTGCTTTATGTGTAAGCTACACTTTGATTCGTCCAAGCGCACTTTCCAGTACGCTTACCTTGTTACGACTTATCTCCTCTCGTGTGTGTACAACTGTTAATAGGGTTGGTGCTTGTATCTTGGTACTTGAGGAGGGTGACAGACGGTGTGTGCATGCCTCATGGCCTAATTCAATTAAGCTCTCTATTCTTAATTTACTACTATATTCTCCTATTTTCGATTTCACAAAAATTTTTATTTAATGTTCTAGTGTTAGAAAATGTAGCCCATTTCTTCCCAACTCATAGGCTACACCTTGACCTAACGTTTTTATGCTCCATGTTTTTGCTTACTATAATCCCTTTTGAGGGTTTGCTGAAAATGGCGGTATATAGGCTGTATTAGCAAGGGCTGGTGAGGTTTATCGAGGTTTATCGATTACAGAACAGGCTCCTCTAGATAGATATAAAGCACCGCCAAGTCCTTTGAGTTTTAGGCTGTGGCCAGTAGTGCTCTGGCGAATAGCATTGTTGTGTAGCTATTCAGGTTTAGGGCTAAGCATAGTGGGGTATCTAATCCCAGTTTGTATCTTAGCTGTCGTGTGGTCAGATAATTTAAAGTCACCTTCGTGGTTTATTTTTGTCAGGGCTTGGGCTTTCTATGGCAAAGCCCAGATTTAACTTTATTAGGGGGTAGGTTCCTAGACACATTTTACCCCGTATGTCTATTAACTTGGGCTAATCGTATGACCGCGGTGGCTGGCACGAAATTTACCAGCCCTGGAAATTAGTATGGCTCAGTCAAACTTTCGTTCATGGCTTAATTTTTATCACTGCTGTATCCCGTGGGGGTGTGGCTAGGCAGGCGTTGTGAGCCACCGTTATGCCGGTGTGCTTGATGCCCGCTCCTTTAGAGCAGTTAGGCGACTCAAAGGGCATTTTCACCGGGATGCTGACACTTGCATGTGTAATCCTACTAGGAGTTGATAGAAAGGCCAGGACCAAACCTTTGTGTTTGTGGAGTATAAAATACTCACCTAGGCATTTTCAGTGCCTTGCTTTAGTGTTAAGCTACATTAACATGTGGCGTCCATTTGTGGGGGTGGTTTACAGATTTAGGGGGATAGCTGTCTAAGGGAAAATAATTCATTAAAGTAGCATGCTTGTATCAGGGAGGGTAAAATGCCTCATTAAACGCTATTTGAACATGAGTTGTGTGCGACTAAGTTCGTATACAAGTTGTTTAGAGTTAAGTGTCATGTGATGTGTAGGTCTTGTTTTTGGGGTTTGGCAAGATATTTATAGTCACATGTACTGCGTTTTACGGGGGGGGCGGGGGGTTTGTTTATACATAGCATGGTTTGCTTACGCATACATGTACGCGTGCGTGTGTGTCTCGTTGCCATTAATTAAACTACACCTGAACCAATTCCCTGGTGAGCAAGAGGTGAGCACGCATTGCATTGACCTGTGGCAAGGACATGACTTGTTAATGCATGGTGAGCTGTTTTCAGTCCTGCGACAATTAACTGGAGTGCTCCTGGGCGGATGTTGCCATGCGCAGCCCCAAATATCAGTTCACAGTGAGCTCGCCAACGTTGCTAGTTCCGTGACGGGGCCTTTGACGGCCATAGCTGAGTCCAAGCATACCTAGAATATTAAAACATACCAGAGGCATGACATCACAGTTGTGCCGCGGCATGGGCTGATGAGTCATGAGTCCATCGAGATGTCTTATTTAAGGGGAAAGAGTGGGCGGTTTTAGATGAAATGGCCCTGAAGAAAGAACCAGATGCCGTTTACGACCCAGGTTTAGTAACCCCCACGATTGATGGGCCCGTGGCAAGAAGAGGGACACGTTTCACCAGGGTTGCTGGTTTCACGTGAGTTGGTAGATTGAGAGATAACCCTTTGGTGGGGGATGTTCGTATTGACAGGAAAGGATTTGACTTGGATGGGGTATGTCCAATCAAGGGTGTTATGCACTATGTACTTACGGGGTAGATAGTATTGTGCACGAATTACATAGCGATAATAGAATTTCAAGGAATAGTTTAAGTAGAATATCAGCTTTGGGTGTTGATGGTGGAGCTTGAGCTTCTTCCTTGAGTCTTTGGGGGAAGGGCTATTCCCCTTTTCTGGTTTACAAGGCCAGTGTAATGGATATACTACACAGACCTTCATTTTAGGAGGGGCTTTTCTACAATACGTGTAAGTGGCATGAGGACTAGGATTAATGAGAAATATAGAATTGATGCTAGTTGACCAATGATAATGAAAGGGTGTTCAACTGGTTGTCCTCCGATTCAGGTTAGTGTGAGCAGGTCTGCTACTAATAGTCAAAATAGGCACTGGCTAAGTGGTCGGAATGTCATACTTCGTTGTTTTGATGTGTGTAGTAGTGGCATTAAGGCTAGAACAAGAATTGGTAAGACTAGGGCTGGTACTCCTCCTAGTTTATTTGGGATCGATCGGAGGATGGCGTATGCAAACAGGAAGTACCATTCTGGTTTAATATGTGGTGGGGTGTTTAGGGGATTAGCTGGAATGTAATTGTCCGGGTCTCCGAGGCGGTCTGGTGAGAATAGGACTGGTGTGAAGAGTCCTAAGACCATGGCTAGTGCGCCTAGTATGTCTTTGATGGTGTAGTAGGGGTGGCATGGAACCATGTCTGTGTCTGGCGGGATTCCTGTTGGGTTATTAGATCCCGTCTCGGGTAAGAATAGGAGGTGTGCCATAACCAGGGCTGCGATGATAAAGGGGAGAAGGAAGTGGAAGGCGAAGAATCGTGTCAGGGTGGCTTTGCCTACTGAGAATCCACCTCACGTTCCCTCTACTGGGTCCGTGCCAATGTATGCGATGGCTGATAGTGGGTTAGTGATGACCGTCCTCCTCAGAAGGACGTTTGGCCTCATGGAAGGACATAACCCATGAAAGCCGTTGCTATTACGGCGAATAGGAGGAGAATGCCTGCGTTCCACGTTTCTACATAGGTGTAGGATCCGTAGTACAGGCCTCGGCCTACGTGGAGGAACAGGCAGATGAAGAATATGGATGCTCCGTTGGCGTGTAGATAGCGCAGTGTCCATCCGTAATTTCCGTCTCGGCAGGTGTGGGTTACTGATTGAAAGGCGGTAGTGGTGTCAGAAGTATAATGTATGGCTAAGAATAATCTTGTTAGAATTTGGATTGTTAAGCAAATACCTAATAGGGAGCCGAAGTTTCATCAGGAGGAGATGCTTGAGCGGGCAGGCAGGTCAGTTAGTGAATCGTTGATAATTTTGAGCAGTGGGTGAGATTTTCGAATGTTTGTCATTGTCGTTCTTGTAGCTGAAGTACAATGGTGGTTTTTCATGCCATGGGTCATGGTTGGAGTCCATGTGAGAGTAATGACGACATATGTTGTATTTATTTTGAGTACTGTATTTGTGGTGGGGTTTATTGGATTTTCTTTAAACCATCACCTATTTATGGGTAGTTGGGTTGATTGCTAGTGGTGGGGTGGGGTGTGGTATTGTTATAAGTTTTAATGGGTCTTTTTTAGGTTTAATGGTGTTTTTAATTTATTTGGGTGGGATGATAGCGGTATTTGGCTATACGACGGCTATGGCTACAGAGTTATATCCAGAGATGTGGGTTTCTAATAAGGTTGTACTAGGGGCTTTTGTGTTTGGGTTAGTTGCAGAGGCAACGTTAGTTTTTTATATTTTGAAAGAGGGGGATGTTGATGTTATACTTGGATTTAATGAATTGGGAGATGGGGTTGTTGATGATATGGATGATTCTGGGTTTGTTAATGAGGAGGCTGTTGGTATTTCTGCTCTGTACAGTTATGGGGTGTGGTTGGTGGTGGTTACTGGGTGATCTTTGCTTATAGCGGTGGTAGTAGTAATTGAAATTACTTGTGGGGGCTAGGTGTAGTTTAGTATCGTCAGGCTGGTTATTAAGGTAACTAAAAATGACAGGAAGTATAGTTTGATTTGGCCCTTTTGGCTAGAAATGAGGGATGAGGCTTTTATTTGGAAGGACGAGATAGATTTTGGTAGGATGCCTCCTAGTCAAGCTAGATCTAGTCATATTGAGGCTACTTTTTGGCTTATGAGTAGATTTATTAGTGGTTGGAGTTGGTGTATAATAGTTGGGAAATAGCCTGACATGTTGGAGAATTTGAAGGAGTGGAGTGGGGCTTTGAATTTTAGGTTTTGAGTTTCCCTTGCAGGGAAACGCCGGGTACGAGCGTTGAACAGAGACAGACACCTCGCTCCTTATCTTGTGGGGAAACACGCCTTTCACGCTCTTTTTATAAGATGCTCTTGATCAGTTTAAAGACGTCCCTGATATTCATAACTTGCTAAGAGTTTATTTTTAATTATGAAGTAGTGAAGGTTTTGAAATGCTTTCTCCTTTCATGCGTGGGAACGATCATAGGTTCTGTCCACATTTAAACCTGGATGTATGAGCTGTCAGCTGCCCCGGCCCTGCCATCGCGCATGGCAGAGGAACCCATTTTTTCCATTAAAATTATCCTCAGTGTATAAATGAGAGTAAATAATTACGGCTCAACAGAGATTTAAATAGAAATCATCTATCAGCATGACTAGAAGGGGCCAGATGAAACACCAGCCCACTGCCCCGAGGGAAAAACAGTTCGTGACTCATGCCCCGTCCTGCGTGCGTGCCCGCCGCCTGGCCCTTGCGGCGGCCCCCAGAGGTTTTCCTGGCAGGACTCACACGGTGGGGGGCGCTTTTCCATCGGGAGAAGCGGCTGCTCGTCTGCTTGGTGACGTCAGCCGCTGGGACCCTGTGCCCATGTTGCATTAACAAGTTAAGGTCTCTGTTCATTGAAAATAATTTCCAAAAAATAGTTTTAACAAGAAAAACAATTTAAATACAGGCCCAGATTTAAATGAAAACACATTTATGCCAATTGTAAAATGATTTCAACTCTCCTCTTTCACAGCAGCTGAGCCAGTTCTGGTACAGCCAAGAGACAGCCTCGCGGCTTGCCCGGGAAGCCATCGCCGCTGCCGGGGAAGGTGGCAGGTGAGTCACACTTCCGCGCGTCCTCCGTGAGAGGCGGTTTGTGAGAAGTCTGGGCTGCAGTCTGCAGATCTGCTTTGCTTTTTGCACAAGAGGCACAAGCCCCCTTCGGGCTGAGTTCCTGAGTTTCGGGGCCCTGGGACCTGCGCACAGGGTGTCTCGTCTCTACCGTTCCTCTCGCGTGCTGACAGCGTCTTTCTCTCAAACCCCTGGAGTCTGTGTTAAAAGAAAAAATCTGTGTGTGACCTTTCTGAAGTTGGAAGAGTGTAGGTTTTCTTTTAATTTGGTTTATCAGGACGTTACATTTGAGTAATTTAAAGTAAATTAGATGATCCTAAAAGGCTTGTTCAAAAAAATAGCCCTTGACGATTTCCCTTTGCCCATCACACTTCTTCGGCTCCCTGCCGACGGACCCTTTGAGATGTTCAGCTGCATTTCACACACATTTCCGTGGGCATTTTGCAGTTTGTCACTCATGATGTTTCCTGGCCTCTTGCGAGAGAATGACGGTTGCCCCCACCCCCACCCCTGCCACATCCACCCTGATTTGGGGTACATTGTAAGGAAACCATTGTTAAAGCTCAGCCTTTTACTTTTCTGTAAAATTTTTCATTTTCCTTGAAGAAAATACTTTTTATTTTCCCTGTGTTCATATCACTAATCCTCAGATTCTCCCCAATTTGTGCAAATGTGTCAGTAAAATCAGAGGTATGTCAAATCCTTGAAAAACATTCTCCAGGGCTTTCCCACCTCCTCCAGGCTGGACTCCCGGATTTCTAGCTAGAGCTTCTATCGTGGTCCGCCTTTCCTGTCATGCTGAGGGTCCTCTGTCCTCGCTTCTATTCTATTCCTGTTTCCTGTGCCCAGTTCACCTGGGTTGGGCGCACCCTCAGTCCCTTCCACAGAAAAGACGCCCAGGAGGGATGCTGTGAGACTCCCGCTGTGGTGTTGCCTCAGCACTGCCAGGCCTGCGTGGGTCTGCGGGGCGCCCAGGTGGGACACTGGCTTTCTCTGACCCGAGTCTAGGGCCGGCTTAGAGCGCCTCTGAGTCCGCAGCGCTGGACTGGGGCGTCTGTCCCTTGGACTGGTGGCTGGCCCCTCAGTGGGGGAACTGCTTTGATTTCCTCCCCGTTTCTTCTGTTCGTCTTTCTGCAGCTCCTGCCGTTTGGACGTTGGACCTGATTCCTACGTCTTTCACCACATCCATTGTCTTTTTACCTCATTTCCTGGGAAAATCCCTCCCCTCTGTCTTCTGTGTTGACCGTCCACACGTAGTGACGCGTAGCTCTTTTCGGGGTCTCTGATGACTGCGTCTCGTCCAGCTGTCGGAGGCTGCTGATCCCAGGACCTCAAACGCCGCCTCCTCCCTACACGGCCTGTTTACTCCTGGGACCTTTTCTCTCCGCTTATTTTGGCCCCTGGTATGAGGTGTTTGCCTCGAGTGTGCGTTCGTGTTTGTGGGGGACGCTCAGAACCTGGAAGCTGATGCGCCGCAGACCTCACCTGTCTGGTCTGTGGCCGGGTGACCTGGACAAACCCCCGGTGTCTCTGGGCGCGGTCTTTCCTCGTGGGCCAGTCAGAGCTGGTCTTCTGACACCCTCCTGGGAGCTGTGTGTCACCCTGGGGTGCGCACAGCGGAGGAGGCTGGAGGACCCAGCCCCTGGGCGCGTTGACCTAGCCCCGCTGGCGGTGCCTGCCACCCCTTTCCCCATCCCAAGGACATCCCTCTGGTTCCTGGGGGGACAGGCTCCGGGAGGCTTGGACAGGGCAGAGTCCGGGAACAGGTGTCCCCTCAAAGGAACCTTCCCCTGACCTGCGTGTCCAGAGCCCCTGGGGCCAGGACAGATGCCAGGTTGTCGCCAGGCCTGGATCCGTGTCTTGGGGCCTCTGCTGACCCCACCACCCCTGCCGTCCAGCTTCCTGGGTGCGCCTATCCCCCCCACACTCCGCGCGGCTCAGGCTGGACGGTGCAGCGGTGGAGCCACCCCGTGTCTCACCGGGCGAGGGCCCTGTGTGCTGCGTCCATCCGCCTTTCAGCCCAAGTCCCACGTCGTCCTCCTTTCGGTCCTTGGTGTGTCCTCAGTGACAGCGTCTCTGCGAGCTCTTTCACGAGGGCTCTGGAAGTGGCTTAGTTTTCCCGAATGGCACCTTCAGGAGCTATTGCGGTTTTAGAGGCGGCGTGTGCCCCGCCCACCATGTCACGCTCTGCCAGGGTCCCCCGTCTAGCCCTCGGCCCCGAGGCAGTCACCGCTGTGTGTCCTTTGAAGACACGCTGGGGCCCAGATCAGCCACTGGCAGGTCACCGGGGTGAGCTGCCCTGGGCTCCACTGCTGGCGTCGGGCACCGCCTCCTGCCCAGCGCACGCCCTTCAGCATTTTCAGTGACCTGCTGGCAGCAAGGACAGATTTGGTTTGTCCCAAAATGTCTTTATTTCACCCTCTTTCTCGGTGGCCCTTCATTGTCCCCTCTACCTCAGTTGCTGCTTGTCATCTTGGCACAGAGATGTGGCTGCATGTCCTCGGCCTCCCCCACCCCCTGGGGCTCCGGTGGCCCCTGCCGCCCCGGGCCTGGACATGCATGCTTCGCCCGGAAGTGTATGTGACGTGGCGGGCTTTGTCACACGTTGCAGGTGAATTTGGGCCGAGAAGCCAGCCCAGCTCGGGACCCTACTCCACGTGTGACACTTTTTAGGTTGAGAAATGCATCACGGTTTCAAAGTTGGGTTTAACTTTTTTAAAAGTACTTTTGAAATGACCACATAAGGCATGATAAAGATCTGAGCGTTACACAGTGGGTCGGGAGCCACACTCCCCCCGTCTCCCGTGGGGCAGCCACGGGGTCTGGCTCTGCCCGAGCCATGTCCCCAGTCCGTGCCCGTGTACTCTGGCCTCACACAGAAAAGCAGCCGTTCACAGTGACGCCTGCACCAAGTCGTTGCTTCCGTGTGTCTGTGGAGCCGTGGAGTGGCTCAGGCGGGTACCTGGGTTTTTCTTTCAAGATGAGGTTTACTGCAAAAGACCTTCCAAGTGTTTAGAGACTCGGAGTATTTGAAATCGGTAAAAGGAGCGTGAAAATCACGGGTGAACTTAGGGCCTGGATTCTCTGACGTTTGTCCTGACGTGTCCCGACGGTTTACACGTCTCACCCTAAAGGCACACTCACCCTTCGTAACTTAAAACTATGAGTCGCGTGTTTTAAACGCCAGACTCCTTAAAAGGAGTTTGCGTGAAACGCGCTGTCAGGCTGTGCTGGCGTCTCCTCGGTGGAGGCCTGGCCCGCCCACACGGGGCGCCACGGCTGAGGCTCTGCCTGTGTCCCCCCAGGGTGGCCTGCCTGAGCGCCCCCAGCGTCTACCGGGAGCTGCGGGAGCTGGGCGGGGGGCGCGTCTCCGCCTGCGTGTTTGAGTACGACCGGCGGTTCGCCATGTATGGGCCGGACTTCATCTTCTACGACTACGCCCGCCCCCTGGACCTGCCCGGGCACGTGGCGGCACACAGCTTCGACATCGTGGTGGCCGACCCCCCCTACCTCTCGGAGGAATGTCTCCAGAAAACCTCGGAAACCATCAAGTACCTGACTCGGGGCAAGATCCTGCTGTGCACAGGTGGGTTGCTGACAGGGCTGCAGGCCTCGGGCTGCAGGCTGGGGGGACCTCCTGCTTACTGCACGACCCTGGGCAGGTTAGGTGTCCCTGTGCCCCGCTGCCTCACCCCAGCGGGGACCGATGCCGCTGCCCACCTCGCGGAGTCTTTGAGAGTCGGTAGCGTGACACACGCACATGGGGGTCTGGCACGTGGTGTGCGTACGTGGCGGTCGGTCTTAGTTTGTCAGTGCTGGTTGACCTGGTGTCTGCACGGGACAGCTCGGCGTCAGGTGACTTTGTTAATGCAGAGGGTGGGGCGCAGGCCCAGGGCGCTGTCCCCCAGCCCGGGCTGAGTCTTTAGGCTCCTCTCACAGCTGAGAACTTGGCCGAGAACCAGACCCTCGTCCACAGGCAGCGTGTGCGCATGCGCCGGCAGCTGCAGCAGCCCTGCGCGCCGGCCGGCGGCCCCTCGTGCGGCGTGCGCTCAGCTGTGGGCCTCAGCTTAAAAGCCGTAAGAAAGCAGACCGAAGACACGAGTTCTGCTTTCCAGCGAGTGCCACGGAAGCATGAGGGGCGCTGCCCAGGCCGTGGGGTGGGGCCTCTGGTGACCCTGGCAGAGAGGGCCCCATGCCGGTCAGGGTGGGGACTTTGAGGGCGTTCAGCCCCAAAAGGTGGGGCCTGGTTTGTCTAAGGAAGTTCGCTTTAGCGCCGCACCAGACAGGATGCGCTAGGTGGGAGCCAGCGCCCTTGGGAGTGAGGCTGGGAGCAGCGTGGGCTCTGCCCACGGGATGGGGAGGGGTGGGCGGGGATGGAGCAGCCAGCCAGGGGCTGCTGGGACGCGGCCCCGGGTTTGCAGGGCTAGACGGCGCTGGAAGGAGCTCAGGCAGAATTGGAAAAGCGGTTTTAATGATTGTTTTTCTCCCTGGTGCGTTTCTCAGCTTTGCAGAGGCAGGGAGCTGAGACAGGAGAGGTGGGCGAGTGTGGGGAGGAGACTGGCAGGGAGGGCGTGGGGCGGGCGTGAGGTGGTCCCTGGCCGTGATCCTGAGCCGTGTTTGTCCCCCAGGTGCCGTCATGGCGGAGGCGGCCGCACGGCTGCTGGGCGTGAAGGCCTGCAGGTTCGTCCCGAGACACGCTCGCACCCTCGCCAACGAGTTCCGCTGCTACGCCAACTACGAGTCTGGGCTGGACTGCGAGGACTGATGCAGGGGGCGTAAGTGTGGGGAAGGGCCCTGGGTGACACGCCTGGCTGCCGGGGGCCCACACCCGGGCGGCAGCCATTGGGGCTCCTGCCACTCCTGCCATTGGAGTGGGGGTGCAGCAGGAGGGCGTCCTGGCCCACCTGACTGCTGCCCTCACCACAGGCGCAGTGGGCCTACGGGCGGCTTGGTGGCTTGGCCAAAGCCCAACTGACAGAACCTTGGCCTCTGTCCCCAGCTCTCCGCCTCTAAAATGGGGCCCTTCTGAGTCTGCTCATCACCGTCCCGGAAGATCACTTCTCTGCAAGACACACGACTGGCTTCGGGAGCTGGTCTCGGAGGGACGGCAGGGATGCAGCCCAGGCGTCGTCACCTAGGGTCCCTGAGATGAAGGTGCTGTGTGCAGACCAGATGCAGCAGAGCAAGGGGACGTGAGTGACAGGCCTCCAGTGTTCTCCAGAAAACGCCCACCTGCCCCACGTCAGCAGTGCAGGGACGACTGCCGACACATGCGGGGTGGATGGACATGGGCCCGAGGCCACACGCTGGTGCTTGTATACGTGAGCGCATTCTCGGACCGGGGACAGGTCAGTGCTGGGCTGGCTCTGAATAGGGTGGTACAGTGACAAGCGCACATGTGACAGCATCACACAGAGCTCACCACACACCAACACGTGTAGACCTGAGCGAGGTCTTGGGCAGGGGCCTCGTCCATTCCCGGTTGCAGTGTCGTTACCTGCGCTGTCACCCTTGGGGACTCAGCGAGGGGTACGTGAGATCTCGGTAGTGTTATAATTTCCTGTGAATGTATAATTTTAAAACAAAAACTTGAAAAGATTACCCTTTTCTCTCTGGGAAAAGATTACACGTCCCCATCCCACGTGACTTGCTTTGGCTAACAGAGTGACACGTGTTACCTCCAATCAGCTGTATTTCTCCTCTGAGGCTGAATCTCGGAGGCCGTGCGCTGGTTGTCACAGTGTTGCTGGTGTGTCCCAGGCTGGGTGTGGGGGCCACTCCTGCCCGTCTCTCTCAGGCCTTGGTCATCATTCCTGGGGAATGATGTCACATGACATAAAAGGTCACTCAGCACTTTCACGAGACATCTGCATTTTATCCGTGTGCCAGCATCTGGCATGTTCGGTATGTAATAAACATTCTTTAAAAGTGACCCCCTACTACACGACTTTCTTCAGCAGTTTGCTAAAAAAGACCTGCGACAAGAGCACATCTAAGGCACAGGCCACCTAGCATGTGACTCGGGACTCAGGACTCGGGGGCGCGGTGGCCTGGCAGGAAGGGATTGGGGAGACCCGACCGCCCCCAGCGGGGAGGGAAGGTGTGGTGGGGCCACGTGGAAACGCAGCTCCCCGTTTGGCTCATGAGCCCACTGCGTTCTTACGCTCGGGCCCGACACAGCTCAGCAAGGCCACGTGTGCTCTGGGCTTCACGGACAGTGTGCTGGGGGGCCGCTGGGTGCCCTGTCTGTGTCCCGCGTGGCCACCAGCTCGGGGATGGCAGGCTTACCAAGTTGTCTGGAGGTGACCGCTTCTCACTGTGGGACCAAGGGTGACTGAACAGACGTCCTTGCCAGTCTCTCCTTACGGGACGATCTGCGCTGAGACAGAATGACCATGTGAGTGGACAGGGTCAGAGGTCCCCTCGTTAACTACTTACCTGCATGTGTGGGCGGGGGTGTGATGCAAAAGCCGGCTCAGATGGGCCCGTCTACGCTCCCCCAACCCACAAGACCAGCTGCGAAACTCGCCACCTGCCCCTCGCCTCAGCGGGGACCCGTCAGCCCAGGTTTGGCCCTGGATGCTGCTGTTGGCACGTGCCCAAGAGTCCCGGGACTGCCATTGCTAGGGGATGCGCGGCAGAAAGGTGAGCAGCCAGGGAGCGTCTTCGACAACCAGCAAGGCAGCTGCCCAGGGACGGCTACACAGAGCTGAGCCACCTGAGGGGACGCGGCCCCTGGCACTGGGCCTGGTGACAGGAGAGGCCCTGGCTGCAGTGCCCCCGGGGCGTGTTCCTGCAGCCTCAGGAAGCAGCAGCAGACCAGCCTGCACACTGGTCACCACCCGCAGCCCCCCACCCCCCCGGCTTGGTTTACACTCACCTCGATACTCAGGAGCGCGGCGCTCAGTGACGGACGGACCTGCTCGAGCAGCAGCTTCCAGCGTCGCCTGTGGCTCATGGGCCGGCGTGGCCGAATCCTGGGCACCGCACTGGGTGTTCAGGGCTCACGGCATCCACGAGGCCGAGGCACTGCCCATTCGGTAGGGAGCGGACCAGCCTGGGGCCAGTGGTGGCCCCAACACGCCCAGTGCCTGCGACTGGCTGCAGGAGCTCGGGCCTGGGACAGCCGAGTGCTCAGTGAGCAGCTGTCACACGGATGGGTGTGCCGCTCGGGGAAAGGCCCAGGCAAGGCTGCCTCTCTCGGTCTTGGAGGGCACAGCGCTCCCTGCAGGGTCGGCCCCCGCCCGCGCGGGCCGTCTACACTCACATGGCTGGAGTGTCACACGGCACTTGCTGTGGCTGAACAACCACCCATGCATGGCCCTCACTGCTGCGAAAGGCAGTTTTTCTTTCTAACTTGTGGACTCTTGCTGCTGCTCTGAACCAGGACGAAAGGCTGCTCTGAGTCTTCTCTGTCTGTCCCAGATAGGCCACCACTGGGGACACCTTTTTAAGGGGCTGGACAGAGAAGTAGAATTTCCCTAACTCTCCACAGCTACCACTCTCGATCAAGCACCCAAGTGCCACTCAGCTCTTCACGCACAGCTGGTCAGCGGCGCACTCCTCCGGCAGTGGAGCCTGGGCGTGAAGCCACTCAGAGAACGGGCACATCCCAGCCAGGGACGGGGACCCCACGACCAGCCGAGCCTTCGACAACCACGTCACATCTTAAACTCGCACCGTGAGGTTAAGGTAACGTGCGGCCCTTAGTCAACCTGTTGGCTCTAGAAACTCGGCCCAGAAGAGGCACAAACGCGACGAAGTTTCACCGACTGTTCCAGCGGTTGAGAGACCTCGCTTCCACACATCACTGTTCAGGGCCCGATTTCCAGCTCGCATGGAAGTCCTTAAAACTAAGCCCAGACGTGGGTTCTTGCTGAGGGTTGGCAAAGACACCCCATTCTACCTCGCCTCATCCTGCCACCTCTTAGCCACAAACTGGCCCTGTGGGCTTTCAGAACTAAAAAACATTCAGCTGTGTCACCGTAGCACTGACACACTCGCAGGCAAAGCTGAGGCCGACGTCTGGGATGCACATGGGGTGAGCAGAGGCACCCCCCCCAGACCCCCCCCATCCCCGTGCTTCCCTTCTATCCCGGCAAGACGCGGGGCAGGTCACGTTTGGGTGCGACCCTGCAGTGAAGCCAGCTGGGGGACACGCTTCCCAGGACGCAGGCCACAGCGCCAGCTAAGAGTATGTGAGGTTCCTAACTGTGCTGCTACAACCCTGGCAGGAAGTGGAGACCATGTTTATATCAAGGGAAAGTTTTAATGGAATTGCTCAAAATTGCCAATATAAAAACTGCTTCTGCCTCTACTGGAAGCTGACAGGCGCACGTTCTTTCTTAGGGGACATTCAGAAAGCGTCCGCCTGTCATCTACCTACGTGTGGAGGCTGTGGCCTCCTGCGTGTCCCCACAGCGTGTCCCCTGCATACTCCACGGCGTGGACGGCGCATCCCGGCGCCGGCTTCTGCTAGGAGGAGCCGGGGCTGCTGGGCGGGTGCGCGGGCCGCTCCCTGGCGTCGTGGTCGTCGGTGGGCGCGGGCACGCAGGTGCAGCCCACGGGCACCGCCACGTACTCCTCGGCGTAGACGGCGCGGCCGCCTGCGCAGCCCGGCGCGCGGCGCAGCACCACGGCGGGCAGCAGCACGGGCGCGCTGCGCAGGCGCAGGTCCTCCTCGCCGCGCGGCCCGGTCAGGCAGCCGCGGCACAGGCAGTAGGCCTCGGGCAGCAGGCGCGGGAAGCGCGCCGGGTCGTAGGAGACCCTGCGGGGAGCGGGGGAGCGGGCGTCAGCAGCCGCTGCGGGGTTCTGCCGCACTGCCCCGCCCCGCCGTCCCTCTGCGCCCCCGGCTGCCACCCACAGCCCCCGGGACAGGCCAGTGCGTGCGGCCAGTGGGCCCCAGCACACACAGGACACCTGTGCAGCCATGAGGCAGGCCCAGTGTCCCTGAGGGCCCCCGTAATCCCTCTTTGGGCCAAAGTCACTCTCGGGACAGCAGACCTGGCCAGCCTGGGACAGGCCACCTTCACCCTCCTCCAGGGTGCCAAGGACCAGTGACACCTACAGACTGCCTGCAGCCACTGCCCAATGGCTCCCAGGGGGCGGGGCAACAGCATCCCCAGGCGGGACTCTGCCGTCCACCACCCCGTCCCAAAGCAAGCAAGTCGCTGGCCGGCACCCAGGCCTCCTCCCTAAGGTCCCCGTGCACAGGCAGCTTCTCTCCCCGTCTTTCACAGGGTCGCCATGACCCCAAATTCCCATTTCCACCTTCATCTGCCGTTTACAGCACAAAAAACCCTCTTACAAACGTTTCTCTTTCTTCTGGAGCCGAGTCCTGGGAACCCTGAAACCTCGGAGTCACAGCCACGACTCGTCCAAGCTCTCAAGCAAGACATCTGCAGATGCACCCCATGCCACCCTGGGCGGCCAGCGAAAGTGCTGCCCAGGGCGAGTGACAGGGAAGTGACGGAACGAGACGCACACACGCCTAGGACCTGAGGATGGTTGTCTCCACGCCATGGCGTGCCACTCATGCAGTGGGAAAGAGCCGGGACGCGCTTGCCTGTGGGAGGCCTGGGGACACTCGCACGGCCCCAGTGGCGCCCGGCACTCTGGGAGGAGGGGCGGGGCGACAATGCCCTGAAGGGGGCGGGCCCTGGTTCCAGCTGAGGCTCCGCCCCCTCCCCCCGCGCATTCCCGAGGGGTCCACGTCTGAATGTGGGGTTGGGGTGAAGGCTGGCGGTGACCAGAGGAGTGGGTAGTGATGGGGTGCAGGGGACCCCGCTGTGGGGGAGCAGCCAGGGCCAGGCTCCTCACAGCCGTGCTACAGGACGGGCACAGTGCTGGGCCAGCGCTCACAGACTCTTCACCCTCCGCTTACAGCGACCCCACCCACGCATGTCCCCCCAACTGCCCACTCCTCACCACTCTCCCCTCGCTCTCCTGTCGGGGTTTCTGCAGCACCACGCGCCCCATCCCTGCGAGGACTGACGCAGCTGGCCCTTCACCTCCCCAGCCCCCTCATGCTGTTGCCTGCGCCTCAGAAAAACCCAAACACCTCCACCTGGAAGGCCTTCAGCCTGTGCGCCCACCCACACCCATCCCCCCATGCGTCCTGCTCGCCCCCTCCTGCCCCCTCCCCCGCAGAGAACCTGAATAGACGGTCTCCACAGAGGACACACAGATAGATGCCAACAGATATGAAAAGATGCTCAAGGTCGCCAATCGTGAGAGAAACACAAATTAAACCCATAGTGAGATGGCCCCTCACACCTGTCAGGATGGTCACCATCGAGACAGCAGACAGCAGGTGCCGCGTGGACGTGGCCTCCATGGAGAGGGGTGTGGATGGTCCCCAGAAAATTAAGACGAGAACTACCTTGCGACCCAGCAGTCCCACTTCTGGGAAGAGGAGGCGGAAACACCATTTCAAAAAGACACCGCCCACAGAAGCCAGGGCCTGAGACACCTGCCTCTGGCGACAGATAAGTGGATTTAAAAAACAGCATGTATCAAACACACTACTGGGCCATAGAAACGAATTCGTACCCTTGTGACGTGGATGGACCCAGAGAGCGTCATGCTGAGTGAGACACGTCAGAGAACACACACTGGGATCTCACTTCCGTGCAGAACCCACAAACAAAACACACACCCACCCACCCACGGACTCATGGACACAGACCAGACCGGCGGTCGCCAGGGGTGGGGATGGGGGATAGGGGTGAGGGGTCAGAAGGTGCAAACGTCCAGTTATAAACCAGCCCTGGGTTGTCACGTGCAACGTGGTGACACAGGCGACAGCACTGTGCGTGCATCCGAACGCTGCTGAGCACGGATCTCACAAGCAGCCACGGGCCGCCGGGGGCCAACTCCTGACTTGTGGTCGGTCCGCAGCCTGCACGGACACGGGGCGATCACACTGCACCCCCGGAACTGACGTGCCGCAGTGGGCCGTTACCGAGCGGCGCCAACCTGGTTTGTTGTGAAATGACACCCCTTGATCCGTCTCCACTGGGATGGGAAACCGTACGGCTGCTTAAAACCCATCACACCCAAACTGAAGGGCAGCCCACACCATCAGCGGCCGAGAAAAAGTAGTGTCCCAGGCGGAGGGAACTGCGTCCCTGGCCACCACAGGCGGTGTGCGGGCGGGGCCAGGTCTGGGGCAGAAAAGGGGCCTTCTGGGATGCTGAGCAGGCACCACGCATCAGGTGACAGTGTGCTGGGCCTGCCTCCCGTCCGGAGCATGTGGGTTACAAAGCTGGCCTCTGGGCAGCCTGGGAAACGGCACAGGGACTCCTTGCGTTAAACACATAGCTTCTTCCATTCGTTTGAAATTATTTCAAAATGAAGAGTTAATAAAACAGAAAAAAAATAAAAGTGTTACGTGTTAAAGAATCACTTCTGAGACAACTGGGGAGACACGAACTCAGACTGTCAGAAGTGGCGTCGGGTTAGGTGTGTGAACGCTGAGCCGTCTGTCGGTGCACACCAAACACGAGCGTCACGCTTACTGGTGCCCGCGCTAAGGCCAGGAAGGTCACCAAGTACCCTCTGAACCATCAGGTCGTGTGCGGTACACGAGGGGACGGCCTCTGCGGACGCACAGTCCCGGTCAGAGCAAACACACTGCACACACACGTGGGGGCCCCAGGCTCACGCCCAGGGAGTCCGAGCTGAGGCCGGAGGTTAAGGGGCAGAGCCTGGCAGAGCAGGGGCGAGGGCAAATTCAACAAAGGGGCTAAGAACACATGTCACTGCAGCTGGAGGGTATGTGTGTGCATGCGGTGGGGTGGTGATTCGGGGACAAGTGTGAGAGATTGGCAGAGCCCTTGAAGGCCAGAGAAAGGCCTGCACCCTGCCCCAGGCCCTGGGGGACCCCAGAAGACTAAGCAGCAGGACACGGCCCCTCTACAGCAGTGCAGACGCGGTCAGGACAAACAGGGTGGGGACCAGGCGCAGCCCCCTCAGACTCCGTGTCCTCATCTACCCAAAGTGGAAGACCCCCGGTCACAGACACCCACCCACCCGCATGTCACCTGCTGCTGTGACAGGCAGAGCCACCTTGGACACTGAACTGCCAGGGGCTCACCTAACACCACCCACTTCACCCCACTAGTCATCCTGGGACTGAAATTTCCATCACGACATGACAGACACCTGCCTGCCTCCCCCGCCCTGCCTCTCCCTGGGACAGGGGACATAGTGAGACGGCACAAGGTGCAGTGGTTTTACGACAGGGAGGTTCTCACAACAGACGTGTGTACAGGGTGGGGATGAGAGGCACATGGAGGCGCCGATGCCACTGGTCCCCACAGAAAGCAGAAAGGACACTGGTCCAGGGGAGAGGCCAGGAAAGGAGGTCGGAGGCCTCGGGACACCAGGGGACACAGCGCTGAGCCCGAGACCCTGGGAGAGACGGCTGGAGTCTTTTTGGTTAAAGAAAGGGGCTGTGAAAATGACAAAGAGGCCGCCAGGGACCGTCCTCTGAGCGTCACGATGGGGCTGAGCAAGGCGGGCGCAGCTGCGCCTCCCGTGGTTTCTGCTGTGAACCTGGCACAGGTGTGGCTCGGGACACGACACGCCTCCCCCCGTGGCGTCCCAGAAGTGCCCCTGGGGCCGTGTGTGGCGCTTGGCTGAGTGAGGGACAGTTGCCCAGCTTAATCCAAGAACTAAGGACGATCCTCCTGGGAGGGTTGGAGGTCACGGAAACCAAGCTAGAGAGGAATGAGTGACAGCAGGGACAGAAAAAGAGCACTGCCCTCCCACCCCCAGGCCTGAACCTGGTAGGAAACAATTCCGGGCCTTTCCGGGAGCACTGCCACCGGGGACAACGAGGCCCTGGGCAGACGGCCGCAGCCCACGTCCCCATCTGGTGCCCAAGGTATTAACTGCCACAAGGCCATGGATGTGGCTCGCTGCCCATGTCCCCAACACAACGGTGGAGGCTGAGTCTGCAGTCCCCAGACCCAGGGATGAGGTGGGGGCTTCTCTGATGCAGGCCGGGGACTCACTGGTGCTGCACCTGTGAGTGAGGACGACACCATGCCAGCCGCGAGTTCTCAGGCCGAAATTGGCCCCTCGGGCCACCTTAAAGGGGACGGGGCCAACGAGGGTCCCGAACGAATGTCCATCCAGCTTAGTTGCCGGCAGGTGACACTGGGCACCTTGCTGCCCCTGCCTGGTTTTCTGCAGCGTGCAGGAGACTGAATGGCCACTTCCCCCCAGCGCCCGGCCAGGACCAATGGTGTGGCTTTCTGTTCGGTGCTTTCTGCAGTCTGCCAAGTCCCCATGGTCCTGGACACCCACCCACCCCCCCACCCCCCGCCCCAGTTAAGCCGCAAACTTCTGAGGCGTTCCTCAGTACCTGGTGAGCTGACCCAAAGTGTCCAGAGGGAAAAAAGCCAAGAAGGGCCGACCGTCGTGAGGAAGGGGAAGGGGCTCCGTCCCCAGACAAGGATGCTGAGGAACCGTGGTGGGGACACTTGATGGCCCCCAGGGAGGCCAAGGGCAGCGTGTCCCTCCAAGAGCTGAGGTCCCCTGAAAAACGCCATCCCTGCCTAGGACGCAAGTGACAATTCACAGACAAAACATGGCTTTCAGACCATGTGCCTCAGCACCGTGCGGATGTGTCACAGACACTCGTGTCACCACTCCCGGGACCAGGAGCGCCACACGCACTCGCTGCCCCGGCCACTGTCCTCACACTGGGCTCTGGCAGCCGTGGTCACAGGAAGGTGGGGGCTTCTCGAAAAGCACACTGGCAGCTGCTAAGCACCAAGGGACACGGGGACGACCGTGTGTCCCCAAACACCCCTGGGCATCTGGTCCTCCTGGCCGGGCCCCTGAGGCCCCGCCAGACAAGCCTCAGGCGCGGGTTGCACAGCCCCTGTCCACGCCCCGAGGTTCGGACCCTGCTCTGGGGTGGGCCGGGGAGTCAGCGCCCATCGGAAGCCCCAGGTGGTCCTGGCACACAGCCCAGTGGGGGGCCTGGGCTCCAGGTCACCAAGCAGCATTTGTGACAACTTCCTGGCCTCTCCCCTTGGGACTGGCCCTGCAGCCACAGCCAGGAGGGGACAAGTCAGGGGCCCCGGCAGAGAAGGGGAAGGGCAAGGCCAGAGCGGCAGGCCTCTGCTCGCTGGCCAGGGAGTGACTGGGGACACAGAGACCATTTCCCTCTGCGGCCGACATGCCAGCAGCTCCATTCACTAGGCCTGAGGTGGCCATGGCCTTGGGCACACACTCCAGGTGCTGATCCCACAAGAGGACACAGGGGTGCATGTCCCCAGAGAGGGACGAGGAACATCTCCTGGGACAGCAGCGCGCGTGCCAGGTACAAAGGTCTGCCGTCCAGCCCCAAGGACAGTGGGGGTCAGTCCAGCCCGTGTGGGGACTGAGGTGGACACTGTGGTCAGAACCAGCTCTGGGCTGCCCTCCCCGACGTTGGGAGACCACCGAGGCCCGATGGGTGGGACATGTCCAGGGCCCCCAGCCGGCCATGCAGACCGCGGGCACCAGCGGTCATCAGCCCCTGGCCAGCGAATGTCCGCCATCCCACAGACAGCCTGTCCCCTGGGAGATGAGGTGAGGACAGAGACGCCAGAGCAGCTGGGAAAAGCTTCTGGAAAGTAACTCAGACAGAGGCTTTGCGAGGGGAAGGCGGAGGGCGCGGGGACGGCCAGAATTCCTCACGGGGTTCTGCTCCTCTGTCACGGCTCATACCACGGCAATGCAGCTGGGGACTTGTCTTCAAAGGAAAAAATGCAGCAAAGCCCAGGGGACGCTTCACCACCGTCTGTCCCGTCCTGTCGGGAAGCTGCAGAATGTGGGCTCAGCACCCAGTGACGCGGCACTGGGGATGGGGGCCACCTTGACCCGGCGGGAACCGGCTGTGTCACCCTGGGTCATGAGTGAGACGGAGCCTGGACTCCCTGAGTCCCTCTGGGAAGCACCAGCACTGCTTTCCGCCAGGGTCACTGAAAGACGCGACAACGGGAAGAAGTATGGCCTCGCCCCGGGCTCCCGCGGGGATGCAGACGCGCAGCCCTGGCAGTCAGAGAGGACGCCGCTCCACGCAACGCGAAGCCGGCGTCTCCTGTTCCAGAACGAGGGACTAAGCCCACGACGGCGCTTGGTGACAGAGCTTTATGTTTGCTCTGTGACACAGGGATGGGACCGAGCGCCTGCTGTCATGTGAGCAGCTCACAGGGGAAACTACATACGTGGCTTTGGCCAATTAAAGGTCACCAACCTATAAAAACATTTTTGGGGTACAAACCCAAGCTGCTCTGGATGAGCGTCTCCTTCCCTATGGCCATGCGCAGTGATGGACACGCCCGCACCCACCAAGTCACCGGCTGTGAGTGGAGACGCCCCCGCCGGGCAGGCTCTTTACAGAGCCTCCTCATCAGGGGGCACGGAGCGCCCACGGACCTGTGTGCACGTGCCACGTGCAGGTTCTCCCTGGGGCACGACGGCTTTGCCCGTTTATTTCTGTCATTAGAACGACCCACAGGTTGGAAGCAGAGACCCAGGAGAAAGGGACGTGCTGAAGAGAAGTGCCGCAGGAGAGAACGGACTCAGAAGTCACGCAACGGCCGCCCAGCGAGGCGCGGCGTGCTGGCCCGGGGTCACTGCCGGGGCTGGGTTCGGCCACCCTCCGGGGAGGGGGTGCTCCGGCAGCGCGTGGGACACAGACACGAACGGGGCGAGACCGGCGGGAACACTAGGAGGGGGTCGCCGCGGTGGGGGGACAGCTCCCTCCAACAGCGGACTCCCAAGTCCTCCGTGCCGCCGACGTTCTGGTCCCCTCACGACTGAAAACACTCGCTGAAGGAGGGCGCGTGGCAGCAGGCTGCGCCCCGGCCGCCCAGCCCTGCCACCGTCTGACGGACAAGTGTGACTGCCCCACGCGGCGAGTGGGAGAAGGACGGTGGCCCCCGGGGAAACGGCGCTGGGGCTGGAGGAGGATCAGGCAGAAACACACTCTCACTCAGCCTGTCCTGACGAAAACTTCACACACAGCGTCGCCAACCAGCTCGTGGCGTCCGGGGGAACAGCGACCTCGGCTGGCCACACGAGCTGGGGCCGCTGCTCAGCCTGTCCTCCCACAGCCAGCCGCCCAGCTCTGGGGGCAGACGGGGCCACGGCTCCCGCGGGCTCCTCGCAGCCCGCCCCGTGCCCACGGACCCGACGCCCTGCCCGCCTGCCCGGCGGCTGGGGGGGGCGCGCCCGGCTGAGGGCCCGGCACCTCTATTTTTAAAGCCCTCCCCTCCTTCACACCCTGTCCTGTTTCTTTTTCTCCCTTTTTTATTCCTTCCTGTTGCTGCTCTCGGAGTCGTTTACTGCGACATAAATCTAAGGGAGTCCCTTCCATTCCCCGCAGGGCTATGCAGAAAAGCAAGAAGCCCAGACCTAGGTGGCTGTGTGCTGCTCCCTCCTGGGGACAGCTCCGTGCAGAGACGAGGCGAGGCCGGGCACAGGCGACAGAGGCGAGCCTCTGACCTTGACAGCCCCCTCTTCTGACTATACATCGTCACTGTGTCAATCTGGCTTCAAACACCTGGTGGAGCAATTGCGCTGATCCTATCTTGAAAGCTTTTTGCTTTTAGACTCAAAAGAAACAAACGCGATGCCACAAAGTAAATGAGAAAATATTTCTGTATCCTGGAGGTTGCTTTTCTAATGCAACTGGGTGGAAGCACCGGACACTTGGACGGAACCCAGGGCCACCCTGTCTGTCCCTGCTGGCTCCTCCAGGCCCCTCTTCCCGACAGCTGGCAGCTAGCTGGGGCCACCAGAGCTCCAGGTGACCAGCCATCCGCGGGGCCTCTGTGCGAGCCCCGCCCCTCGGAGCCAGGCCTGCGAGCGGCGCGTGCACCAGGCGGGAAACGCGGCCGGCACAGGCGGGAGAAGCCCGTCTCCTTCCCTCCCCGGTCCCCAGCCCGCCAGGTCCCCTCCCGGGACAGCGGAAACCAGGTCCCAAAGACGCCCAGAGTGCGTGTGCGCGCGCAGAACTTAGAGCAGCACCGGACACACGTGTCACGCAGCCGACCGCACACCTGGCCTGTCCCCTACATTGGTGACGGACTTGGGCACTGGGCCCTCGCCACTGCTGCGCGTGACACTCGTTAGAGCGTCTCAGCAAACCGGCTTCAGTCCCCCACCGTCGCCGCGGGAACTCCATCTGCGCTGCGTCAGACAGCGTGAGAATGTAAGATTCTGACGGTTGGTGCCACCTGCCCCCAACGGCCGCTGTGCCCGCGCACAGCCCTCGCCTGCCCCAGGATGCCTGCGCCCGGCCCTCGGTGAAACAAAAGGCTCCCGGGTGGCTCCATGTGCACGTCACCTGCTCTGCCCGAAGCCTGGCCTCTGCCGCGTGCCGCGTGCCGCGCCCCGACATCGCCCCGGGGACAGCCGTGCCCTGCCGCTGGCTCACTCCAGCTCCCTAGTGTGGAGGCCTCGAGGACACAGGCTGCGAATATCTCCCAGCGTTTTCCTCATTTTGTAAGATTTTGCCAAGAAAGAACAGGGAACGCGGATGCCACTGGGTGGTCTGCCCGGGGCCTCTGCTTGCCCAGGGGCGCCCCGCCCAGACCTGAGTGTGTGAGCCGCCCGGGTGTACCTGCACCTTCACCTTCACGCAGGAGTGAGACCCAGCTGCTAAGCTGTCCCTGCACCAGCCACTGAGCACCCGACTGTCCCCTGCAGACGTGGCGGCAGCCCGTCCTGGACGCCCACCTAGGGCCCCGAGCAGGCCTCCTGGAGGGACCTCCTGGTTCCTCACCTTTCCCGAGCGTCCTGACTGGACCCTGAAACGCACTCGGGAGCCAGGCCTCAGGGCACAGGGCACAGGGCACGGGAGCCCCCTGGGACAGCAGGGGGAGAAGTGACCAAGCCCCGGAGGCAGTGGCAGCCTCTGGCGGCAAAGAGCAGGGCGGCAAGCCGGTGGGCTCCCGTCTGCTGTCAGTGTCACAGGATAGCGTGAGACGCAACGCAAACGGGACCATTGGCCACCAGACCCAGATGCCACACCTGACCGGGCCCCACACCGCACAGGGGCTCCCAGCAGCCAGGCAGCCTCGACGCCATGTGCTGTCCTCGTCCACGGCCTCCCTGAGCTGTCCCCACCTCCTTGCTGCTCGGGGATGGCCCCTGGGCAGGCCCAGGCGTCCGTCCCCAGGAAGGGTGGCTTGGGCTGACAGCTGGCGTGCACCCAGCCCCGCTGCTCCCCATGCCCCCCACGCAGGCCCACGGCTGTCCTGCCTGTGCGCCCTGGCCAGGCCCACGAACCAGTGGGTCCAGCACAGAAGTCACTCCTCCCAAACCGGCCCTCACCTGGCTCCCCACACCACTGGCAGCCACGCCAGAGCCAGGAGACGAGCCCACGGGCAACCAGAGCTGGGCCTGCCACAGCCACCTGCCCAAGGTGGTCAGAGCTGGTCACGGGGAGATGCAGAGCCCAGCTACGGCCCGGAGAGACTGTCCCCGCTCCTCCCATGCACGGCTCATCGAAAGCATAGTATAAGGCAGGGTCACACAGGGACCCACCCTCTCGGGCCTGGGGGTGGCAGGAAGAAAGGGCAACAGCAGGAGAAGCCACCGGGACGGATGGGTGGACACGTGCATCCCAAAGGCAGCAGACCAATGGGAAGCAGAGCAGCCGGGGACCGGGAGGGGCTCAGCCCCTTGGAGAAGCCAGGAGAGGGCGCCCCCTGAGCGGCGCGGAGGCTGGGGACCGACGTGGCCTCAGAAACACCGTGCCTGCTCCGCACAGCTCGACAGCAGTGTGGCCTGACACCTCCCCTCCTCTCCCACACTCCCTCGCAGAATCGTCACCCACGAACCCGTCACTCCTGCCTCCTTACATAACGGCTGTCACATGGATCCTAGTCTCACCGCGGCCACTCAGCTCAGACCCTACGTGCCTCATGCCAGAAGCACCACACGGCTTTGGTCCAGTGTCTGTCCTTAGATCCATCCCTCACTAGGGACACCTTCCTGGTGGCTCTGTGGCATCCTGGATCAACAAACGCCCCGCAGCACGCACATCAAACTTGTCCCTCTGCCTAGAGCCATGTCACATGCCCCAGCCTTAGAGGCAGCCCCCACTGCTCCCTCTGGGCCACCCCCACCCAGTCTCGCAGGAAGCCTTTCCCCCACTGTGAGCCCCTCAAAGTGGTGACAGCAATAACGGCAGGGAAAGGGACAGCTGTAAGTGTGTGCTGAGGACACTGGCCACGGTATGCGCCCCAGACTGCCCTGTCCTCCCCTTTTTGCCACCTACTCCTGCTAGACTGCGTCTGAGGTCTGGGCAGTTCCTGCTAAATGCTACTCTTGCTGAATGCAACAGTGTAGCGCAGTGTTTGCAGAGGCAGCTGAAACCGGATGAGCTTGACCGGGAACCCAACCCAAGGTTAAGTTTAGCCAACTGCCAAGAAGAAATCAACATGTAATTAACCGAATCCAGATAACTGTAGCCAAGTGCCAAGGAGAAATCAACACTTAATTATCCACATAGTGTCTGTAAGCCTTGGCTGAGCCGCCCTTCCTGAGGCACAGTTTGGGTGTAAATCCCGCCTCCGTTACTTGCTGCAAGTAATAAAATGACCTGCTCACAGCCTTGTCTTGTTCTTGACCTTGGGCAACACCCCTTCCTTCTTAGATGACCTCTTTACCAGCAGTGGAATCCAGCCTTTTCCATTCTCCAACACCCTCTCCCACCCGCCACTTTAAACTATAAGCTCTCTTGTCTACGGCCACGCCACCCTGAATGTGCCCGATCTCGTCAGATCTCAGAAGCTAAGTAGAGTCCGGCCTCGTTAGTACTTGGGTGGGAGACCACGTAGGAAGGCCAGGTGCTGCAGGACCAAAAAAATAAATAAATAAACTATCAGTTATCTTTCACGTCAAATCACCTTCTGCCTTGTATTTTGGATTATTTCCCAATTATTCCCTGCCTGTCCCTTGCACTATAAGACAAGTGGGCCCAGAGGGTGCTTCTGGAGTCCAAGGCCAGGTGGCGCCTGGACCATCACAGGCGCTGAGGACTTCCACAGGCCGCCTGCACACAACCCCACAAAAGCTAATAAAGGGTCAGTCGGCGGGACCCCTGGGGAACCAAGCTAGGTCCCTGGCAAAGAAGAGATGCTCAAGAAACACCTGTTGTGTGACACAATGAGAAGGTGAGTGGTCACACTCCACATGCACCGTTTAACAGACAGACACGCGCTCAGGTAACTCCGCTATGCCAATCTCAGCGTGCCCGACACACCTGGCTGGTGCAGCCTCCTACACACCTGGGCTGCATGCTCCAGCCCACTGCTCCTGACTGCCAGCCTGGACAGCCTGTCACCGTACAAAACAGTGCAAGACACGATCAAGCACAAGAGAACCATGTCTCCAGCAGACAAAGCGACCACCACCTGTGCGAGGCTGCGGCGGTAACGGGGCCCGCCGCTTCACGGTACATGTTTTTCCCCAAGCAGGACGAGTACACTCTCAAACAATGCTAAAGCACAGTCCTGCAAGGACATAAACCAGTAACGTGGTCACTTGTTACCGAGTGTGGCACACTGAACATAAGCGTGTCTTTTACTGCTACACGCCTGGCAGTGCGGGTGGTCCCGTTACACCACCACGAATGCGTGAGGAACGCGCTGAGCTCCCGCATTAAGATGGCTATGAGGTCACTGGGGTCCCGACGTCATAGCTCCACCACCACCCTGCGGCACCACCATCCCGTACACAGCCCCACCCAGGCGTTACGGGTCACACGGCTGTGAAGGGTGGCAGGGTTCCTTTGGGAGGCGGTGGGCTTTGCTGGACTGAGCCGCCCCCAGCCCAGGCCGCCCCCCCCCCGCCCCCGGGCTCAGGACCCACTCCCTGACACCCTCCCCCACTTCCCCCCACGCCCCGCGTCCCCAGCCTGCCCCAGACCGCAGGCCGCCCGGCGCCCCACTCACCTGTAGGCCCAGGGCGACACGCTGCGCAGCGGGGTGGGCGGCCGGAAGCGGCGGTCGGGCCGGCCCCCCGGGCAGCTGGCGTTGCGCGCCTGCTCGCGCGGGCCCGGCTGCAGCGTGTGCTGGAAGGCGCCGAGCACGCCGGCCGCCAGCCGCCCGTACAGCTGCTCCAGGAGCTCCTCGGGCCGGTCCGCGCAGCCCCGCGCCGGCCGCCGGCTGGTCCTGGGGGCGACCGCGCGGCCCGGCGCCGGCGCCAGCGCCAGCAGCAGCAGCACGCCGGCCGCCAGCGTCCACACCTGCGAGACAGGCCGCTCAGCGCGCGCGGGCCATGGGCGCCGAGCACACGGGCCCCCGCGCGCCCTCCGCGCCCGCGCGCCGCCCCCGCGCGCCCCGTGCCGCCCCCGTGCCGCGCCCCGCGCCGCCCCCGCCCCGCACCGAGCCCCGCGCCCTGTGCGG
Organism: Macroglossus sobrinus; assembly: GCA_004027375.1. Lineage (NCBI taxonomy): Eukaryota > Metazoa > Chordata > Mammalia > Chiroptera > Pteropodidae > Macroglossus > Macroglossus sobrinus. The sequence goes on along the minus strand of PVKZ01002541.1, from coordinate 118,212 downwards.
CGTGCGCGTGCCCGTGTGCGTGTGCCGGCCGGGCTGCTGCGCCGCGGGCTGCGAGTGCCTGTGACGCCCGTGCCGGGGCCGCGGCGCTCACCGGCGAGCCCATGTCCGCGGAGCCGCGCGTCGGGCTGGCGGCCGCGGGCTGGGCCGGGCGCGAGGAGGGGCCGCGGCTGGTGGCGCCGCCCCCTCCGCCCGGGGCCGGCGCAGACGCGGCTCTGCCACGGGGCCTCCACGGGCCTCGGGGGGCCTCGCCCGGATGCGCGCGCGCGCACGCCCTGCGCCCCTGCGCCCCCGCCCCGCTACCCCTGCCGCTCCCGCTCCCGCCCCCTGCCGCCCCGCGACCCGGCCCCGCGCGCCCTCCCCCCGCGACCCGACGCCGCCGGCTTCGCGGGACGCGAGCGCACGAAGACGGCCGTTTCCCGCAGCCTCCAGGTGAACACGCAGGACGGACGCCCGCCCAGCGGGGCCGCAGCGCCGGACGGGGACTCGCCGGGGCGCCGGCGAGGGACGCCCTGCGAGCGGCGGTGAAAGTGCGCCGGTCCCGCTGTGCGCGACGGCGCCGGGGACGCGCCTGGACGGTTCCGCAGCTTGGAGGGGTTGGGATCACGCATCTCCTGCCAAAAACTCACCCACATCGCCATTTAAGCGAGTTCCAGCTCCTGCTGACCGGCTGTTTCTTCTGAGGTCGCAGCACCGTCCTCGGTAGTGAAGTGCCGCTGTCCCTGCCCCCTTCCTGCTGCAGTGGAAATAAAGGCATCAACAGTCACACGCCGCGTACTGTTTGTTCGATCACTGAGCGTGCGGTCCTTTGGGACAGGGACTGTCATCACGTTTCACGGCACACGCAGCCTCGTGGCCACGGGCACTGTGCCCCCACCGCCTGACAGCAGGGCGGCCCCCTCCTCCGCCCTGGCCGCCTTGGAGGGGAAAAGGGACCCTTCCTCTCCAGTGTTCCTCTGGGCAAGAGCTAACTACCCAACGGGCGCGCCTAAGCAGAGCGGACAGGATGTCTTACAAACAGCCCCCGTCTGTGTTTTCCAATTTAGCCAGTTCCCCTGACTCTTAACGTGTTTGTGAACCCGCAAAATCCACGCGCACTCACTAAATCCAAGTCTGAGACAAAGCAGTGAGAAAAAGCAACAAAAGATGGCAACGCAAGGGCCTCACGTTCCCTTGGCAACGCAGGTGAGTGCTGGGTCTGAAGCACCTTGTCCATCCCCTCCTCATGGTCACCTGCTCCTGTCTGAGTCTTCCCCAGTCCCTCCCACCCACGGGCCAGCCACACAGCCACCCCCAGAGGAAGCGCAGCTCTGACTCCCTGTCGTGCCCCAAGCTGCTGGGAGAAACCGTGAAGGCACCGCGGCTCCCAGCGCCAGCTTGTGGCTGGCGACTCTCATCCTTAGTTTCTGGGGTCACTGCCCTGCACTGCTGCCCGACTACCCGGTCCTGTGACAGGCTGCTGGCGTTCCCACCACAGTCCTCATTGCCAGCACCTTCCTGGGCAGCACCTGGACCCAATACTGCCACCCAGCTTTCCTGGCACCTTGGCCGCCCACACCACACGGTCAGACCCAACACTGTCATCACCAACTACCGCACCGTCCAAACACCCTTGGCCACGACACGTCCTCTCTGTCCGTCCCCGTCACTCCCTCGCTCCACTCCACTGTCTTACCGGCGCTGAGATAAAGCTAGATTAGGTGGGGGACCGTCCTTGCTGGCGAAGGTTCAAGACAAGCCACCACTTCTGACTGCCCGTCACTGCGATGCCTCTGTAGTGACCGTCAGCCAGACATGGTGATCCTGGGCTCTGCCCCGTGCCCTAAGTCACACATGCGACACGCGGTTAGCTGCCACTGCTCTGCGCTGTGGGAACCTGCCCTGGGCTGCAGGCACACGGGAGCCACAGAGGACGATGGGCCAGTCTGGTGCCTCCTCTCACTGTACTCGTGCTGCCCCAAACACACTGTGCCGATAAGAGCATAACCTCCCTCAAGCAAAACTTCCAAAGACTCAAGGTTTCCAAACTCCAAGTCATTTAGCTTGAATAATGACTCAACAAGGACACGTCCTAACAATGTCATGTTCTCACTACACTTTTAAAAATGAAATAATAGAAAACATCATCAGCACGCACACCAGTAACCAGGGTACATTTCTGTGAATACTCATGCGTGCTTGCGTGTACATGTGTGGGTACTAGGTCATGTGACAAAAGTTCTTACTGGGGTCAGTATTCTCAAAAGGATAAGGAAGTCACTCACCTGAAAAATTGGTTCGCGTGTTTTTATTCCATTAAGGAAACTTATACCCATACTCACAGAACAGAATACACTTAAAGCTTCAATGGTGTACAAAATTAAAGTTTGTATATTTAATCCAAAGTTTAACATGAGTGTTATCTTCTAAGGCAATTTCTCTCTGTCATTCTGGAAGCAAATCATCTCCTAGCTCTTCATCAGCAAAATCATCCTCCTCGATTCTTTTTTTGGCCGCAGTTTTTGGTCTTTCTACTTGAGGGCCAAGTGGATCCACATAGGAGGCATCTAGGTTTCAAAACAGATCGTTGCGTTAGAGCATAACAACGAAACAAGGCAAATGTGACACCAACTAGTCTCACAGGCAACACGGAACAGCTCAGAGTGGACAGGTCCGCCGTCCACACGCAGGAAGCTCAGGGCCCAGGCACGCGTCTCTGCCGCCTCACCGCTCTCGCCGGCCTGCCGTGCCTGTGGGGACGGAGGGGGCAGAAGCACTTGCCTATTTCTTTGTTACTGCTACTTTCATAAGGCTCATTTGTCCCGGGGAAAGCTCTGAGTTTGGCACTTAGTCGTTCACCTTTACTACTGGCACTACAGCTCTGGCCACTGTCTGAAAACACAAAAATAAAAATGCATTTGTTTAACACACTGAGAAAACACAGTGCTACACACGCAGGTAAGCGCATCTGTCTGCCAAGAAACAGGCGGGCTATTTCGTTTGGGAGCTGACTTCCGAGGGATGTAACCCTTGTCTTGTGAAATTTAAAAGGAATCGCTTGCTGGGAATCTGTAATACAGAGAACATCACTTCAGGGTCATCCTGTTCTGTGTTCTTCCACGCGTGTGCTAGTTTTAGTTTCAGTGTGGCAGATTCACTTGTGAGAAGTAAGAGGCCGCTTGGACGAGCGTCACCGAGCCAAGCGCGGGGCAGCCAGAGGGAGCACGAACGGAGCGACAAGGTCTCTGGGCGCTGCGCCATCCAGCTCATGCCCAGGCCGTGTGAGGTTGGCCGGGCAGGAGGGGACCTGGGTCACGCAGCTTCTTCACACGTCTGGAGGACGTCCACGCGGAAGAGGGGGAGACCTGCCCTGTGAAGATGGACTTGGCTCGATATAAGGAAAAACGGAAGGACCGCGGTGTCTGAACGAGGCTGCTGCGGGAGAGAACGCAGTCACTGCAGGTTCTCAGACGGCCGAGTGCTCACGGGAGCAGGAAACGTCAGTGGTAGTTTTTAACCCCAAACCACTCTTACACTGTCTGCAAGAGTCACGCCTCGGCCCGCGGTTCCCCTTCTTCCCCTTGAGGCTCCTCTGGTGTCATTTTTCCCGCCGTGAACGCTTCGCTCCCAGTGAGGGCGTCTGCTGGTACGCACAGGGCACCTTTCTGAGTGTGCTTGCTGTTTAGCTTATCGATTATGTCTTCGGGAATAAATCAAACCAGGTAGACCTTAAAATCCCCACATTTCAAGGATGGCCAACATATTCAAAATGGTAAATCCTCTCTGGGTTCTTATCAAAAATGCTGCTATTTCCCCCACCACACACACACCCATTGTTATTACTGAAAATAAAATGCCTTAGTTTAATGCACTCAGTGTGTCTACACATTTTGTTAATTTTTGTTGTTGTTATTTTGTTCAATTCTCTATAATTTTTTGGCATAATTAAGCCAAAATTTTTCCATCTTCAAGGATAAATGGGTGTCTTTCCAAGTGCCTAAGCTCAGGTCAAGAAAGTTTGAAAACCACTGCTTTAGGCAAAATTTCTTTTATTTCCCTTCTCACCCAGACACTGACATCTCCCTTGGGCATCCGAAGCCCCCTGAAACCCTAACGAGTGTCCCCGCCTGCAGGCTTGCAGCTCCCCGAGGGAGCAAACCCTTAGACATGAGAACCACCTCCTCGGGGCCGAGCAGCAGGGACGCGAAGCCGCCTGGGAAGACGCCCGTGACCTGCGTCCTGTCCAGGACGCCCGCGTGTGGGAAGCTCCCCTGGCAGCAGCGAGCAAACGTCTTGGGCACAGTGCTCGACTCGCCCCAAAGCCGTCCGCAGCCACCACGTGTCCCAGCGGGAACGCTGTGATCTGCGACGAGCTGCTGCTGCTCCAGGACAGCAGGCCCGTGGGGCTCCCCCGGGCCTCTCAGGTCTGGGCACCATCACCTGTGACCCACCCTGAGGGTCAGCGGGCTGACCTCTGGAGACTCAGGCGGTCCCACCAGAGCCAGTGACAGTGGTGCCTGCCGCTGCCTGACGAGTCTGGCAGGGCACAGCTCTGACTTGTGGAAAGCCTCTGTCCTATTGCGTGTCTAGCCGAGACTTAGCCCACGCGCGTGGCTGCGGCGGTGGCACTCAGCGCCAGGACCCTGCGTGTCTTTCCAGCTGGACTCTGATTTCCTGGGCACCAGGGCCACATCCTACTCATCCCGACGTCCTTGGCGCTTAGCAGTGTTTGGTGCCGACCACATGTCCAAGACACATTTGTGAACGAACGAGAGACGCCGGCCTGAGCGGAGGGTCACATCGCCCTCTGTCCAGACTCCTAGGTCACAAACACACATGACAGAATGGAGCTGGGCGGTTATGGGGACTTAGGTGACACTGTGAGGCAGATCTAAGTGTGGATGTGTTTATAGGTCCCCAATTAGCATTTATTTTTCCAATTGGTTTAAAACTACCACATTTGTACTAAGTTGAACCTCTACCACCCCCAAAAGCAAGGGAGGCAGGGACCTGGGTGTCGCTCCAAAGACCTGGGTGTCGTGATCAGTCGGGCCAGACCGTGTGCGTGGACGCCCAGCCCAGCACGGCTTCCACACCGCGGTGACACTGACGGCCGGGGCTGCCCGCACCCTGAGACCGACCGGCCCGTGTCTTATCCTCACCGCACTTGCTGAGAACGCAACGCAGTGTGTGATGCGGCAAGACCTCGCTAGCGTGGGCGTCTCTCTGGGCTCTTGTCCAACCCTTGCTGAGGAATGATTAGCGAAATGGGTCTGGTTGTTTCAGAAACCAACCTGCTAACGTTGATACTTAATTCACACGTCAGACTGCCCACGAGATTAACAGAACAAGTGAGGTTTTACTGTGTGTGAAACAACCAACCAAAGAACGGATGGATGGAGGACACGTGGGGTCGTTTCGAGATGCTTTTAGAAGCCCGGGCACTCACCCAGCTCCAAGGCCACAGGGGACACTCACCGCTGCCGGCACCCCCGTCTCTCCTGCTGCGGGAGCCTCCGCTGCCATCTCTGCCCGACTTCATGCGCTGCAACGAGGAGGAGACCCGTTTATGGACCTTGCAAAGCCCAGCGCGGCCGCGATGCGATGCTGAGCGAGTCCCCGGCGTCCACTCCGCCAGCTGTGAGGGGGTGGCCAGCCCACCCCGTGGAGTCACCAGCCCTGTCCCCACGCCAGAGTGTGGTGACATCTCCAAGCTGTGACATTCTTAGGTCGCCTTTCACATTCTATTGTTATTTTGTGTTTTGCCTAAATGTTAGAATTTTCATATCAGCACTGAACTTGCTGCCAGATGCTCACACACAAACGGTCCGTTTAGAGCTATAACGCGGTTCGTGATGAGAGAAGGACCACTTTTGAGAAACATTTTCTGGAGGATTGAATTAAAACTTCTCAACACAGGTTAATATCTTACTTAGATCTTCAATAACATAAATAATCTCAGATTTAAATCAAAGGACAAATTATTCCCTCAGCCACGATAACTTTCCAAATGTTTATAAATTATCAGGTTGTGGGTACGGTTATTGACATGGTGGTCTGCTTAGAAAAAAAAATCTCCCCTCAGTGACTGAAGACTCATTTCTATAAAGTGAGACACGCTCCAGAAACTTGGGACTCCCGAACATGCACACGTTCCAGTTTGTTCTACGGAAAAGAAACCTCCCTTGACACCCGTCTCTCCCCATCTCTCCCCTGCCGTCCTAAAACCAAGAGAATCGAAAAACCATGAACTGAACAAAAACTTAGACACCTATAATCAGATTATATTTGGTTTTCATGTGTCCATGGATCAATCACCTACAGCACAACTGAAACACCAAGCTAACTTAAACTCACAAAGACAAACGCCCAGGAAATTCAACATTTTTCTATTTGGATGTGACCGATGTGGCCTCCTGTGTAAGTGACCTGAAGTTTAGGATAAAGCAGGGTCAGAAGGTGAGCACTGTAACCCCCACGCTCTGCCGCTCACTGCCCCTCAGTCCCCCAGAGCCCCAGCATCCGGTTCCCACCCCGCCTGCCTCCATCACCCCAAGGTCCCCGCTCTCCTCTCAGCCTGGGCCCCAGCACCAGGCACACCTGCACCGGGTGCCAAGGCCCTGGCTGGGCGTCTGTCTTTTACATTCACGCACAGGAAACCTCAAACGTGGCCGGTTCGATGGCTCCCTTTTTCCTCTTGCTCCCCCAGGATGCTATGCCCTGCTGCAGCCGCACCCCCAGCCCAGGCCTGGACCAGGGCACTCCCTCACTGACCGCTGCCTGCCTGCTCAGTGCTCCCTCAGTGCTCCCTCCCGCCTCCCTCGGGTCCTCCCTCACGTCCTCCCCCCACCTCCCTCGTGTCCTCCTTCCCTGCCTCCCTCACCTCCTCCCTCACCTCCTCCCTCACCGCCTCCCTCACCGCCTCCCTCACCTCCTCCCTCACC